>CM025641.2:8346070-8380877 GCA_014621495.2 Entosphenus tridentatus | reverse complement strand
TGTCTGACCCCCCCCCCCCCCAGGTGCGTGACGTCATTTATGGACGACCCCAAAACCATAAAGACACAGTAATACATAGAGACCCGTATAGATACGCAGAGACCCATAGAGATACGTTCAAAGCAAGCCACATTCGTGCGATTTTTGGCCATGCAACCCAGACGCTGGACCGTATAATAATCCCATAGAAGACACGTGAATGTTACATCGAGACTCAGAGATACACAGAGACCCATACAGATACAGTAATGCAGAGACCCATGGAGATACATTCAAAGCAAGATACATTGGTGCGATGTTTGGCCATGCAACCCAAACTATGGGCCATCGAGTAAACGACCGTAGTCTGCACTCCTTCAATAGAGGAGGAGGAACAGCAAAACTACACAAACGCTCTCTCATGAAACCCTCTCGTAGCTAGCAGACAGACCTCGGATATTGACATTTAGCTCCTGGACAGGTTGCCATCGCGCGCAAGAATTCGAGAGACCAGGATTACGCAGTCGGATTTGCTCATTTGTCACCAAATTTTTTACAAAAGCAACAAAATGAGACACAGCATTGAAGGAAATGGAAATCGCAACAACGAAAAATCAACTGCGTTACATGAGACATTTCAAAACGTTGCACAAACTGCATTCAATATTAGAGTAATTCAATCTCCCGTCATTAGAGTTGTGACTGGGACAATTGACATTTAATACGGCTCATTGTACCAGGGTGGTCCACTTCATTCTCAAAAATGTTCGTTCGTTTCTCAATCTGCTTGTCCTGGTGAGGGTCGCGGTGACAGCATGTTGAGTGGGGCGGTCCAGACCTCCCTTTCCCTGGCGACAGACTCCTAGCTCTACACTACTATACACTACTACACTATAGACTACACTATACACTACTACACTACTACACTATAGACTGCTACACTATACACTACGCTACTACACACTATACACGACTATAACTACTACACTATACATTACGCTACTATATACTACACTATACACGACTATACACTACACTACTATACACTACACTATTGACTACATTATACACTACTACACTATACACTATAGACTACACTATACACTACTACACTACACTATAGACTACACTATACACTGCTACACTATACACTACGCTACTATACACTATACTGTACACGACTATACACTACACTACGCTATACACGACGATACACTACTACACTCTACACTACACTATAGACTACACTATACACTACGCTATGCACAACTATACACAGACTATTCCTGGGGAATTCCCAGGCATTCCCAGGGCAGCCGAGCGACATAGTCCCGCCAGCATGTAATTCATTTTTTAAGCAATGTTTATTTAAAACAAATGCATATGCAAATCGGGGTGGGGGGGGGGAATCTGAGAGGTCAATAATTAGAGGTCACACGATATCTGGACCACCGCCCCGTACAATGAAGTTACAAGCAAGTGCGCATGGCGCGTAATTCCCACGTGTCCACCAAGGGAGTGAGCGATACACATCGCATCGGGGGTTTGAAAGTCCCTGGGGAGTTCGCCAACATCTCGGCTGTGAGCCGACTCCTAATGTTTCTTCTGTTTGGTGCTGTTGTTACTCAACTTGAGCTTTCAGGTAAAATGCTAAAATAAAGTAGGTAAAAAAAGGTTTTCCAATTCACACACATTTATTTGCACTCAAAAGTAGAAAATAATTTATGTTGACCCCAGAATTAATCAAATTTGATGTTGTGAATGAAAGTGAGTGGTTTCCTTTCGATATCTTTCACTGTCTTTATGCAAGCCACTCACTTTTATTGAGCACATCAAATTTGATTAATTCTAGGGTGAAAATTATTTAATTTCTATTTGAGTGCAAATTAAATCGTGTAATTGATTAACTAGTTTTTACCTGATTTATTTTAATGCTAATCTTGTAAAAACAATTGTATATGTACATATGAATTATAAGATCTCAATCCAGACAATAACAATAGTTCATTATTGTCTGGAAAATTCTAATATATTTCGATCCCAACCCTGACGCCTGCTCTATATTTGGAGTTTGCGTGTCTCTGTCCGCGTGGTCGCGTGGATAAGAGTATTTGGCTGCTACACATTTCCACGTGATGATAAGCCACTTCATTGAGCTATCATTTGTGATGGCCAGGTCGCTTCTGAAAAAGAGCGACATGGCACATGAGTGGGCCTCACGTGGTAAAATAAACAATGTTTGTAGTTTAGTCACCGGTATTATAGCACGGCGCTCCCCACGTGTGATTGAATGTAGAGAGTTCATGAATCGCTCTGCCATGAGTTCACAACTCGCCCATTCATGCTAGCAGTGCACGTGGGAGCGGCACATTTTTGTGGTGTCTGCTGAAATTGCCACGTTCTCTGTTTTTATTCCATTACAGTGCATACCTTTTACATAACAGCTAATCTTGCAGTCTTGCACGCTTGGATTGAATTACAACCCAACTGGGTTATGTATGAGAGCCGAGGCGTTAGACGTTCACATTGCATGGCAAGGCACATTTCACGCGCTGCTAACAATGCTGTTGTTGTTCGAGTTACAAGATTCTGTTGTAAACAAGCGGCAGTAGTGATCTCGCTGCACTTTTATGACGCCTCTATTGTTAACCACATTTATCGAGTTAATTTCATCGAGCCCTGTCCCCTGGGAGTCGCTGACATGGATAATTCACACGGCACACCCACAGCCAGTACAGGGACTCCCCTACTGACGAAGTAGTTAGGTTCCAGAGGTCTGTTCGTAAGTCGAACTTTACTCCTTGTCGATTCCAAACACGTTGTATGGCGTCTACACTAAACACGGGGAACGGCTTTAAAAGTTGGATAATCTCCTGCAGATGTAGATGCCGCTGGTGCTTTACGTTCTGCAGATGTAGATGCCGCTGGTGCTTCACGTTCTGCAGATCTAGATGCCACTGGTTCTTCACTTTCTGCAGATGTAGATGCCACTGGTTCTTCACGTTATGTAGATGTCACTGGTGCTTCACGTTATGCAGATGTAGATGTCACTGGTTCTTCACGTTCTGCAGATGTAGATGCCACTGGTGCTTCACGTTCTGCAGATGTAGATGCCACTGGTGCTTCACGTTCTGCAGATGTAGATACCACTGGTTCTTCACTTTCTGCAGATGTAGATGCCACTGGTTCTTCACGTTCTGCAGATGTATATGCCACTGGTTCTTCATGCTATGCAAATGTAGATGCCACCACGGCGCTTGAACTTACGACTCTCGGTCCGAACAGGCAAATGGACATATGGACAGGTTTTGTTCATTTCTCTGAAAGTACGAAAGTCGAATGTTCGTAAGTAGGGGAGTCCCTGTATTCCTCAAGACTTGTTTTCAACTTGTTACGGTCTAATGAGCCAAACAGATATTTTATTGTTTGTAAACCGACAACGAGCCATAGACCATTGGCAGTTACAGGACATTGCAGGGTGGGAACACCACTTGCTAAGTCCTGTGGCTATTAGCCACGACATGCCACCAATTCCCACCTACTAGCCACCCAGGGATCATTCAGTGAGACATTATGGACTGACTCAAGTAATGTGATACAGAAGACATGGTTAATATCGTGGTCCGGATTAAAAATAATGGTCTCATGGCGCTAAACAGAATCGATAGCTCGTTATATAAGAACACGCAATACATTTGTTATCTGAGACATGAAAAGAACAACAGGCAGATAAGAGAACACACACAGAAGATTTTATATAAATTGTTAAGAATATTGCGATCTTGGGTAGGACAAGTCAGGCGAAGGGACAATGATGATGATGATCGCCAGTGGATTGATGCAAACAAAAGAACTGTAACCAAATGCACTTTCAAATCTAGATTGACAAACTAATTTCTTTAGAACTGCTTTGTGTTGTCCTTCCCCCCGCACCTCCGATTAGCACGGTTGGCTACGCACACGGTGCAAAAGAAGTGGACTTCCAGAGATGGAGCAATGATACCATGAGGCATTCATTTAGAAGTGGATAGATAATGATTAATTCATTCTCGGGCGTACTTTGTAGTTTTTTAAAATGAGTATTCATATATTACCACTGTGGAATATATTTCGGGAGAGTGGATGGAAAAAATAATTCCTGCTTCGGTGAACCGTGAAAAAACAATGGTTAGCGTGATGGTGGGACAATTCAGGTAGCCAGCACGTAGTATAGTAGTCGGGCTTTCGAGACGAATATGATCCATAAATATTTTTTTCTTGTGGTTAGATCGCACGAATATGAATGGTGTCGTTAATTTAAATTTACGCGATCTAACACGCCCGGTACTGTACAGTCTTAAAGGGAATTGGCCAGCGTGTGTGTTGTGTAACCCCACTTGCTGGCTCTTGCCACTGTTGAAAACCCCCCAAAGGCTCTCCGTACAAATGGTGTGCGGTTCGACAAATGGGTTGTGTGTGTGTATATACAAGATACAGTACGTTCCATTTTCAATTGTACATTCAACAATGGGTGTGAGTTGGTGCCTCGGTTGTTAGCGACCTGCGCGAATGGTTTGGCCATTTTGTTTGTTGTAGTACGGAGTTAGAATGATGGCTTTAATCTAAGTTGTCTTGTGGTTGTTGTTGTTGTTTGACTTGCATCCCACTGGGATTTTTGCACAGAGCGTTGGTGTACGGTGTTTTTCTGCAATATTTTTGCTGTTTTTTCCTGGATTTTTCTGTTTGCGCATAGTCACTTTAAGATGTTTTCTTGTTCATGTTTTTGTTTTTTGTTTGTTGCGGTTGCACCCGATTCAAGAGCCGAATGGCTCACAGGGCTATACCAAATAAATGAAACTGAATACTGAATGAGCCGGCTCAATGGGTTCACGTCCCAGCTGAATATAAACCCTGACGTTGGCTATCGCGAGTGAGGTGTTTGGTACGACATTGGGCTGTGTATACACAGACACGATACAGGGCGTGCTATTTCCAATTGCACATTCTAACTTGAGTGGCATGGGGGAGTCGGTGCCTCAGTTTCTAGGGCCCTGTGCTAATGACCTCAGCTCAATGCCTTCACGTCACAGCTGAATATAAACCCTGACTTTGGCTATCGCGAGCGAGGTGTTTGGGTACGACATTTGGCTCTGTATATATAGACACGGTACAGGGCGTTCCATTTTCAATTTGCACATTCTCACAATTCGGGGTGTGAGTTGGTGGCTCAGTCGTTTCGAGCGCTGTGCTGATGGACCCAGCACAATGGGTTCATTGGCGCATGAACCCAATTGAGCTGGGTTCATGAGCGTGCTGATGAACCCAGCACAATGGGTTCACATCCCAGCTGAATGGAATCCACCTTGGTTGTGGCCATCGCGAGCGACATGCGAATGGGGTGCTCGCTGACAAAGCGTGGGGAAGTATGGCCGAATGATCTCCACGACCGCCAGACGTGGGAGGCCTTAATCCATCCAGCAGTGGATTAACACGTGGTTGCAATGCGTTTACTTTAAATTCAATAACATCGTTTGACCAGATGCCAAATGTTTGAAACTCAAACCTATGTGTAATGTATATGAATAGTGGTTTTTTTGGGTTAGGTGTAACTACCCGCCACCACCCATGAGGTGGTGGGTTTAATGACACATCTATATATTTACGATCTAACCCAAAACAACCTCTATTATGGATGTTGTTGGTCGCGAAAGCCACGAGGTGTTACACTTTATGTGAATACATGTACAGTAAATTGAGCGGGAAATCGTAATTTTTTTTAAAGCCTGTTAAATCGCTGACGCTGTGGGGTTACCCCCAGTCCAGACAGATAACATCGTGGATTTTATTAATTTTCTTTACTCATAAAATAAAATAAACTTTTGCTGGCTGGCCTCATGGAACAGAGGGCACTGCGCGCCCAACCAAATCCCACAGCTATGGGCGGGGCTCGTGCGCGATGACGTCACCACAACCCCCCCGTCGCCCCGCCCCTGCCACTGCCCCCCCCCCCCCCCCCCCCCGCTGCCCCCCCCACCCGGGCCGTGTTTCCCGCGCAAATGCCGCGTGCGAGTTCAGTGCTGTAGGAGGTTAGAGGTTATCAATGTTGACCGCAGCTCTTTGAGTTGTTTTGTATTTGTCACGGCGGGATATTTTACAGCAGCAAAGACAAAAAACATCAACAATGCAGAGAACGAGTAGAGGCTCCCTGAGGAATATCTCACAGATCGCAAAGGAGGTATTTAACTGTCGTAAAGGAAATGCACGCTAATAACAACAATAACAACAGAAATGCAGCACAAATATAAGGGCAAAATGTGCCAGAATAACTTAGCTGCAGGTACAAGTAAGATTTTAGTCTCTTAACAGTGATATCAACACAGGTTTCTCACTATCCAAGAGTCTCCTGTGCGCCGTTAGTTATTGAGACGTTTTACCTTCAAGGAATCATCTTTTGAATCCCATGAAGATAATAACCCTGAGAGGGGTTGGAAACAAAAAACTACATTTGGTGCTGCCCTGTTCCATTTGATGAGCGAATTGCAAAGCGGCGATTCTGGAGCGTATTGACCGGGCAATTTCTTGGTCAAACCCATGTGGGGGGGTCATGATTGCCCGCTGACTCTACACACTTATTTCTTTGAAAGGGGCACGTTTGTCAACTATAGAAAGGAAGATTATTTCGAAAGAGAGACCACACGAAGTGCATTTACAGGAATATTTGCATGCTTAGTGAGATCGGCCACAATTTGGCGATGTCATTGATGAAGGCCTGATGGTCCAATTATTTCAAAGAGCGTTAAAATATGATCTTATGTGGAATCTGAAGCATTTTTTTTTCAAATTTTCTTGCTATGGTTTTCACACCTGATGATGATTGCTTGTGTTGCAATCGAAACGTCGTGATAATTTTATTTTTATTATTTTATTATTTCCCTTCTACGTGACTTTACCTAAAGAACCAAGAATATGAACCTGAAGCAGTTTCTTTTGTCGAATGCCATATATCCTTGAGTGGTCACGACGATCATTTCCCAGTCCATCCACTTTTATAAACTTTTCCGGAGCAATTGACATGAAAACATCGTCAAGGATGGATGTGTGATCAGGGTTTCATTTTTACATTCAGATGCATTGTTGAAGACATGAACTGAGTAGTTTTCCAAAGTGGCATGTACATGCAATTGGATTGAATGTAATTTTGGGATGCCACAGTGGTGAGATGTTAGCTACCTCGCCTGGTATACAGGAGGTTGTCGGTTAGATCCTGACGCTTGTATATTTGGAGTTTGCATGTTCTCTCCGTGGTCATGTGGATTTTCTCCATTTCCTCCGATTTTTCCCTCCACATTTAGGAACATGTATTTAGAGTGTTTGGCTGCTTATACATTTCCACATGATAAGCCACTTCGTTGAGCTATCATTTGTGTCCAGTTCGCTTCTAAAAAAGAGCTATACAGCTCAGCGGGCCTTACCTGGTAAAATAAACATCGTATTTTAAAAGTATTTTGTCAAAAAACTATATTTTTACAGCATGAGGAGGCTAAAGCTGTTTTGTGTGTGTGTTTGCACAGAGCCTGTTGTATGAAGAGGTGCTGTATACCATTCATCATCAGTGGAAGCCAAACAGTGAAAGAGATGGCAAAGTGAAGACGCTTTTAGACAAGGTAAAAACGCACTCCTTTTAAACAACAAAAACACACTCAACACACTCATCAACAACACTGCCCTCAAGAAAAGTAATACGCGTTTAACCGAAAAAAATCAGCTCGTTCTTTGGGTAGGTTTAACTTTTCTTTGATATATTTTGGCCGATAAATAAAACGTGGGGTGACCCTCATATAATACGGCAATTATTTACGTGTTATGAAGAAGGGCCAAGTCTCTAAGGTCACCGATTATATATTTGTATTTCAAGGCCACAATGCTGTTGACCAGTGTGTTGGGTTTTTATATTAATTGTGCAACGTGTGCCGTTGCCAATGCAGCATCAACAATTAACTTATTTTTAAAACCAGGGGAGGGAGGTTAGCAACAGTTGATTGCAAGAATGTGTCTACTGCACATGAATTCCTGGACAAGTACAACAGCCTGTGCTTGTGACCACGCATTCCTGCAATGCATTAACAACTAGGGCTAATTCACATCGCGATTTCGGACAAATCACACAGGATGTGCACTGTCTCGTCGGATCTCGAAATTCCCAGCAGGGATGAGCCTGTGGTGGTGCTTGGAAGGATGTCCACCACGCACGGCAGGTGTCGTGCGTGGTGGCCACCTATCCAGGCGCTGTGGTTATTCTGAGTTCACCCTAATTCAGATGTTGAGTTCAGCTTTAAGGTCGTTGTGAGTGCACGGTATTAATCAATTATGCCCACCGTCAGGTATAGCACTGACAGGCCATGTCCGTTCAAAATGGGTACGCTTGTGTGCCATTGGTTATTAGCCGTCAAGCTGTTACCGGCCGACAAGTTCAAACGCGCGCTCCGACTTGCGCGATTGGCTGCCCCGCTAGTGCACACTTGGATGGGGCTTTTGAGCGGGAAGAAGCTGATTGGTGGAACGGTTTGAATCGGGGTCATTCATAGCGGTCACATTAATGTACGTATATAATCGGAGCGTGGAGGTGACATACCTGTCAATCCCTTATCAGTGCCTACCTTATTACAGACCAATTCAGACCTTATTGGGCATCCCGTGCCCCTTATAAATCTCAACGTTCATCCTACAAAGTCCCATAACAAGGGAGAAATAGAAACAAATAGACTTTATTTTTGGCGATATTGAAATGGTTCTACGCCATATGGACCTAAAAACTGAATTTCCCTGTACGAGAATACGGGTAAAACGTATGGGTTGACAGGTATGAAGTGACCATTTATGAAAACCAGAGTTAATGTAAGTTATTTGCTTAAATCTAATCTCAATGCCCAGGAAAATCAAGTACAAAGGGAGGAGGATTGCTTTCGAGAGACATTGGGGGAAATTTTTGGTTTGATTACTGGCTTCAATAATTAATCAGCCCTTAGTTAATTACACGGTCGAGTCCTCCTGTGCACTTGCAGGTGGAAGGAGTTGTGATGAAGCGCAGTCGCCCTCCAGCAACAGCGGAAGGCAGAGGAGCGACGCTCACAACAGCGAGCGGAGCGCCGGGCGGCTAAAACACAGAAAGTTGGCACAGTGGGGAGCACTACTGGTGCATCTGCCAGTTATCTCAGTCAGTCAACACACGGCACCTGGGTCTGTACCATGACCTCTTGCTAGCGAGCTTTAGACACCTCACGTGGCCTCATAGTGCACCTAGCATGGCACAAGCGCCGTGGTGACGTCACTGCCACTTAGTGGCAAACGGCGGTTGTTGTTGTTGATGATTATGGATGTTACTTTGAGCTTCAGCAGTCTCCTCACGGCAGCGCACCCTGTTTCTGCCCTTGTCACATGGGCCGTGCTGCTGCAGGTGTTTCCCAAGGTGATGCATGCTGACATATTGCACAAGGTGCAAGCTGCTAAGGTACGTTAAATACCACCATTGGTATACTAAGCTGTTTTTGAAGAACGCTAAAACTTGTACAAATTACACACACGTTTGTCAAATTAGTGTCGTACATATTGTTTGTAAATATTGTAAATACTAGCTTTTTGCCCGTCCAAGGACGGGTGTATTGCAGTAAATCTGAAACTTGCAAGTGAAAAGCAGACCGCGACGTGATATTCATTGCATCAATGCGTGTGCAATTTGTAAGGGCGCGGTGAAACAGACCTATCTCATTTTAAGGTTATAATCCCTTGTTCATCATGACGTCCTTTTAACTTTTATGTCTCAACAGCGTTACGGAGATCGCGTGACGTGAGGGTTCTGACTTTGTAGTGAGGGTTGTAAGTTGACGCCGAGGAGGGGGGAGGAGGCGCCTCGTCCCCCAATGTGGAGTGACGTCAGCCGCTAATTATTATGAATGTGGGGGGATGTTCATTTGGAGGACGTCACCTTATAATGATTATTAATGAGGGGGGGTCCATGTGGAGGACGTAACCTGCTCTTGATTATTAATGAGGGGGCTGGTCGACGTGGAGTGACGTCACGAGCGTTAAGGATATTCCTGGGTGATTATTAGGTATAATGTTGTTATATGTTGAAAAATAATAGACTTATACCCTTTCCGGAAAGAACGATCAAAGCATGTTTGTTTACATGTTTTACCACACGCATGGAGTGCAAAAGAACTCACAAACACCTTGTGAAAGACCCAAAGCAGAAGATCCCTGGGTTTGATATTCCGTGAAGCTCATGGTCCACTCTAAACCACATCGGCACAAACTATGGCAGCAGATATGGATACCTGATGCAGAAATGAAAAATGTAAAACTCTCCATTAGTGGTGCGACTGTGGTCATCCAGAACAGATCGTACAATGTATAACGACACAATGCCCGGTCAACAAATACGAAGGAGACATCACAGCGATACACTCCTCTGCTCCTGACGCGGTTGTCTGGCTTGAGCCACCTGAATGTGAAATTGCAGTCATTGCTCTGCATCTGCATCAGCCGTACGATAAGAAGAAGACCACAGGCATATGTGGTTAATGCAGACGTGATGTCTTGTAATAGGTGCCTATTTGGTGTTTGAAAATATTAACACATCCTGTATTCTTGCCGGAAAGTGGAAAGCCTATTTTTTAAATAATCTTAATACTGGCAACAACAACAAAAATGGTCCCATAGATATTGTTATCTGTCCTTCACTTAAAAAAAAAACATTTAACTGAGTAACTGACACTCAATGTATGAAACAAAGTTAAATACAAAATTGTGTAATTCACAAACACAATACAGGATATAAGGATATAATGTACTGCATATAAATTTGACTCATTCCCCGTGAGGCATGTTTAGCAATCATCAGGCGTGTGCGGCTTGTAACGACTTGTGTTTGAATGGAGTAGAGTGGGTCAACGTGAACAGGTCGACTGCGGTGGGGACTGTTGTTTGGGTAAACGCTAACTAAGGAAATAATGTACAATAATGTAACCATTGTTTTATTTTTTCTCATGTATCCCTCCCAGCCGCCAGCACATTTTTTGAAGATTATTGTTGAAGAACCTACAAATCATAATTCAAAAACAGCAAGTGGTAAGCTCTTAAAATCTTACTGTATGGTGCCCGTGCATACCTTTACACAACCAATGATCACTAGGCCCAGCACTACCTCGTGAGATGCACTAGCCCAGTGCTGCTCCATGATATTCCATTGTTTTCCATATCTTACATCAAGTAACAATTCAGGTTTGATTCCAGAGAAGGTTCAAGAAAATATATTTTGTCTTGTGGCAGGAATGACAATAAACAAATCAGTAAATGTATTTAAAGATACAGAGCAAAGGATGGCACGTCCCTCAGATATCATTGGCACACCGCCACTACATGTAAGAACCTTGACGGTCGACTTGATCGTGAAAGAGCCATTCCTAGCGTTGTTGCGTCTCATGTACAAAGAAACCAGGACATTTTGCAAAAAGTTTGATAGCTAACAATACGTAGATGTAGTGTCTTGAGTGGTTTATTATTAGTCGTAGTTGTAGTCATGACGCAACTGAAAAAAAAAACAATCGTACTATCCCGGGAAGACTTACACATTTACCAGAATGGCTACCTCAAAAATTGTACGATCCTGGCAAAAAAAACCAGACGGGTGAGCAAACCTTATCATGGTCTTCCTCTTTCTGCAGCGACCTCGTACACCGCGCAACTGGTTTCTAAAGCTGAGATCGGCCGCAGGGGGAGCAGTTCGGGCGTGCTAGACGCGGACGAGTCATCCACCGACTCGCCCCACCAGCCTGCTTCCGCCACCACGGACCAGATGCCTCATCACTCGTGGAGACATGCCTTCAAGCTGTGAGCTTTTCCCCATAGCCACAGTGGTGAGATGTTGACTGCCTCGCCTGGTATACAGGAGGTCGCGGGTTCAATCCCGACCCTGACACCTGCTGTATATTTGGAGTTTGCATGTTCTCCCCGTGGTTTTTTCACCTACACATTTAGAAACATGCCTTTTTAAATTTCCACTCGATAAGCCACTTTATTGAGGTATCATTTGTGGCCAGGTCGCTTCTAAAAAGAGCTATATAACTCAGTGGGCCTTACCTGGTAAAATATAATAGTAAAATAGTTCAACACTAGGCTGTGCACAGCACCTATAATAATTATTTGCAAGGGTGGCAATACACACACATTATTAGCACACTCCGGTGGTGCCGCAAATACGGCGATTGCTGTCATTCCGATGGATGAATCTGTTCATTTGTCTAATTTGCCAGGCTACAAACACAATGTCTAGTGTATTATTCTAATACAGTGATGATGATGATAATAATAATAATAATGTTGGTTTTACAATGAACTTAAGTTATTTTACTCTGGTTTTGTTCAGTGATCTCACAGATGGAAGGGACAAAGACCTACTTTTGAATTTCTGGTACGTTGTTTGTGTGTTTTTATTATTGTTAACACTATATTTAGATTTATTTTCACACCTGCCAACCAACCCACACAGCTATCTACATAGCTGCCTGCATGCTTGCTTGTGAGCTTGTGATTCTGTCAAACTGCGACATCGATGGATACTTCTTCGTCTGACTTTGTCGACCAGCTAAAACATTTCAGTCAATTGTATTTTAATATTAAACAAATAGAAATACAGCTCGTTTCTGGGAAGCGCATAAGCATGACCGTGTTTCAGGACACTGAATGACCACCGCCATTTGTTATTGTTAATGTCGTCTGCAGGAAAATATCTCAAGAAAGGCATTTTCTCGAGTTCAAGTCAAAGGATAACGACAGAAGAGAATCCAAGAAACGTCACAGCAGCATTGTAGTTCCATTGAGTGTGAGTACATCACACTGCACAGCTTTGTATTCTGTTGTTCGGGATGTCATGATCTAATGGTGCAATGTAAAATCAATCGGACGTGTGTAACGCGTGCAGTGTTTTCTCGCTCTTGAAGAGAGAGAACGACTCAAAGAGGCCCGTAGAACCACAGAAAGGGGCTCTGGTTGCTTATATGCATTTAGATTATTTACAATATTTTTCTGCTATAAATTTTCACTTGATAAGCCACTTTGTTGAGCTCTTATTTCTGGCCAGGTAGCTTCTGAAAAATAAGTTAATACCTCAGTGGGCTTTACCTGGTATGATAACAAATTTAGTTTTATTTGTATATTTTTTAAGTGATTTGTTTATCTTGTCTATACTTTACACTACTATCGTATATTTAGTATTGTTTGTTGTTGTAACAGTCTAACCCGCCCCGACTGGACATCTGTGAAAAAGAGCTTTATAGCTCATCAGATTCCTCCAGTAAAAATAAATATTCTGATTTAAAGGAATTTGCGTTTACGTTTTGGAATTACAGCACAAGACCTTTCCCCACTATTTCAGTTTAACTTGCATATATTTAAAAGGAAGAACCCCTTCAGGAGTATGCACCATCTGCACTAAATTGGCCTGGGTTCTAGCTCAGCTGTTCAGGAGCAGGGCTCTTTGTCGTTTCACATCAGAGCATCGCACGGCAGATACCGGCGATCTCCTGCACCGACAGACGATTAAGAATATCCACAACTGTGCGACTGCGTTCATCACGTAAAACCGTGGACCACATTGTAACGCCACTTCCCACTTTCGATAGCTCGCCAACAGCGTTTCAGATCATCACGGGACTATTCCTGTAGATATACACCGGCTCGGTCACCAACAGAGGGAACATGGCCACAAAATCTTTGGGTTATGTCACTCCCCAGTGATCCTTCACACAAATCAGATATGTACGTATACAAATGAGGCTTATACGAGTGAAGAAAAACACCAAAACAACATTGTAGATCCATACGTAGGGTGTGTATCTCTGGGTATTCCAATAACGGAAATTAAGTACTGTACCGTGAGGTTTCACTATTATTGTGACCTTGCAGTGTGACTTGGGCACAAACTGACTGATATAAGTTGTGGAAATTTACTCCACAAGTTGAATATATGAGCGGTGCTGTTTATTTTAAGTAATTAGTAGAAGTAACCAGCCCTTCCAAAAAGGAGGTATAATCCAGTAATTGGATAATTGTCGCTTTCATTTTGCAAGTTTGGCTCATTGATGGCTGATTTGAACATCGGGTATGGCAACTGCTGTGTGTGTTACGTCTATCACAGAGCATGGACAGACCGGAAACTATCGACTCTTACTCACTCCTGAAAAAGAAGAATGGACGTTGTCTGGACAAAGGGACGTGTAGAGTCTCAGTAAGCTACTCCACAGAGCAGGTAATACCGCAACACTCACACGCACACACGTCCACTCAGGCCTTCACCCTGATAAAAT
This sequence comes from Entosphenus tridentatus, assembly GCA_014621495.2. Lineage (NCBI taxonomy): Eukaryota > Metazoa > Chordata > Hyperoartia > Petromyzontiformes > Petromyzontidae > Entosphenus > Entosphenus tridentatus. The sequence continues at coordinate 8,366,556 of CM025641.2, read as the reverse complement.
CATAATCAGCTATTGTCTACCCACCGCTGGATGAAGGCCTCCCCATGCTTGATTGTCAGTGAACATGTTCTTCACCTGTATGTTGCTACTGAGAAGGCGTTGATAATAATAATAAAAATACTCAGACACACGTAGGTATGTATTGTTGATTAACAAATCAATGTACATTATCTTTGGGATTACGTATTGCGTACGTTCACACGTGCCAGAGCAAGAGGTTAGCAACCAAAATAATGAGAAGATACATTTAACAAGAAGAGCCGCAATGCACTGTGTTGAATGCGAGATGGCGTTCTTTAATAAATAACGTGACGAAGCCAGTCCTTAAAGAGCCGCATGCGGGCTGTGGGCTCCGGAGCCGCTCCTGTGCCAGTGTAATCGCGGCCAATGTCTGTGGTGATTGCAATAGACCCATACCTGTCAACCCCTTATCAGTGCCCACCTTATTACGGATCAATTCAGACCTTATTGGTCACCCCGTGCCCTTATAAATCTTAACGTTCATCCGACAAAGTCCCATCACAAGGGAGATATACAAACAAGTATAACAAACTTTGTTTTTGCCCGTATTGAAACGGTTGTATGCCGGCCGTATGGACCTCAAAACTCAATTTCTCTGTACAATAATACGGGTAAACCGTATGGGTTGACAGGTATGGAGACTACTGATATCATTGCATACTTTTAGACGTGGGACAAGGTTGGGCAATGTGCTGGTGCTAGTGCACCGCTCCACACGTCAGCGTTCGCTTCGCTACACCGTGGCCGTGTTGACACTGCGCAGAGGGACACGTCGCTGAGTCGGGATCCGGCACGCCCGAGCTCGCAGGTCTACGAGCTCCTTCTCCAGGCACTGGTGGAGTGGGAGCACAACGAGCAGCAGGTAAGCACCTGTCAACCCATGCCTTCTGTTGTTGTTGCTGTTCAACTGCCTTCTGTTGTTGTTCAACTGCCTTCTGTTGCCCACAATAGCCTATAACCCTAGAGTCATGGTGAGGTTATTCGAAGGTGGTTTAATTGCGGGAAGATAGCACTGAAGGCCTAGGTGTAAAATACATGGCCCGCCACTGGTATTAGGTTATCGAAGACGAATGTATGTACTGAGTACAACGATCAGCTTATTTATACGTCCCGTTTAATAACCTACGCAGAGTGCACCACTGTTTGCTTTAAGCTGTAATAGTATGCGAAGTGATAATAGTGATCGTCATTGGCTTTGTTATCATGAAAGTGCTAATGCAATGCTTATCATTTTCATACGAAAGATGAATTATTGCACTTTTATGTGCTGTGTTGTTATGGAATCCTTGTTTGTGTCTTTGTATTGGGTGTTTATAGAGGAATAATTAATCGGCAATTCCAATTAGCTCCACATTTTCACAAGCCACAGTATCGAGATGTTAGCTCCCTCGCCTAAAACGACGTTTTAGGAATTGTCCCTTCTCCAAAGCAGAAATGATCTCCGCTGCAATAGCAGTGTCCACCACTGCCAACTCAGTATCGCAGTGTAGTTATTGTATATGTGGTAGTATTGCTCACCACATGCATGCTGGCTATGAGTGTGTGTTATAAGCAGTGCGGTGGTGCAGTGGTTCGTGCGCTGCGCTCCGAACCCGGCGACCTGAGTTTGATTCCCGCTCACGGCCAAGACCCGTGATGGATTATCTAAACTGGTCCTGGGCCACCCCTAGGTCGACACAGCCTCAAATAAGTTCCTGGTGCAGTGTGAAACATCACCACTGGGGAGACAAAGGCGGTCGGGCGTGGTGCTGGCCACCCACTCCCTCGTGTTGCTGTGCCAACCTTCATAGGTGCTCGCTCACAGCACTTGCCCCAAAAAGTCTGTTAAGGCTACGAGGGGGATCTTTGTCTGGTTTTAAGCAGAAACCCCTGTGGGACGGCAAGCTGAACGAAGAAGCCAGTGACATCCTCCTGCTCTACGGGTGCCAAGCGGACCTGCCGACCTTGCAGATGCTCGCTCAGTACGTGTGCCCTCACACGCCACACAACGCGCTGAGGCGCCGCTCGCTGTCTTCAACGGTTAGGCCAAGCCCAGGGGTCGGCAACCAAAAATTAGAAGAAGAGACATTTTTTTTTCTAACTCAAGAGCCGCAATGCACGTGGCAAATACGAGACGGCGGTCCTTAATAAATAACGTCACGAAGCAGTCCTTAAAGAGCTGGAGCTGCAGGTTGCCAGACCCCTGGGCTAAGCATTAGAGGGGAACGAGGTGGGGCAAGGGTTGCACAATCCTCGTGCCTCACTGCAAGAAAGATCTGGGTTAACTTCTAGATTCAGGTGCCTTCCTGCATGGAGTTTGTATATTATCTCCCTGTTCCCTGCATGGGTTTTCTCTTGGCTCTCCGGTCTCCTTCCCATAGCTGAATTAAAAACATACCGTGTCATTGATTTTTACCAACCATCTCAATGCAGTAGCAGAACCTTCCTTGGTGAATACGTTATAATTATTCTGAGTTATGGATGACAATATGCACACTGTCTACGAGATGCTAGAACATTCATTAACACAATATTAACATTTTTATTTGCAGGAAGTGGTCTGTATATATGAAGCAACATAACAAGAAACCATTGGACATCAAGTTCTTTAAAGACCTATTCACAGGGACTGTGAATATTTGGACGGATGACACAGAGGTATGTACTCATAGCAGGCAGTTCTATAACAAGTAGTTCTGAACTGCAATCTATTTTTTGTTTTAGCCAAGTATTTTCTTTCAATAATAGAGGTTTATAGGTTAGATCGCGTGAATATGTGTCTTTAAACCCGCCCACCCCGCGACACAGCCAATTAGTAAGGTTTGTCACGTAAACAAAATGTGCCAATTCATTACTAGTACAGCACACCGATGTGTTAGAGAGTAAACCCACAACATTTACAATTCAAGTACGACGTTTCACCAATAATTACAACCAGCATCATCAGGCAACAGCCAGAGTCTGTGTATCACGATTTATTAGGGGTTACAACCGGTGGGATTTGTGGTTGGATCGAGTAATGGGACTGCACCCGAGGGGGTGGAAAAGTCTTACTGGACATCTGTGAACTACTTAACATCTGTGAAAAAGGGCTTTATAGCTCATCGCATTCCTCCTGCATTATAAATAAATATTCTGATTGTGATTAATCCAAAGGTGAGAATGCCATCAGAATGAAGGGCAGCTTGTTGTTCTAACCTCGCTTAGGAGAACGACGGGCTGAAGGAAGTCGTGCTGGAGTTCACGAAGCAGCGTCTCGCCTCACTGCAGCGACTGGAACAGCACTTCCCCAACTCCTCCAAGGAAGCTCTCAAGCAGCTGAAAGAAACCCTCTGGTGAAATGAGACAAAGATCCCCCGTGTAGCCTTAACAGACTGTAGGGGCAAGTCCTGTTAGCGAGCACCTATAAAGGCCGGAACGACACACGAGAGGGTGGGTGGCCAGCACCACGCCCGACCGCCTTTGTTTCCCCAGTAGCGATGTTTACACACCGCACCAGGTACTAATTTGAGGCTGAGTCAACCTAGGAGATGCCCAGGACCGATTCATATAATTGTTACCGGTGATGGGCGTGAGTGGAAATTGAACTCGGGTCGCCGGGTTCATAACGCAGTGCTCTAACCGCAACACGACCACTCCCCACGCCGAAACATGCACACACGCACACACTCCACACCAGCTGAAGCCTCACTGAACTGCACAGCAGTCTCAGTAGTTTTCACGACACTTGATGCATTTAATTACGTATTTTTTATATTAAGCGTGTTTTGTATGTTAAGGCCCACATCCACGGGTAACCCCTTCAGTGAGTGAATGTATTTACTGTATGTTGAACTTCTTTCACACCATACGTAGCCGACCGCGCTAATCGGAGGTGTGGGGGAAGGACAACAAACTAAACACAAACAGCAATTCTAAATAAATAAAGTTTTCAAACTGCATTTAAACGTGCATAGCTCCAGTGGTTTCCGAATATCAGTTTAGCATTCCAGACGGCCGCAGAAGTGCATCTGATAGCGCACGAAGCTGTGAACCGTCTCATTGGCCAGGCAACGCGACTAACGTGATGCTTGACTTGGGCCAGGTGACTCGACTAATGTGATGTTTGACTTGGGCCAGGTGACTCGACTAACGTGATGTTTGACTTGGGTTAAATAAATAGTCACAATGCAACGTGCAGCATTTTCGGCGTAAGGCTTTCCACTGGATCCTGCCAAAGTAGAACATTCCCACTGAAGAAGCATTGACATTGTTGGTTCCCCTTGCAAACTGAATGCATCCGTTTTGCTCTGCACGAGCGAAACGATCAGAGTTTTGAATTGATAAATCCAGGTGTCCGTCCCCGTGCAATGACGGGACCTCTGACTTAGATGAAGATGATGTCGTGAAATTGCAGAAGATTTGTGACGAAGAATATCTCCGCCAGGATGGATACAGAAAAGATCTTTGTCAGAAATCAGTTTCACGTTGTCATAGCAGTGTGTTTGTTGTCTGATTATGACAGGCTACTGGAGCACATGAACAATTCCAAGATTATTCAAGGGAGTTCCACATGTCTAATGGAGAGCATTGAACGGGAAATCGCGGTACGTTCCGCAAATCGAAATTACTTTGATCGTGATTTATTTGACACAAATGCGAAACTTATAATGGCGTCGGCGAGGATCAACTGTATTCGAATGAACTTTTCGAGAAAAAAAAAGATTAAGTGCGTGCATTTTTTTTTTTAAACATGAAATGTCTCCCGCGTGCCACGTGTTCGATTTAGGAGGGAGCCAATGTGTGGTACACAAGCAAGAAGAAAACCTGTGAGATATTCCGGGTAATTGTACAATTGTGGTTATTGTCCTTCTACCTTCTCGCGAAAACAACCACTGTCTGTCTCTCAAACCTTCCATCAAACTGGGTTCGATGTGGCTCCTTCTCCACTGCTGTCCAAATGGTCTGAAACACCCCACTCATTGGCTGTTCCCACTGGTCTGCGCTGAAAAGTCGAGACGACATACACCATACAATCAATGCGTGTCCTTGTTTCTCTACCTCAACTCGTCTATGTAGTTGTTGTTTACTTATTATCCTATCGTATGTATCCGTCTACGATGCCTCACTTACTTGGGCAGCAGATGGAGCAGCGGTACCACTTGCACCTCACAGCAGGAAGCACGTGGGTTCGTTCCCCGACTCGGGTGCCTCTCTGTGTGGAGTTTGTATGTTCTCCTCCTGTTCTGCCTGGGTTTTTTCCGAATCCTCCGGTTGCTTCCCATAGCTAAAAACATACGATGCAACTGGTTTTCACCCAATACATCCCAGTGCTGATTAATTGCCTGCAAATGACTAAACTTAACTATCTTTTTACTTTACCAGGAAAGGCGCACTGAGCTATATATCTCTTTTTCAGAAGCGACCTGGCTACAAATAATAGCTCAACGAAGTGGGTTAGCACGTGGAAATTTACTGCAGCCAAATACTCAAGTGCATATTTCTAAATATGTAGGGGACAAACCGGAGGACCTCGTGAAAAATCCACACGACCACGGGGAGATGGACATGCAAACCCAAATACTGTATACAAACGTCAGGGTCGGGATCAAACTGACGACCTCCTGTATACCAGGCGAGGCAGTTAACATCTCTCCACCGTGGCACCAATTACTGGATTGGTATAACACAGTGGCACGATTACCCCCAACTGCAAAAACAAAAAAACTTCGTGGGACCCTCCTGAAAAATAATATGGAGACTCAGGAATTTATGGGTAAACAAGAATCAGAATGACAATAAAAAATGAAATATACTTTTACTGCTCTACAGCTGCTTTTCAGTAATAAAAGATGATACCAGTGTATAAATCGGGTTCTCAAGCGATTCAGCTGGTTCCTCAACTTCATGGAGCCTGGCCACATAATTTGACGCATGCCAGTTCAGACGATTAAAATGTTCATTTCATAAATAGTAAAAACAAACACGCACGCTGTTGTGTTCCCGACTAACACCGTTCCGTCGTTCCGTCTGCAGCATCAGAAGAAGGACTTCATGCAGGCGATGGCCAAGTTGTGTGAGCTTATCGAAAAGGAGCTCAGCACCATGGACAAGTACAACAATGTTTTCACCAGGTACCAGACGTTCGGTACAAGAGATGCGGATGGCAAGCTACTTGCATTGCATTGGTGTGACCCGGTGGCGTAACGAGCACCCCCTACATGTGTGGGGCATGCAGGGGGTGCCTTGCCCCCCCCCTCTGGTGGCCAAAGCTACGAGTTGGGGGGGCCCCTTGACAACCACCATGAGATTTGTTTTCAACAACAGCGTCAAAGAACAACAATTCCTTAAAACGCGGTTCAAATGTATTTTTATGGAAATGCTTTCATTTACGTTCCATATTTTATTTTCATCCAAACAGGCTATAAATCGCTGCGCTATATAGCCTAGGTGCGACCGTGCGAGACAAATCAAATATTGGGGTCCCCACCCTGACTGACTGCCGCACCCCCTGAGCCGATACTGTCGTTGCTGCGTCACTATGTGGTAAAATTTGTTGCTGTGGAGCAATTGGTGAGCACACCGGAGTAGCGATCCATTTCTCGTCACTTCGTATGACAGAGATTCCGAACGTCCCCCCCGCCCTGCTTTTGTCCACCCGGCAGTCAATCGGTAGGTCGCGTGTGGTGGGGTAAACTCTGGGCACACTGACTTCCTCAAAGATGAAGTCCCCTTTCACCTGCTTTTTTCTAGAAACACAAAAACTGAGAGATATGTGTAGCTGAAGTGAGGCGATGTTTTGGGGTGGCTTATATATGTGGCAGTGCCGTTGAGAGCTTGGGTGTGAATCATTAACATTCGATTGTGAAAAAATATTTTCTAAATTAAGAATTGTGAATTAATTAACAATAATAATTAATGACCCGGCTTCTCAGGTGCTAGGGGTTGGATGAGCTATCTTATCGTGTGGCTGTATTAATACTGCAGTATCACTGATCATATAAGTACAATACTTTAATAAAATCCATTGACACATGAGATATTGCAAAGCATTTACCAACATGCTGTTTTCCAAAGACATGTCTGTGTCTTCTCATCTCTATCTCTCTTTGTGCCTGATAGACACAAAAATAGAGCTGTGATTTGGGCAGTTGAGAGAGTGGATGAGTTTCCATTCCTGGGAAGTGTGCTCATGACCAATCCCGATTTGGCACCGGAGGTCTCCCTCTGAATCAGTCGAGCGGCATTATCTTTTCATTGGCCACATAACGCTTTGGAACCTACATAGCCTCTCACTCCATACAAAGCTCTGGGTATTCTCAGCCACAGTTGTGCCCTTTCTTCTCTGTGCTTGCCAAAACATTGACCCCTTTCAAGGGAACATTTGCACCAGAATGCAAAATTCAGGCTGTCCTGCCTGCAATCCATCCTGGGTTTAACCAGACTGCAGTGTGTAAAGAGCTCAAAGATCCTTAAAAGATCTGGACATAGCCCCATATGTGAAGTCCTTTGGCAGGCGAGGCTGTGTCAGCTGGCTAATGTAGCCCGCATGCCCAGCCACCACATGCCCAACCAAGCAGCCTCTGTTTGGCCTGATAGAGGGGGATACACAGGCATGGCACAGACTAGAGAAGAGATGGACAGATGTGGTACAGAAGGATCTGGAGCTGAGTTGACTTACCTTGAAGATCGGATTCTATGGAGGAGGCTGGTGAAATATGTTGCAACAGCGGAGGGTGGAGAAGCGACGCTCACACCAACGAGCCAACCATCTCAGTCGATCAACCCATAACACCTAAGTCTGCCCCATGACCTGCCAGCGAGCTTTCCACACTTCACGTGGCCACAATGTACACCTAGCCTGGTTCAAGCGCTTTGGTGACATCACTGCTACGAAGTGGTAAACGGCAGCTGATGTTTTGTTTGTGTATCCGTATATGTCTCCATGTCTGCCTGTCTCTGTTTGTGTGCAGTGCATTTGTCTTTGTGTGTGTCTCTACATGTGTAAAGCTTTATCACCTTATCTGCATAGAACAGTACAATATAATTATAATTTTAACTGGTGAGCGCAGAGTTTATTTTACGTTTTAACTCCGAAGTACAGAACATACAAATATTCTGGTTCTTGTTGGTTCTGGACAATGCACACTTAACACTGTTTTTTGCATTCCGGTTTTTAACTGATTTAAACTCTGAATATAGGTAATGTTAAAAGACAATTTGAAACGACTGTATGCTGCGCACGGACGACGATGCACGTTTTCCCGTCTTGTGTTGCAGGGTGGTGTACATGAACTACTGCGCTGTGTGGAGCAGACAAATAGAGGGCATGGTAGGTGACCCACCAGAGAGACATTCGTGCGTGCTGTCCGCAAAGTTTGCAATCGATGTTCCGCTTAAAAAAAAATCGGACAACCTAAATATGTTTTTTAATGCACGTTTCACCGTTTGCATTTTTCACTCATTCCTTCTCACGACTGCCGTGTCCGTTTCGCGCCTGCGATTTGCGCGCTTGGCTACGCACGGTGCAAAAGAAGTTCAACATTCGCGTATTCAATCGTTTAACTCTGTATAACACCACGGTGCACGTGCAGGAATTAACAATGCATCACTGACGTGCGACAGTCTTGTTGAGGACTCATATTTTGCTGGGGGAAAGCTCGCGCACAGACACTCACACGCGTGCGCACAGTCACACACAAAGATAAAGATCCCCCGTATAGCCTGAACAGAATGTTGAGGCAAGTGCTTTTAGCGAGCTCCTATAAAGGCTGGCATGGCACACGAGGGGTTGGATGGCCAAACCCACGCCCGGCCACCTTTTTCTCCCCAGTGGCGATATTTACACACCGTGCCAGGTACTCATTTGAGGCTGAGTCGACCTAGGGGATGCTCATGACTGGTTCAGATAATTGTCACCGGTGTTGGCCGTGAGCGGGAATCGACCTCGGATCGCCAGGTTCATAGCGCAGTGCGCTAACCGCTACACTATCACTCCCCACAACAGACAGACACACACACGCGCGCGCACACATACGCGTGTGCAAGGAGTTTGCATCTGCCACGTTGAACGTTGACTGCATCCATCGCGGAGTTGCACCGGCGGCGGCGATGGCGTGAGACCAGCACGCGCGCGCGCACCCACCGCTCACACTGGAACCTGCGCGCCGGGCGCGTGCAGCTGGCGCAGGACATCAGGAGATCCGCGGAGGAGACACAAACCGTGTGGGAGAAGGCGGACGAGAGCGTGGGGGACAGGTGCAAGAAGGAGAAGGACCTCGCCAGCGCGATGCACAGCCTCTACATCTCGCTGCAGGCCGTTAACAAGAGACTGGATCGGTAAGGGGGCGAGGCCCCTTTTTTGTTGATGCGCAGGTCACTGCAGATGATATGGTGTGCTATGGCATTCACGACGTTTTAGGTGCAACCCACTGCTGGTGGAAGGGCTTCTCCGAGAGGCAGCTGTACGAACTTCTTTTGCGCCGTACGTAGCCAACCGTGCTAATCGGAGGAGCTGTAGAGGGAGCCCCTCTGGAGGGTATTGTGGCCCTCTCTTCCACGCTAGCCAACCGTCTTCGAAGAGGTGGGAGTGCCCACACTTTACCCCACCACACGCGACCTGCCGAGCAATGATTTGTGGTGCGCCCATTTATACCACTCGGGTGGACAGAGGCAGTGGAAGGTGGTGGGTGGGGGGGGGTTAAAAAAATCTGTTCCGTTGTTTCAACTGCCACGCCGGGAGATGGAATCGCACTGGTGACCTCGGTATTGCAAGCCCGGTGTGCGAACCATTACACCACAATATCTTGCTGATCTCGTCAAGGAGCATAAACCCCATCAAGCGAACTCCAGTTATCCTCGTAGCAGCGGCTTTTGGCTGGCCATCATACATCACTGCATCACGCGTTTTCAGATGCGGCCGTCTGGAACGCTGTTCCTTCCGATATTAGGAAGCCACTGGAGCTATGCACCTTTAAATGATCTAGATTGAAAACTGATTTCTTTAGAACTGGATGTTTTTTTTTTAGTTTGTTGTCTTACCCCCGCACCTCCGGTTAGCACGGTTGGCTGGGAAAGAAGTTCAACACATGTACGTAAATATTTAATGTTCAGTCTGGTATTGCCTCATTGCTATTTTCGTAATTTCACCATTCTCTGCTGTGCCCTTCGTGCTTTGTATTTTCTGGAGTGTGTTGTAAGCTGCTCTGACAAGATGGCATGTTAGCACCAAATAAATGCATAGGTTTATCCTACATGTATGTATGTTGAACTTCTTTGCACCGTACGTAGCCACCGTGCTAATCGGAGGTGTTGTTTTAGGTACACAGGTTGGGACTCAAATGGGTGTCGGTTTTATCAACGTTCTGGCCACCTCAGCTAAAGGATTTGACTAGCCACGCCGTAAGGGAATGTGAACTCAAATGGCGAGGGGTGCCCTGCCTCCCGAATAATCGCAGATCGACTGTATTTGTCTTTGAGTTGCAGGTCACTCAAGGATCAGCCGCAGCCCCTCGCCTCCTTCCACGAGTGGTTTCTTGGGGCCATCAATGCCTGGGCCAAAACCGTTCACTGGAAAACGGAGAGCATTGTGAGAAATGCCTTGGAAAAGGACAACGTAAGTTCTTGACGCGTTGGGTCAAAATTCCCCTTTGTACGCTGGCATCGAAGGTTGGCTTTGAAGTGCTAAGGTTTACCGCACGCAGTACGGCACTTCTGGATCTCCATGCTCTGAACCTCTCACCACGCTTTCTCCTTACCTGGAAGGCAGGGACTCCCACCACACTGAGCTCCCACACTCCACGCTGACCCTTGCTGCCTTCTTGGTCCCAGCCCTCCTGGCTCAGAGCACAGTCTTTCTGGACCAGTCTTCCTGAACCTCGCGCTTTCGGCCCCGATGACCCTGTCTTCGGCTTGTTCCGCCGTGTGTGCCCGACGTTTCACACTGTTTTCTGGAAGCTTCTTCAGAAACCGAAATTGAGCAGCTCACTCGCTCTCTCGATTATGCCCGCGTTGCCGCCGGTGTTTTGACGCGGCCCGGGCAATGCTGTCCATCACCTTCGCCACCTTTGCATGCCAGCTTGTGCATACTGTGCTCATACTTTGGATTCAATTAAGTATTTGGCTGCTAATAAATTTCACGTGATAAGCCACTTTGTTGAGCTATCATTTGTGGTCAGGTCGCTTCTAAAAAAGAGCTGTATAGCTCAGTGGGCCTTTCCTGGTAAAATAAAAGGTAGTTTGAGTAGTTTAGTTTAACCATGATTGTAGCCAAGATCTGCGCTGTATAACATCCCTGTCGTCGCAGCTCAGTGGAGCTTACCTGGTAAAATAAAACAATTGTTTCTAGTTTCATGTCTCTAGTTGTTGGACCCTAATTCTTGAGTTGTGAAGCATGAGATTAGATACCTCATTGTCATGACTGCATACTAACCAGTTAAGCCTTTCCCATTCCGATGACATGTGTACGTCATCGGTTTTTCTTCCGATTCTGTTCTGTTGACGTACATGCGTGTATGTCATCGGTACAGAATCGGAAGTACAAGGCCATGCGGGAGGGTGTGTGGCACACCTTGGCGTCAGCTATCGTAGAGCGTGACAGTCGGGTCACTACAGTTCTCTGCGGTGAGTACAGCGTCTTTAAAAACAGCGGTGCTGCTATGCTGCTCTAAATAAGATTAACGCCGAGCCGCTCACGCGCTCCGAGGTTCGGCGGTGAACGGGACACCCACCCCGCAACTTGCAGACGTCTCGGAGCAGGAAAGGGTTCGTAACGATTCCGGTTATTACGCTTGGTATGCGTTAGATTTCTTATATGACGTGGGGTATCGTGAGGGCCGCTGTGATTCAGGGATGGGTATAGTCTGCAAACGCGCTGCCGCTGCCTGGTGCAAAGATCCAGGCTGTAAACTAAGCCCGCGTGTCCTCCCGTGCTCTCAGCTCATGCGGGATCACCCTGCGGTGAGACACAGCTCGTCGGCACACGATTTGCTGAGCTGGTTCGTCGCCATGCGGGATTTCTGGGTGAAACTTGCGTGGCCTGACCCGGACATCACCAGCATGCTCGTCTGCAAGCTCATTGAGGTATGTTCGCGGTTGGCACGCTGCGCTGTGAACCCGGCGACCCGAGATCGATTACCGCTCAAGTCCAACACCAGTAACGATTAACTGAACCAGTCCTGGGCCTCCCCTAGGTCGGCTCAGCCTCAAATGAGTACCTGGTGCGAAGTGTAAACACCGCCACTGTAGAGACAAAGGCGGCCAGGCGTGGTGCTGGCTTTGTGTGCCGTGCCGACCTTCATAGGTGCTACTTGCGAACAACACCTGCTCGAACTTTCTGTTAAAGTGATGTAAAAAAAAATTCGGATTCAGCTTTTTGTGTGGGCAGCGGAAGTGTAGCGGTTAGCGTGCTGCGCTTCAAACCTGGCGTGCCGAATTTGATTCCCACTCACGGCCAATACCAAGTAACGATTATTTGAAACGAGCATGGGCCTCCCCTAGGTCGACTCAGCCTCAAATGAGGACCTGGTGCAGTGGGTAAACATCACCACTAGGAAGACAAACACGGCCGAGCGTGGTGCTGGCCACCCACCCCCTCGTGTGCCGTGCCGGCCTTTATAGGTGCGCGCTCACAGCACTTGCCCCTACAGTCTGTTAAGGCTATATGGGGGATCTTTATCTTTTAGTGTCGCCAAAACGTGGCACTGACGTTCCCCGTGCACAGTTTAATTATTTTTCTGCACGGTAACCATGCCACAGCATGCTGTGCAACCAGTGGGTTGAGAACCGCTGGCTCTGAGCTTGGGTTGACTATTCGGATGCTTGACTCACACGTGCACCACAAGATCTCTTTGTTACGACCGACCGAATTTAGCGACGTTGCCTTGAGCTCCGAGTTATTTAAAGCGTGAACACATGCTTCTTTGAGCGTGCGGTTGCGAGCCCTGTTGAGGTTAGGAGACAATGCTCCTCATCCTTTGATCTCAACAGGAGATCTGCGATGCCAGCGTCAGTTACGTGACTTTGATGAGGGCGCGACTGGTCGCAGAAGGTTTCAGCGGTGGAAACGGACAAGTCTTCGTGATGTCTGCAAAGGTTTCACATCCGTTTCACATTCATGCCGCTGCTTCCCACCCCCCCCCCCCCCCAAAAAAAAAAGAGCAATATTCAGATTCATATTTACTGCGTTCTTGGTAAATAACTTTTAAAAGTCATTGATTTCCTCTGGAAATCTCGGTGGCGAGATGTTATCTCGCTCACCTGATATGCAGGAGGTCGTGGGTTCGATTCTGACCCTGAAGCCTGTATATTTGGAGTTTGCATGTCTCTCTCCCCTTGGTCGCGTGGATTTTTCTTTGGGTCCTGCGGTTTTCCCCTCCATAATTATAAACATGCATTTAGAGTATTTGGCTGCTATAAATTTTCACACGATAAGCCACTTCATTGAGCTATCATTTGTGGACAGATTGCTTCTGCAAAGGAACTACATAGCTCAGTGGGCCTTACCTGGTCAAATAAAAGATTAGTTTAATTTTAGTAAATGAGGATTAATGCGTTATCGCCCCTGCCATAGCAATGTGAATATTCCAAATTCCTATGGCAGGGGCAAGTCTCTCCATGAGACAACCGCTGTTGACATCCCCGCGAAGCGGTATTCATTTTATTCACCTTGGAGGGATGATTGTTCGAGTCAACTCCCAACCAGGATTTGAACAACACTGTACTGTTCATGAAGGAGTTGCCTTTGTCAGTTCGTTAATCTCGATTAACGCTCACTGTTGCCGCAACGTCTTTTTTTCCCTTGCCGCACTGCAGATCTGCGTGGGGCTGTGCAGCATCCACCACCTGCAGTGCTCCCTGCCCTCGCTGCTCGGCTCGCTCATCGACAAGAAGCCCCAGACGGAAACTGTTGGTGCTGCTGCTGCTGCTGGCTCGACCGCCGCCACCTCCACTGGCAGCGCAGCTGGGCGGGCAGCAGCAGCAGCAGCGCCAGCGGCTCAGAAGGCCCCTTGCAGCTACGTGCTAGACAGCGGGATTGACGACCTCGACAAGCAGATGGAGGACACCGTTAGAGAAATAGCTGAGCAGGTGAGGACGGTGGCTCTGGTTAGAGCGATTGTTTTGCTTTCCGGGGGGGAGAAAACGGCGATTGATGGCAAAGGTGCAGGCCCGCAGTTGCTTCCTCACGCTGCCGCTGCTCGGGGATGAACCTCCACAGGAGGGAGTTGTAATAGAGCCCGTTCTAAAGGGTAGTTTGGCCTACTCTTCCACACAGGCCAGACGACTTGGAAGAGCTGAAAGTACCCACATTTTATCCAACCGCACACCACCTGCTGATAGGCTAAGTGTGGTGCATCCATTGACAATGCCGGTTTAGATATTACTCGCCATCGATGTCAGCCGTGGCTATGATTAAAAGGCTGTTTGCCGGATACATGGTGCAGTGTCCTGATCACTGTGCCTCAATTAAATCTGCATCTGTTTTGCGTACGTTGTAACAAAGTTGCGATGGCTTTTTAACGGTCACATTGTTCACGTGAAAGTGAATGTAGCAAACAGGGCAACATAGCCCTTCATGCCATCGTGTTGAGAATCACCCGTGTGCGTGCGTGTGTTCCCTCTGTACAGACAATGCTGTATATTAGATCCCATCTCGAAGCTATTGCATCTGACGCAGCTGTTAAAATACAGGTACAGTATATTTCCTTTTGTGGCTGTGATATAGACTCGTTGTTCACGAACTTCCTATTGTCGATTTTGGCTGTCCGCAAATCGCATCTGGAACTACATGACTGCATCGAGAGAGAGATGGGATAAAGTGATGAGAGATTAAGTGTTGAGAGATAAAATGATGAGAGATAAAGGGATGAGATAAAGTTATGATGACGATGATGATGCTACTACACAGCATCATAAATTAAGGCAAGTCCATTTATAAACTTTTTTTTAATGTATTATTTACTTTAAGTTTATTATAACCATTTTTTTATGTTTGTGTTATTATATTTTTAATGTATTTAATAGCTTATGTATTTATTTAAGGTAATTCATTAGAAAAATATAGATTTTCGAAGGCCAATATCATCCGTGATATTTTCTATTCATGAGCATCTCCGGCACGCATCCCTTATCGCGAATAGCGAGGGAATACTGCAGCATCAAATTGCATTAACATTCCACGTAGGCTTCACGAAGGAAGTTTGTGAGAGAAAAAAAACACAAAGATGTTGCGCTATAGTTTTTATTCATCAAATAAAATAGCGTTCAATCCGATCGTGTCCGTGCTTGCCACACTGTCTCGGTGTCGATTGAAGAAAGGCGACCTCAGTCACTCCTCCTCGTCGGTTTTTGATTGAGCGTAGTCTGCACCAACAAAAGTACAAGGGGGCTATCACTCGCAAAGTCCGTAAAGGAAGTTTGTGCTGAGATTTGGCAGGAACAAAATGGGGGGCGGCAGAAAGAAGCAGCGGTTGGTTGAACCATTTTACAGGGACTCTTCTGCTTTTGGACATGCGACTTACGAACTTTCAGATGTACGAACAAACTAGTCCGTATGTCCAGTTGCCTGTTCAGACCGAGAGTCGTAAGTTCAACCGCCGCGCAAGAGATGGCGGCGGCGGCATATACATCTGCAAAACATGAACTACCAGTGGCATCTACGTCTACAGGAGATTATACAACTATTAAAGCCATTCCCCGTGTTTAGTGTACACGCCGTACAACATGTTTGGAATCGACAGGAGTAAAGTTGGACTTAAGAACACTTACGAACAGACCTCTGTAACCTAACTCGTTCGTAAGTAGAGGAGTCCCTGTATTGGCAAATATCCCCTCCCTACCGAAACTTGAATCAGAATTGTGGCTGATTAAGTCGATGTCATGGGGAACCCTGGAACACTAGGCAAAGATTGGGCCATCCACGCACAATGTGTAAGCAAACGTTCAGTAGTTAAGGTGTGTGTATTTGCGTGATTTTACAGTAAGTGAATATAAATATACGTTGAGTTACTGCGAATGTTTGTTCCAAGATGATTTGTTGTATGGTCTGTTCCTTTCCTAGGATGAATCTGTCTACGAATATTATGATAACAATCTTAAACAACTTTTTGAAGGGCTGAATGAAAACAGCAAAATATTCCAAATGTGAGTTAAACTTTGTATTAAATATTTTTGAAGCGGGTGGGGGGTCATGTTTGGAATGTTAGTTTCATGACGATCTTTGAATTCATGCAATGGTGAAGAATTACCTAAACCCAACACTTTGTTATCTTTGGCACCGAAATTTGTGATGCACCAACAACATTTCACAAATTGTGCCGCTACCACCACCACTGCTACCGCCATCACCTTTACTACACTCAACAACAAAAACAACCGCCATTCGCCACTAAGTGGCGGTGACGTTACCACAGCACTTGTGCCAGGCTAAGTGAACTCAATTATCAAATTATCAGCATACTTCACATGGTTGAACAGTATGGAGCCATCCCTTGACTGCACCCGGACATCGATCAGCCTCTTATTGTATGTGTACCTAATAGTCATGTCTGTGGTACAGCCATGGAAAGCGTCACAAACTACGGCGTCAATGACGATATTAAATAGTGTAAGGGCCGGAGGGCATCCATGCCACACCACAAAGTGAACAGGGAATGGCTCTGACTCCTGGCCACCATCATGAAGACCCTTAATGATTATGAGAAGGGGGTAAGCGACCCCCAAAAGCACGAAGAATAACCCAGAGCCCAGGTCTGTTGATGGTATCGTAGGCCTTGAGCAGGTCAATAAAGCAGAGATGTAGGTCCTGTGAAAATTCCCTACACATCTACTGTAGCAGACAAATAGAGAAATAGACATCGTGCAGAACCACCTCAGTCTGAAACCACATTGTTGAATAAACTTTGCCAAGACCTTTTCCAGCACACCGAGGAGGGAGATTCCCCAGTAGCTATTGCAATCGCGCAGTACCCCCCCCCCCCTTCTTAAAAGGGGGGCACTGCGCTGGGGGACTACCAGGGCATCCTTCCACTCTTGTGGAACCCATCCTGTGGTCCGAGCAGTTGTAATGATATCATACGGGGCAGCCTGCACATAATTGCCACCATCCCTCGGCAGTTCGCGTCAGAGATCATCTCTGCCCAGCTCTTTACCTGGTCACTCCCAGGGATGACTACCTCCTCCCGTATTTGAGGAATGGCAGCCCCTGCAGAGTCAACCCCAGGTTGCCCCAAGATGTTATCTGAACTGAGATGATTCCCCTTCCCCAAAACCTCACAGAAATCATTAGTAGATCTGCAAACCTCTTCATGGGGATCGTTGATTAGATCACCACTCTTTCCCTTTAGGACGGTCATAGGTGTGGTGCTGCAAGTTATTTTTTATATAATTAAAAAGTAATTTGTAATTGCGTGCTGCTGCGGCAATTTCCATCTCCCCAGCAACCCGTGACTACCACTCATCTTTGCAGCGCCACACAGCTGTCCAAACCTATGAGTGTAGGCTGCGGTAAGCCTCCTCACTCTTGGATGTGATTTGCTGTAGATGGTGAGTGAACCTTCTGCATTCTCTCGGCTAGCCTGAACACCTCTGTCACCCAGGGTCTCTGGGGACATCTGGACCGCGTACCCCAATGCAGCCAATGCAGCTGACCCATTTCCCCTGAGCATTATGAAGAGGGGTGGATGATACCAACTCCAGATGCAAGCGATGGTGAAATTCTTGCTTGCAACTTTCATCCGCTAGCCGAGACCAGGCCATTGTAAGTGTTTTTTTTCTGAGTTATAGGTGGACACATAGCACCAACTACCAATACAAATACGAAGATCCCCCGTGTAGCCTTAACAGACTGCTGGCGCAAGTGCTGTTTGCGAGCACCTATGAAGGCCAGCAAAGCACACAAGGGGATGGGTGGCCAGCACCATGCCTGGCCGCCTTTGTCTCCCGAGTGGTGATGTTTACACACTGCACCAGGTACTCATTTGAGACTGAGTCGACGAAGTGGAGGCCCAGGACCAGTTCAGATAATCGTCACCGGTGTTGGTTCGTAGCGCAGCATAGCGCTCACCGCTTATGCTACCGCTCCCCCACATCACCACCTGTCACATGAACACCACCGTGACTATCACCAACCACAACCATTATCACCACTGTCAACCCCACCACCTTCAACACCAACAAAACCATCACCAACAAACCATCGCCACACCTAAACTCTTACCACTGCATGAAGGGTCACGGTTTGTGCAAGAGTAAATCATGTTATTAACATTGCGGGCACTGTAGGGGGTCACGTAAACTTATTTCACCGTACAGTTATATGAGAATCGGCAGTACTTCGTTGTGGGGAATTAGTAGGAGAGCCACCTGGTACACGCGTAGTAATTCTGCCTTGCCTTGCTGTTCTTCCCTAAGTTTTCTGTATATGCTCTGGGAGACGGTGCTGAAAGCGTTTAGCGAGGAGCTGGAGAAGAACAGGATTTGCTCTGGATTCATAAAGGACAGGAGGAGTAGCCTCAGCTCCCCGTACTACACAAGGATGCAGACGATTCTAAAGGTGCAATACGAAAACATCCACGCGTTTAAGATAAATGCCTACATTTCCCTGCAGTTACTCTGCCGACTACAAAACAAGTTTGTGTAAAAAAATCAATGAGATGTTCTGCAAATCACACACTTGACTAACACAAATTATAAATACAACCAATTGGCAATGAGGCTATTGCATCCTTCGCTGCTAAAGCCACTGTCAAACCTCACCATCTCTTCCTTCAGGATTTCACCGCTGTTGCGCAATCGACACCTGACTGTCACGGTTCCATAGTTTCCTCAAAGTATCCCACGTTTGATCAGATATAGAGATCTTTCCAATGACCAGCAGTCAGGGGCGCGACTATGGTTGGGGGTATGTGGCAGCGATGTGCTATGAATAGGGTGCCCAGTCGGCCACAAAGTGGGCACCGAATCAACGGATAAACAAGTAACATTTTATAAAAAAAATTACCTGAAGTCTACCATGGACCAAGCCCGATGATTAACGGCATCTGGCTATCGCATCAAGAGAGCATCAGCAACAAGTTGCGGATCCACCCCCTTGGAGGAAATCCTAGAACCGATGGGGTCGCCATAAATGCAAGACGCTTGATAACTTGATAAAAAAAAAATAGGAAAAACTGGTCCTTAACTCCAGCATTCCCGATGTCTCTTGCACTGAGCTCACTTCAAGTGTGGCTTTCACTGTGCAACTTTAAAAGCGGTTGTAAAACACTCCGACTTGATGTCGACATACCCGCGGCCTGTTTGATGTACAACAGTCCCTCGCCAACCGCGGGGGGGGGGGGGGTTACGTTCTTGAACACCTCTGCAGTTGGCAAAACCACGGTTGGCAATACTGAGGTCTCATGGGAAATATGGGGTTAGGGCAGCCGCCAGCGCGGTCACATTCGTAGAACCCTCACTAAGTTTCCCATTACTCCGCTAAACACGAATAAAATACACAATAGCATAATACAAAACAGCAAGTATTCAAATAACAATTAAAAACAATTAAGTAATGTTATTTACCTTTAACACTGAGGGTTGAAGTCCATTGTGATGATGGTGACGTTGATGAGGATGTAGAAACGTCCGTTGAGAGTATTTGGCTGCTGCTATGAATTTCCACGCGATGAGCTATCATTAGTGATGGCCAGGTGGCTTCTGAAAAAGAGCTATACAGCTCAATGGGCCTTACCTGGTAAAAATAAAAAAAAGTTTTTTTAGAGGTAATGGGAGAGGTAGTTTGTTTGAAGGAAGAGGAAGGGGGCTTTGCACACCGTCTACCTTCACCTGGTGGGTGAGAAGAGAGCAGTGGCGGGAGCTGGGAGATGAGATGATGGGTACACGGAGGGAAACGCGGATTTGCGGGGTGATTTGAAATGACGAGCGCCAGTCTGCGTGCTAAACCGCAGATACACGAAACTTAATTTCCAGATCGGCGTGCCGAAGGAAAACCGTGGATGCATTAAATACCACGGATGCGAAAAACGGGTCGATGAGGGATTGCTGTGCGTCCTCGAATTATAATCTACGTGCCCTTAGAATGTAGCTGTTCAACAATCACGCTCTATCAATCTGTAACTCCAAGGCCAAATCTACCGCTGCCATGCCCTCGCCACTCTCCTGCCGAAACGAACGCCCGTGGCACGGGAAAGCCGCACTCTTCTCTACCAAGTTGATTACTGTTCATCAATCACGTGTCTGCTCAGTAAACAGTTGTTGCCGGTGTGCTACGTCACTTGGGGTGTTTATAATCTACACGGCTCTCTCTTTTTGTTCGTTATTGTTTTTATTGTTATTTCAAACGCGAGGCCGGCACAGAGCACGAACCGTGACGTGGGGGAGCGGGGGGGGGGCACAGAAACTCCACGGGCAGAAGTCCCCGAACTCTGTGCCCCTGGGTTCAGAGGGGAGACATTGGGGCTCACTGCCGCCCACCTAAGTAGGGGCTGCGAGCGGCAGCCTGAGACTTGTGT
>CM025641.2:8307182-8331070 GCA_014621495.2 Entosphenus tridentatus | reverse complement strand
GAAGAAGAAGAAGAAGAAGAAGAAGAAGAAGAAGAAGAAGAAGAAGAAGAAGAAGAAGAAGAAGAAGAAGAAGAAGAAGAAGAAGAAGAAGAAGAAGAAGAAGAAGAAGAAGAAGAAGAAGAAGAAGAAGAAGAAGAAGAAGAAGAAGAAGAAGAAGAAGAAGAAGAAGAAGAAGAAGAAGAAGAAGAAGAAGAAGAAGAAGAAGAAGAAGGGAGAGGGGGGGAAAGGGCACAGGGGTGAGGGCGAGCGTGCACCTGCATGCAGACTTTTGTCCATGAGAGGCAGGCTGCGCTGGGGCAGTTCCGGCGGGGCCGCGCGCGTCTCCACGCAGGCCACGTCGTCGAGGCGGAGCACCGTCTGCCCGATGTAGTCGTTGGCCGTGAAGAGGTCGAAGTCCATGACCGTCATCAGGACGCAGGCCGAGCGGCTACGGCACTGCTCCTCGCTGACGGGGCTTTTGGATGACCGACAACGCTCATGTTAGGCTGGTTTGAGCCACTGGAGCCGTGCGCTTTCACATTGGCGAGATTGAAAGTATAATTTCATAAAAACTGCTTGTTGTGTTTAGTTTGTTGTCCACGCCCCCCGCACCTTCGATTAGCACGGTTGGCTACGTACGGTGCGAAAGAAGTTCAACATGTACCTTAAGCTGGTGAGTGCATTAAACTGGTATTCTGAAAAATGCAACAATAAATATTTATCATCAGCTAGTTGAGTTGCTCGAGTGACCAATGACTGCTTTTTACTCAATTTCATGAATGCGTGGAGTTCCAATTGTTGTGAGTGGTGAGCGCCCTACCTCTAAACCACCCAGCCACTTAAAACATCACCATGGGGCAAATCCACTACGATGCTCATAAGGTTTCTCCAATTTCTTTGATGAAGAACAAAAATGTAGAATCGGGGTACTCATCATTTGCATATTATACCATTGGTGTGGCATATTATGTTTTATTTAAGTAAACTTATCTCCACAGATCATGCACAAACAAAAAACAAAAATAATCTGGGCAAATCGCCTGATGAAGCTGGCTGTAACCACCAGTGAAGCATCGTACTCGAATTGTACATGTTGTGGGTTTACTCTCCATCACACCGGTGTGCTGAACTAATAACAGGCACGTTTTGTCAACGTGACAAACTTAACTAATTGGCCGTGTCGGGTGGTGGTAGGTTAACGACATTTATATTTACGCGATATAACACCAACATTTTTTTATTACGAACAACATTTCTCGCGAAAGCCTACGGCGTGTTGAGTTGCCAAACTTACAATTCAAACGTCTCGCCGAAGATGGGGTTCAGAGTGTTGCTTTGGGTTTGTGTGCGCGCGCTTTTGGCGAGCGGGAAGTGGTGATGCGGGCAGAGATCCAACGTCACGAAGGGGTCGCTCAGGCCTGCGGGTGCCACACAGAACGCGCGGTCGTAGCGAAGACAAAGATCCCCTGTATAGCCTTCAACAGATTGTTGGGGCGAGTGCTATTAGCGAGCACCTGTGAAGACACACCGGCTCTGGTTGTAGGTCACGGCCTCTCGTGATCAATGTGGAACTACTTGTAGTTTAGATTATATGTGTGTCTGTACTGCATTCGTGCACACAAAAAAACTTGGAAGTAGCATCATCTTACTCTATACTCTTTGGTTCTTTCGGTAAAGTCACGTAGGTAGAAATAAAATCAAATAAAACAAATCACGACGTTTCGATCGCAACACAAGCAATCTTTATCAGGTGGAACAACCACAGCAAGAAAATGCTGAAGTCAATCCACGGCTGGACAAAGATCGTGGAAGGTCACTAAACCGTGCTTTACTGCGCACTGGTCAGATCGGTGCCCTTTCGGCCACCGCCCCTGGCATCGTAGACCCCACGCGACGGGGCAGGGTGGAGCCAGGGCGGGGCGTGCGCTGGCCGTGCCGCTAGCCCTGCTCACCGTTGGAGTCCATCGCGGGCAGCCCCGTTCCGTTGAGCACCTCCACGTGCAGCCTGCTCTCCGCGTGCCAGCAGCGCACCCTCAACTCCCCCAGGCCGCTTTGGTGACACAGCTCCTGCAGGCACAGGGGGCACTTCGCGGTCGGCAACAGCCGGGCGGCTCGCAGTCGCTATCAAATAGCAACCACACCCAAGTGGCTAGGTTGGAGTAGCTCGCAGTCGCTAACCAAAATCAACCACGGTCGGGCGGCTAGGCTGGAGCGGCTCGCATTGGCTAACGAATATCAACCACACCCAAGTGGTTAGGTTGGAGTAGCTTGCAGTCGAAATGCTGAGAGTCCAAATCCTGGTTGGCAGGGGGGTGGGATTGATTCAGCTCATCATCCCACTGGGGATGGTAAAATAAGTACTACTTTTTGGGAGAGTCAACAGTGTTCGTCCTATTGAGAGACTTGCCGCCTGCCATAGGAATGAAGAATTTCCACCACTGGTTCGGGGCTTTAAACGAGAGATGAGCACCGACTCGTCAGTGCTCGACTGAGCAGGACATCTCTTTATTGGGCGAGTCTTGTCCTCACCGTCGCGCCGTCTATCTCACGCAGCGACCATCACCTCGTAAACGCATACGGTGCTTTATCTCTCCCCTCACAGCTTTGGATACTCCATGGAAGATGTGAGGACACTTTCTCCATCAATGGAAAATGAACGAGAGTCCAGTTTGTGACTGTGGTGGTGTTGTGTCATCTCAGACCGTGCAACATCTCACGAACGACCGCCCAATCGGATCATTCAACAGCGATCTGAAACAAATCCACGTGGCTACTCCTGAAGCAGTCGAATGGAATTCAAATCTCGACATTTTTGTAATCTATATTCTTGGTTCTTTCGGTAAAGTCACGTAGAAGGGAAATAATACAAGAATAAAAATAAAACAATAAAATGCTCACGACGTTTCGATTGCAACACAAGCAATCATCATCAGGTGTGAAAACCACAGCAAGAATTTTTTTTTAAAAAGTGGTGTTTTTTTCTTAACGTCAGCACCACGGACAGCAACTGGTGGTTGTTCAGACGGACGAGCCTCTATGCTCAGAACGGAGGAGGGGGGAGAGGAGAATGGAATGCGGTCTGAAAGTCACCGTAAGCGTGAACACAATCAATTAAGACCCGAAATGGTTTATCACATCCTTCCAATGATTGCTAAGCTAGAATCCATCTTCTCGGTTGAAAATGTCTCTGTGTTTGTATACGTGGATAGCCTCATGAACGAATCTCTCATGGTAGCCGGATGGCTTGCAGAGAACCTCAATCTTGGAGAAGTCAATGTCATGTGAGCCCACTGAATTATAACAGTGGTCTGCCACGGCTGAGGTATTGGTCCTACCGTGTTTTAAGTCTGCTTTGTGTTCACGGATGCGGTCCGAGACATGTCATTTGGTTTCTCCAATGTAACTGCTACCACAGAGGCAACTTAGTTTGTAGACGCCAGGGATGCGGTCCGAGATATGTCTCGGACCCTCCCCCCCCCAGCGGACGTGACATACAAACCTGCTCTTTTATCCTCTCCAGGTAGAACTCCTCGATGAGCTCCACCGTGGACAACGTCTTGAGACGGAGTTTCTTTTCCAGCACCTGTGAGAGAGCAACGGCAGCGGAGCAAATGTTTTGCACGGAGCCACGTCGCGTCCACGAAACCTAATTCAGCTCCTGAAGAAGATCCAGTAGGTGAAGCAAAAACGTTGGACAATCTGAAAACACTTTGTAAAGCTGTACTAGCGCAACCGCGGAAACATACGCAGTAAAGAAACAATTGAACTAAATATATTCTGGGCCGCCGCATGGAATGAATGGCCAGGCGGTGGCGGGCGCACGCCTGTAATCCAGCACTGTGGAGGTAGCGAGGGTTGGTGGATCGCCGCACAAATGTTACGAAACTCCCCTTGCCGTGAAGGAGCTAAGGCAAGGTGGTGGATTAATCTCTCCTTCAGTCCCTTCTGTCTGGGATAGAACGTTGCCCCCTCGCACGCTTGGGTTTTCTCCGAGTGCTCCGGTTTCCTCTCACGTGAATTAACACCACGTAAACAAACACCTCGTTGTATTGAGAGCCACAGAGCGTGGGCAATTGTTGGTGCCGGCTCATCACCAAGTGGCTGCTGCCCTCTCGCTTGTCTGCGGTTGCTTGGCAAGTGCGAGATGCATTTATTTTTTTATTTGCCAGGTAAGGCCCACTGACCTATGTAGTTTCTTTTTCACAAGTGACCTGGCCACAAATGACAGCTCAACGAAGTGGCTTATCACGTGGACATTGACAGCAGCCAAATACTCCAAAGCACGTGACGTTGATTCTAAACGTGGAGGGAAAAACCGGAGGACCCGGAGAAAAATCCACGCGACCATGGGGAGAGAGACAGACACCGCAAACTCCAAATATACAGCAGCTGTCAGATTTGGGATCGAACCCGCAACCTGTATACCAAAACGTGTTAGTCAACATTTCGCCACCGCGGCAAGCCCAAATGTCGGCGCGTGAACGATGATGCCGCCATGTGAACTGAAGGTGACGGTGCGCGCGTGTGCGTGACGACGGCGGTGGCGGCGGCGGCTCACCTGAAACGCGTCGCTCTCCAGCACCGCCGGCAGCAGTCCTTCCCCATCTGCGTGGAACGTCTCGCGCAGCGCCTTCACGCGTCACACGACACCCCCCCCACCCCCCCCCAAAATCGTTAGGCGAAATCGGTCAACAACTAAAAACTACCTTCGTATAACACATTCCTGCGAAGGGAGCTGGTAGGAACGTTGGGTTGCTCGGTCAATGGCCAGGGTCAACGGCGGCGTGGTGTATTCCGCAAATATTCCCGACTGTGAGGGCGGGCACAAGCCGGCGTGAGTAGGTTAAACGTTGAGTTTTATAAGGGCACCACGAGGTGACCAGCCCCTCCCCACCCAGCCCCACCTTCCCCACACAGCCACTCTCTCCCCACCCAGCCCCTCCCTGCACGACGGACAGACACAATAATCCCCTGTGGGCTGGTGTAACCAGGAGGTTCCTACCAGTATGGGGAAAGCCTCCCAGAGCAGACGCCGTTGCTGTTCGCGACGACGGTGTTTACAGGATGGGTTTTGACACCGCTCCGCCTTATTTATATACAAATGCCATTAAATAATCCAGTCCCTCACACTGCTGTTCCCCGGTACCTTTTTATTGGGGGGGGGGGGGGGGGGTTAGGTTCCATAATAAACCTTTTCCCTTGAGTTTTACTTGAAGCCCGTACACGTTTGTTCTTCAAGGCCCTGAAAGGGGTAGTAGCTCCATTATATCTGGGAGATTTGCTGAAACCGTATGCTGCCCCGGTTCGGCAAACTTAAATCCACCAAATCCGGTCACCTCTGAGTGTACCAAGGACAAACCTATGTTCAATGGGTGATAGAGAATTCAGAAGTCAGGCGCCTCGTTTGTGGAACGTCTTGCTCCAGTCTGTGACGGACGCTCTGGCAGTCGAGGTTTTTAAGGCTCGTCTGAAAACACACTTATTTTCTCTTGCATATCCATCTGTGTAGGGCTGTTTTACTCTAAGTTTTCACGTAAGGGTTTTATACTGGGATTGTGTTGTAAAGCGCTGTGAGGCCTTGTGTGAATGGCGCTTTATACAAATTAGTTTTACTTACTTACTCTGCTTTACTTACCAGCAGCGAGTAATGGAAACGGACGTCAAACGACACGCAGTGGGACTGGCGACTCCGAACGGCGTCCGTGAAAATGTCTAGAAGAGCAGTCCACACTGTCTGCATTATCCTGATGGGAAACAAGATTAACTGTGAATGACCCAACCAATAATAGATACCCACTTTAATTTGTATGAATACATTAACCCCCCCCACCACCCGGACCTTGCACCTGATTGGCTCACAAGTGAAGATGTCACATTTATCTCTCCTCTATTTAAGACCGAAACAGGAAGAGGATTTCTCCACAATTCTGTCTGTTGCCTGATGAGGCTGATTATAATTACCGGCGAAACGTCACGGTACTTGAATTGTAAATGTTGTGGGTTTACTCCACCAACTCCACCAAGTGGTGCTGAACTAGTAATGAATTGACATGTTTTGTTTACGTGACGACCCTTACTAAATTGCTGTGTCAGGTGGTGGCGGGTTAAACAACACATCTATATTTACGCGATCTGACCCAAAAAACCTCTATCATGGATAAGTTCAACACAACATGCTGCAGAACTCAACAGACGTCAGGGACAATATAATTTTCAGAGAGTGAACTGAACCACCAATATAACAAAGGCAAAACAAATAAAAGTACCATAAAAGCAATAAAGCAAATAGAAATCAGGACAAAAACAACTGTTTTGCATGTGAAATAAAACAAATTGACACAAACGTAAAGCAATGACAATTTAAAGTTCAATATTAAATTCCCTCCAACGCAAGTTGGTTCGAGCGGGTTATTTTTAGACTCATCATAGTGCAATTATAGAATTAAGATACAGCAGCATTAAACGGACATAGGGTGACTATGGCACTAATATGTAAATAGATGAGGATATATAACCAAAAAATGGCGAATTGTTATTTAAATTATCAAAACAAACCCTTGATGCCTTGCAATAGGTGTGTCTGTTCAGTGTTTGAACATCTTAACACCTCCTGTGTTATTGCCAGAAAGGGTAAAGCTTATTTTTCTTATTCATATTATTTGGGTCTTACGGTAAAGTCACGTAGATAAGTTCAAAGAAAATAACAAAAAATAACAAAAAACTACAACGTTTCGATTGCAACACAAGTGTTCGTCATCACACCTTGCTTCATCAAAACAAATAAGACAACTGCAGTGTGAGGGAGGATTACAAGATAAGGATTTATCAAGTCCACAGAATAGAGTGATCTCAGTAACTTGTGACCTAGACCTATAACCTACAGTTTGTACGCAGAAATTAATGGGAACAATACGTATGGTACAAATGAATACGTGTAATAACAGTACAGCCTATATGCGTTGTGAGTGGACTAGTGGCTACGGGAGGTAATGACAGGGGAGTCAGCCTACAGTGTGAATGCACTAGTGGCCACGGGGGTATTAGCTGTGAGTGTGAAGGGACTGGTGGCTACGGGAATGATCAAGAAAGGAGCGTGGTCAGGTGAGGGAAGAAGACGGTGAAGTCTACCGGTGGAGCAAGCGTCCAGAGTCAACGAGAATGATCGAGAAGGGGGGCGTGGCCTCGGTTGGTTTAAAAGGGAGATGCGCGGGAGACTCGGGGCTGTTGCGGTGGAGTCTCTACCTCATGTCAAGTGAACGTGTCTTCAATAAAGTGCCATCTCAAGAAAAGTGTGTCAAGTCCTCATTACACATGTGTAGTGGCGTAACGCGTGCAGGGTTGCAAACAGCGAATGCATTCACGCGCGGGGTTTCCAAACAGCGGGTGCATTTCAGGGCGAGCAGGTGCAAGCGTTAGGACATGGAACAGCCGCCAGAGAGGCGCCAGCAATTGAGGCGAGAAGTGGTAATTAGGTGGGTGCATTTGGGGACAGCCAGCTGCAAGCGTGCAAAAGTAGATGCCGGAGAGACAGGAGATGGAGACGATAAGGGAGAGAAAGCACGTGCAGGAGGCGCCGCCGAAGCGCCGGCTTAACAGGGGGCAACTGAGGACCCTTAATGAGGAGGGGGATATAAAGGGGTGTGTAAAGAACATGGGTTGAGTTGGTTAGAGCTGAAGGAATGAAGAGGACAAGAGCCAGAGACAAGAAGCCTGGGACCTCGCCCTCCACACCTCATCCTCCCCAGCGGTGTTGGCTGATCCCCAGCTGGGGACACGGACGAGGTTGGAGGTGTGAGAGAAGGCTGACAGACTAGCGGAGTGTTCAGTAACAGACTAGCGGAGTAAGAGAGAGAGAGTTCGGAGCAAGAGGTGCGTTGTGTTAAGAGTGAGGAGCATCCGTGTGGGATGCGACGTGATAAAGTAACACAGGAGAAAAGCTGACAGTGTCCGTGTGACTACACCACTACACATGTATTGTGTGTGTGTTGTTGTGTGTGGGAGCGGTAGTGTAGCGGTTAGCGCGCCATGCTATGAACCTGGCGACCCGAGTTCAATTTCCGCTCACGGCTAACACCAGTGACGATTATCTGAACCAGTCCTGGGCCTACCCTAGGTCGAATCAGCCTCAAATGAGTGTCTGGTGCAGTGTGTAAAAACATCATCACTGGGGAGAAAAAGGCGGTCGGGCGTGGTGCTGGCCACCCACCCCCTCGTGTACCGTGCTGGTCTTCATAGGTGCTCACTAACAGCAATTGCCCCAACAGTCTGTAAAGGCTATACGGGGGATCTTTGTCTTTGTGTGGTTGTCGGTCACTGCCAAAAATGAACGGTTTTCGTGACAGAAGGGCATATGAATGAAATGTCATGTATGCATACATGACATGTTCAGATGATGCCGGGAAATATACTGGCACAATGCATTTTCATTCACACTTGATAGCAATACCTAGCACATGACATGTCATTGTTCTGCCTTCTACAGCATTCCGAAATGTAAACACGCGTGACGTGGAATTGATTTATATTCACGGCACAAAGGAGAGCACCCCAGTTTGAATTCAATATTTTCAGAGCCGTATCATAATTGATATTGCGATTACAGATGTAGCAACGTAGAATGGGTCACTCGGGCGCGTAGCGCTGGTTACTGGTAGAGAGCGGGATTGTGGGTGTAGTAGCCCAGTCTACCGGCAGGGCAGGTGAAATGTGCCACTGGAGTGCGTCGCACCGGTTGCTGGCAGAGAGGGGGGATCTGAGGACGCAGCAGCCGGTCTGCCAGCAAGGTACGTGATAAGCCGGAGTAAGGGATGTAGGGTAAAGGTGACAGAGGGGACACGTGGAGTGAAGCCCAGAACCTTCTGGTAGGTTCCA
Source organism: Entosphenus tridentatus (assembly GCA_014621495.2). Lineage (NCBI taxonomy): Eukaryota > Metazoa > Chordata > Hyperoartia > Petromyzontiformes > Petromyzontidae > Entosphenus > Entosphenus tridentatus. The sequence goes on along the minus strand of CM025641.2, from coordinate 8,322,220 downwards.
GAAGGGGGCGTGGCCGAGGGCGGAGCCAGGCCACGCAAGTCTTCGTCTCCGGCTTCACCTCCTCGGCGTTGTGGGTCAGGCAGCGTGCCGGCTGTCCTGACCCGTGTGTAGTTATCCCCTGTACGGTGGAAGTGTAGAATCGACGTGTGTGCCTCCTACTATTGGTGTCTCTGAAGTGACTACTACACAGGAAATGAGTATTGCACTGAAAAAAACCGAATGACGAATACCTGATGCACCGCTCGTTCGAGAGTCTTTGGTTGAACGTGAAGAGGCTTGCTTCAAGATACTCAATCAGCGGTGACAGAGCCTGCAAATAGTTGTAGACAATATTGTTTTAATTCAAGCTTCTGTTATTTATTGATATGACTAAACAGATTGATTTCTACACTTAACATCACACGCACAAAGTACGACTATTTTGTTACTATTTTTATTTTACCAGGTAAGGCCCACTGAGCTATACAGCTTTTTTTAGCAGCGACCTGGCCACACATGATAGCTCAACGAAGTGGCTTATCACGTGAAAATGTATAGCAGCCAAATACTCCAAAGCACGTGACGTTGATTCTAAACGTGGAGGGAAAAACCGGAGGGCCTGGAGAAAAATCCACGTGACAACCACGGGGAGACACATGCAAACTCCAAATATACAGCAGGCGTCAGGGTCGGCATCGAACCCACGAGCCACAAGGCCAAGCCAAGGCAAGGAACTGCAGCCTTTTAAGTCGAGGCTAGCGTCAAGATGAGTCAAGGGCGGGTCTCCTTGGCTGCTGATTGGCTACAGTAAGCAAAGCTCGTGTTGTAGTATTGCAACTGCAGTATGGAACTTCTTTGAAACACATTAATACCATTACATCTCCTCCCGATGTAATTTCGGGGAGATAAAATGTCAATTTAAATAATCAACTCGCCAGTACGTTCTATCCGAGTCATCATTGAACAAAGATGGCCACTGCATCGCGTGCTTTCAGATGCATTTCTGTGGCCATCTGGAACGCTCTTCCTTCTGATATGAGGAAACCACTGGAGCTGATTGAAAAGTTATTTCTTGAGAACAGTTTTTAGTGTTCAGTTTGTTATCCTTCCCTCGCACCTACGATTAGCAAAGTTGGCTATGTACAATCTTGATTTGAAGCTTTCGTAACTGCAGGAATCCATACTCTTGGTTCTTTCGGTAAAATCACGTGGTTATAAATAACTACATGACTTTTGTTTCATTTTAATTTATTTCTAACTACGTGACTTTACCGAATAAACCAAAGAGTATGGCTATGTACAGTGCGAAAGAATTTCAACATACATACATAGGTCACAATTCTGAGATATTACACGTGACCAGTTTGAAACACGACACAAGCCCTTGAAGTACTGAGGCCCGCGGACTCCCTAGGCCACAGTGGCGAGGCCATGCACTGGTTTCGGGGACCAAAGACTGACTTAGACCAGACGCAGAGTGGAGGTTCACATCACACGCATGTGTTCTGCTGAAGTAGTGCACATCATGGCTGGCAGCGTTACGCGAGCCACACTGCACCTGTGCCAACCATGTGGGCAGATAGTCCTCACCCCGAACAAACTATGGTAGACCTCACTGGTGTCTTGGCCAGTGAGGTTTGTGGGTGGAGGGGGGTAGTGTTACTATGGGCTGCACATGGGTTCCAGTTCCAGGATTTAGGATGCACATTTCAGACGATGCTACAGATGGGAATTTCTCTCTTCCTGTTGCCCGCTTCGGCCATTCGCTGGCAGCATAGAAACATCATTGCCATAGCCCTGAACTGGCTCGCCAAAGTCAACACCAACACGGAACGCCGCTCATCACCTCGCCCAACAGGAGAAGAAGAATAAGACGAAGACTTCACCTCTGGGGGTTGAATGGAGTCTGGTGCATTCACGAGGGATGCCACTCGCTGCTTAAGATCCAAAAGCATCTGAAGAAAGAAAGAGAGGATGAAAAGATTAAAAGAGAGCGCAAGTACATGACCGCAGGGCTTCATTTCAGCCAGGTCTATCCGGGTCAGTGACCCAAAATATAAAAAAAACTAAACTATTTGTATTTTACAAGGTAAGGCCAATTGAGCTATACAGCTCTCTTTCAGAAGTGACCTGGCCACAAATGACAGCTCAACAAAGTGGCTCATCTTGTGGAAAGTTATTGCAGCTAAATACTCGAAATGCGTGATGTTGATTCTAAATGTGGAGGAAAAAAACGGAGGAACCGGAGAAAAATCCACGTGACCACGGGGAGAGAGAGACATGCAAACTCCAAATATGTGGGCATCAGGGTCGGGATCGAACCCACGACCTCCTGCATACCAGGTGAGGTAGTTAACATCTTGCCACCTTGGCGCCCTTCTACACCCGGCACACCACATCCAGTATATATCTTTATATGGCTGCCGCTATGAGTCATGTACTGGCTTCAGGTGGGCGGGTGGGTGGGATCCGGGCGTCTGGGAGAGGGAGGGGGGATTAGCGATGTCCCGTAAAATAATCCGTGACGAATTAAGCCCCCGGAACAGTTACGGTCTGATCGTTTGACGACGAACCCGCGTGGGCACGCTGGTAAGGATGTCGTTGGCTTGGCAGGCGAGGTCGTCCTGGGCTCCGTGCAGCTGCCCGTACAGCGCCGTCTGCACCTGCTTGCCGTGGTCTCCGATCGCCGCCCCGAACTCCTCCCAGCCCAGCTGCTCGGGGAACAGCAGCAGCTTCTCCCGCACGAAGTCCAGGTCGCCCACCACGGCGCACAGCTGCGCTCGCACGGGCGGTCGTCACGCATAACGCAACAGGGCGGGGGGTGACGGCGAGCACATTCAACGCTCGCGAGCCACGCGTGGGGGTTTTTTCCTCCCGGATTGGGCTGCGCGTTGAGCATTTCATCGCGGTTGGCTGCGTACGGTGCGAAAGAAGTTCGACGTACGTACGTTTGTTGTCATTCTCATCTCCTGAAGACGCCCGCAGGAGTGCGTGGTGCGAGCATGAGAGAGGAAATGCTTAACAAGGGGAAAGCCGCGCTCGGACGATACACATCTGCTTTGAATGATCGGTGTTTGGTTAGGAGTTATGACGTTATGTACTTTAGCATCATCTCACAACCCTGAGCCAGCGGTGGAAATTCCCCATTCCCAAAGCAAGGGGCAAGTAAATCCAGAGGACAATCACCGTTGACTTCCCCCACAAAGCGGTATTTAGTTTATCAACCCTGGAGGCATGACGGGCTGAGTGAACCGCCCCCCCCCCCTCCCAATAAGAATTTGACCTCGCAGACCTCAGTTCTGTGATTACCTGCGACGACACTTTGCTCTCTCCACCAGCAGGCTCGGCTGAACACTGCTCCAGCTTCTGATGGATGAGTGTGGCATAAGCGACGCTGGCGTCACAGATGTCCTGATCGAAAAACAGAACCACCAACAAACCCAACAGTCAAAGATGGAATGGCACCGCGGCTCAGTGATGCCACGATCACGTGTTGCACAGGCAGGGACCCCCTTTAATGCGATTCCCCCATCGTTGTGGTCACCGAATGCCAAGTGACCAAAACTTCCAGGCCCTCCCGCCGCAATTCGTGAAGGAGGATATGTCATAGTTTTTGCCGCCCGATTCAAAAGAGCAGAGTAGGCTCAAGAAAGTTGTCAGGAGGAACGGGTGGGGAGGTGGGAGGGCTCATCCACATTGCAAATCGTAACCCCACGTTAGGAGACACCATCAATGAACGGCGAACCCAGGAGGATAACTACTCGCTCCGCGAGTACACCACTGCCCGAGGCTTGTATGTAGTATACGCATGTTGAACTTCTTTCACACCGGAATAGCCAACCATGCTAATCAGAGGTGCGGGGGAAGGACAATGAGCTAAATACAAAAAATCTATTCAATTGAAATACATTTTAAATCGATATTTTAAAGTTCATAGCTCCAGTGGCTTCCTAATATTGGACGGCTGCAGAAGCGCATCTAAAATAGCAATGCAGTGACCATCTTTGTTCGATGCTTCGCCAAAAGCCGCTGTGAGGATGACCGGAGTTTGCGTGATGATTTATGCTCCTTGACGAGATCAGCAAGGTTTTGTGGTTAATTTGTGGCTCGTGACTTGCCGCGAGATCCGAATCGGCAAAATCATGACTCTCAACAGCTGATTATAATTATTGCTGCCACCTTGAGAGACACTTTTAATGTATGTCTGACAACTTTACATTAAACTCTGGCTGAAGTTTAACATTGCAAATAGACAGCTCTTGGTCTAGGCGCAGACATCTTGTATAAGATTTGTTTAGAATTCACTCACGCACAGGATAGTTACTGTATAATGTGCTGCCCCATAATACAAGAGAGCAGATAAACATTAAAACTATCAAGACGGTTAAAATCGCCTGACAGAAAAAAGTGAATTCACAGCCACTTTTCCTGGTGGGACGTGTTGGCATCTCACCAGCAGGGCTTCATTTCTTAACCGAAATGCTACTCGGCTCACTTGGAGTCTGGATTATCGTCGCAATGTACTACCACTACAGCACAAGGATGTGCGTAGCCGTAAAAATCCTATGTTATTGTCCCCGATAATCCTGTAATCCTAGAAAAAATGCTTTACAAGGTAACACGAGGCCAAGGTGGGATGAGTGTGGTGGCTTGGTGCATTCCGGATTGTTCCGGCTGAATCCGAGTAACTGCGCAGACTCGGCGAAGGGAGACGTTAGCCGTCTCGAACGTCAGTCGCCTTGGCCGCGTGACGGCGCTCACCTGGGTGAGTTTGGTGGCGAGGACGAAGGCTTCCAGCGGCTCGGGCCACGCCAGATTGTGCCAGAACTTCTCGAGCTGGGAGAGGCAGGTGGCCGTGTCCACGGCAGAGGTGCTGTAAAAGACCAGGCTGTCCATCGCCTCCAGCTGAGCCACGGCGTGCAGGGGAAGAGGCGGGGGGTGGGGGGGGGGGACAGCGCGGAGGTGTTCGTGGGTTGCACCGTGAGAGTTGGTGCTTTGTGATCGTCAATAGAGCTGAGGAGGAGGAGCAGGAAGAAGAAAAGGAAAAGAAGGAGATGAAGGAGAAGAAGGTGCCCGTGAAAGGTGGGATACCGCAATAAACGGAGGAGTCACCGAGTCTATGCTGACAGCCTTCCGGATGCGATCGTGAATCTTCTGCTGGATGACCACGAACCACTTGTTTATGGCTGGCTGGAACCACTTGTGGAAGCCGAACAAGGCCAGCGTCTCCGTAGCCCTGCAAGGCATTGAGCAAAGAGCCACTGTGAGGGTGCGGCCACGGGTGCTGACGGGCAGAGCCCCACCATAGGTTGTCGGGATACACGGGGCTTCAACGAGCTCTGTGCCGGCGACGTTGTCGGGATACACGGGGCTTCAACGAGCTCTGTGCCGGCGACCCGAGGAATAATTTCCATACCCGGCACACCACACCCAGTATGCACCTCGCTATGGCTGCGGCTACTACCTTGGCGCATGTCTACTCCAGTCTACTAGCGACCCGGAAAACAAAACAAAAAACCTTAAAAGGTGAAAAAGTACTTAAAACACAATGACGGCTGGGATCCCACGTAATGAACCACTTAGCATACCCTAAGGGTGGCTGGGGGGGGGGCTCCAGATATCACTTGCCACTGATGTGAGCCGTGCCTGGGAATTGAATACAGGTTTGCAGGTTCATAGTGTAGAGCGAGCTTTACCTTGACCATTGATATTTTCCCCTACGTAAGTGCAATTACTCGAGTGATATACACACATAACAATACTTTAATTTAATATGCTGTTGTTCATGCTTCTTGCATTCCATAACGCTGTACATTAATTATTCATATTAAACGGTCACTTCTGATAGTTTATAAATACAACATGAAGCACGGTAGTTTTTATTCCACAAGATCAGTCATGCACATCCACCGCCGTTACAGCGTTAACAACGGACAAATAATTTCTGACCCCACAAAATAGCCGCCCTGTACGTGCGCATGTTGAACTTCTTTTGCATTGCACGCAGCCAACCGTGCTAGTCGGAGGTGCATGTTAATCAGAGAGGTACGTGCTAATTGGAGGGTGCCCTGGCTTCGACCTGACCAGAAATCCCTGCACCACACACAAGCGCAACGGGGACATCGCAACGGGTGCGGCGCCCACCGTCTCACGCTCAATTGCGACTGCGGCTCCACGTCTCAAACCACGTGCCACACACACCAGGTGCCACGTCCCCCAACCGCTGCCCCCCGCAAGATCGCTCGACGGAGGAGCTGCACGCGCGGGGACCTCCACAAACGCCAGCGATCGGCTCGATAAACCGCCCCCGAATATCGAAGCGGCCTCTTTGACTTTTGACGTTCGGCCGTTACGCGAGAAGACGGTGGGATGAAACTTTGCTGACGTTACGATGAAGCGGTCCGTGGTACAGCCGCAGCAACGGCAGCAGTCGGCAGGAGCACCTCCGATTAGCACCGTTGGCTACGTACGGCGCAAAAGCAGTTCAACACACACACACACAGTACCTGTCTGTGACGTGCTGATGGAGACCGTGCAGCTCTTTGAGGTGGACGTAGACCACGAAGAGCATTTCTCCGACCTCGCAATCAGAGTGCCCATCCTCGGCGCCCTTGAGCAGCTGGGACATATCTTCTGCGACGCGCTGGACAGTGTCAGCCACCTGCAATTCGACAAATCAGGGGTCCATTCGGCACCTAAAGACGGCCAGGCGGCTCCGCGGGAGAGCGAGCGACTCCCGAGCGGAAGGTCACGTGTGCAAGTCCTGCTCGTGGGTTGACTCAGCCCATCGTCCTACCGGGGTCGATAAAATAAAGACCACTTTGTGGGGAAGTCAACAGCAGCTGTTCTCTGGAGAGACTCGCCCCTGTCATAGGAAGATGGAATTTCCACCACTGGGTCAGAGCTGTGAACAGGAAATGAGCACCACCACCTCAACGCTTATTCGAGCAGGAAATCACTCTGAGTATGAATCCACACTTGACGCTCTCCCACAATGCTGCATTGAACAGATGCAAATCCGCATTTTCTCTGCACTTTTGTCCAGTAAACGTGGTGTCATGTTGCCTACGTTTATTAATAAATGATGGCAATTTGAACTTGGACCGCGCTGCACAGCACTCGCTCGCTCTCGTGGACAGAGAACGACTCAGAGGCGCGAGGAACCACAGACAAGCAGGAAGGCAGCAACACGATGATCCTTTGATGGCAGTTGCCCAAGCTCTGCGGTCCTATAAGGTGTTCTAATTTTACCAGGTGAGGCCCACTGAACCATATTGCTCTTTTTCAGAAGCGACCTGGCTATCACAAATTATAGCTCAACAAAGTGGCGTATCACGTGGGACTTTACAACAGACAAATACTCAAAACGCGTGATGTTCATTCTCAATGTGGAGGAAAAACCCGGAGGACCCGGAGAAAAATCCATACGACCAAGGGGAGAACATGCAAAATCCAAATATACAACAGGCGTCAGGGTTGAGATCGAACCCACAACCTCCTATATACCAGGCGAGGTAGTTAACATCTGTATACTAAGTAACACCATATTGTCATCGGCCAATTCATGAGTGTTTACATGTGAGAGAAATCTGCAGCGTCCTGAGAAAACCCAAGCGTGCGAGGGGGAAACATTCTATCCCACACAGACGGAGGAGGAGGAGTCCACATTTTGTCTGCACGGCGTCCTCCTGGCGAGCCAGGGTATGGCACCACGACACCCACGGGGAAGGGAGTTTCAAAACGGTTGTGCAGTGATCCATCAAACCTCGCTGCCTCCAAAGTGCTGGATTACAAGCGTGCATAGCCACCTCCTTCTGCCCAATCGCTACATTGGCACGAATGCACACCATTGTATGATGCAGATCAACTGCTCCGAGATGAACACCACATGCATTGTCTAAGATATGGCTGTCCAAACCAGGGCACGCAGGCCAAAACTGATCCACAGATTACTTGAATCCGGCCCTCTGGTTGGTGAAGGTGGATGAGGACCAGGACCGGTTCAGATATCGCTCACAACCGTGTGTATGTACTACGTTGAACTTGTTTCGCACCGTGCATAGCCGACAGTGCTTATCGGAGGTGCGGATATTGTCAATTGGCTGAAATAAAACGTGGGATGCCCAGGTCCTAGGCTCCTAACTGGTTCCGAGGGTCCTCACTGGTTCCTAGGGTGCTAACCACAGCGCCAACCCCCACCGTCTCCGCCCCTGTCCCGACCTAAACCAGCGGTTCTTAACCTCGGATGCACGCACCCGATGGGGTGAGAGGTGCCTTTTCTGGGGTTGCGAGACATGGCCGGATTTTTTTTAGAAGGTAAATCATCGAAACGCAAATGAAGCGCGTGAGTACAGCCGCTTTGTTTCATCAGGCTGCAGTAAAGGTTAAGAACCACTGGCGTACATCAGCAGCAGGCGAAGGCCAGGCTACTGCTGGTGCTACCTCTTACCAATGTCTCCAGGAGGCAGTAAACGATGTTGAAATAGTCCACATTCACAGATCTGCAACAGACGAGCAAGCTGAATCAAACTGTGCAATTCAAGTACTGTACACAACTATTCACGTAAATAATAATAATCATAATATTGTGTTTATCTCGGTTCATTATATTTCGTGCCACTCGGATAACTCTCTAGCGGCACGAGTTCACGACCACTCCCGTTACGCCGAAGATTCCTGGGCTTGATTTTCCACGAAGCTGCTCACGGTCCACCCTCAACCACATCCACTGCACAAAAAGTAAAAACTCTCCAGTAGTGGTGCGATTGTGGTCCATCCAGACCAGACCGTACAACGTATAACGACGCAATTCCCCGATCCAACATATACGGAGGAGACATCACAGCGATGATGATGATACGCTACTCTGCTTCCTCCTGGCGCGGTTGTCTGGCTTGGCCACCTGAATGTGAAGTTGTCGCCGTTGCTCTGCATCTACATCAGCCGCCGTTCGACGAGAAGACGGCTCCCGTTACCATGTTTAATCAAATAATCACCCACGGCACCCTTCCATTCGACGTTTCCGGAAACACATTCCTGCGGAGGGAGCTGGTAGGAACGTTGGGTTGCTCGGTCAATGGCCAGGGTCAACGGCGGCGTGGTGTATTCCGCAAATATGCCCGACTGTGAGGGCGGGCACAAGCCGGCGTGAGTAGGTTAAACGTTGAGTTTTATAAGGGCACCACGGGGTGACCAGCCCCTCCCCACTCAGCCCCACCCCTCCCACCCAGCCCCACCCTCCCCACTCAGCCCCTCCCTCCCCACCCAGCCCCTCCCTGCACGACGGACACAATAATTCCCTGTGGGCTGGTGTAACCAGGAGGTTCCTACCAGAATAACTCTTTGGTTCTTTCGGTAAAGTCACGTAGAAAGAAAAAATAAATTAAATAATAGCATACGTCGTTTCGATTGCAACACAAGCAATCATCATCAGGAACAAATGAAAGAGAAAACAAACCTAGCAAACTTAGAAATACAATGCAATGCAACACAGACAGTCGGCTAACATAACAGTCAACACCCTACCTGGTTGATTACGTTCTTCCAAAGATTGCTAAATTTGAGATAGAGACAAAACACAGACACGGAGACACACAGACAGACACACAAGCAGAGAGAGACAACACAGAGACACACAGACTTTTGTTTCGAACGGAGCACGATCGACCCCCCCTTCGTCGCATCACCGCCACCGCCGCCGCCGTCGATGGTTACGCACCGCAGGAAGAGCTCTTGGTAGCAGCGTTTCTTGAGGCCCAGCTCGGTGGTGACCTTCTCGACGATGGCACTCAGCTGTGTGAGCCGCTCTCGCTCGCCTCGCATCGCCACCGCCGCCGCATCCTCAGACGCGTTCTCCTGCACGGGGAACGCCACGGGCGCTTCATGCAGCGTGCGCGCGTGTGATGAACTTCTTTGCCTTTTGTACATTTGTATATTTTGTATGTATCTTTGCCTTTCGAATTTCTTTCGAACCGTACGTAGGCCAACCGTGCGAATCGGAGGTGCAACGCGGTTACAAACGTTGCGGTCACGCATCGCCGCCTATTGCGGCTGCTGATGGTTGTGCTGATGATGGTGGTGGCGGTTGTGCTGGTGGTGGGTTGTGCTGATGATGATGGTGGTGGTGGTTGTGCTGGTGATAATTTTGGGGGCGATAGTGTATCGGTTAGCGTGCTGCACTACGAACCTGGTGACCCGGGTTCGATTCTTGCTCACGGCCAACACAAGTGACAATGATCTGAACGGGTTCTGGACCTCCCCTAGGTCGACTCAGCCTCAAATGAGTACCTGGTGTGGTGCGTAAAAACATCGCCACGAGGGAGACAAAGGCGGCCAGGCGTGGTACTGGCCACCCACCCCCTCGTGTGCCACAGTGCCGGCCTTCATAGGTGCTCGCTAACAGCACTTGCCCCAACAGTCTGTTGAGGCTACACGGGAGATCTTTGTCTATGTTTTTTTGGTTGTGCTGGTGGTCGTGCCAGTGATTATAATTGAGGTGGTGGTTGTGCTGGTGGTGGTGCCGGTGATTATAGTTGAGGTGGTGGTTGTGCTGTAGTTGTAGTGGTTGTGGACTCCGAGCCCCATACTCCCACGCTTGTGGGACTGCCTTGCCACCTTGTGATGAGCCGAGTGACACAGCAGCCATGAATGTAATTGCTTACCTGGGCATCTTTGTCTGGTTGAGCCAAGGATCTGTACCAGCTTTCAGTACCTTCCTGAAGAGGACATGCCAATCATCATTATTATTATTTTTACTCCGCTTGTTGGCTCAGGAAAGCCTCACTGAGTCTCAAGGCTTCTTTTCAGGAAGTCCCTGCCAAGCTATCACAGTCGGGGGGCCACATTGCTATGTACTTACGTTGAACTTCTTTCGCACCGCACGCAGCCAACCGCACCCATCGGAGGTGTGGGGCAAGGACAACAAACTAAATACAAAAAGCAGTTCTAAAGAAATTAGTTTTCAATTTACATTTAAAAGTGCGCAGCTCCCAATGGCTTCCTAATATCTGAAGGAAGAACGTTCCAGACGGCCGCAGGAGCGCATCTGAAAGCGCGGCGATGCAGTGACCACCGCCTTTGTTCAATGGCCAGTCGGAAGCCACTGCGAGGATGACCGGCGGAGTTCGCGTGATGGTGGTTTATGCTCCTTGACGAGATCAGCGAGGTACTGTGATTAATTATGTGGCAAGCACTTGGTACGTAATGAGTGAGTTATCCAAATTGAGTAATTTGCCGGTAATTTTTCAGCATTCGGAAGATTGGCCAATTCCAATCGCATTGTGTGTTCTTTTTGCTATGGGAGGAAACTGGAGAACCTGGAGGGAAACCCCCGCAGAACGGAGGGAGAGAAACACGCAAAGTGCACACAGAAAGGCACCCCGAGTCAGGAATTGAACCCAGGTCGTTCTTGCAGTGAGGCACAAGTGTTACCACTCCGCCAACCTGTCACGTGATTAATGAACTTCAATGGTAAATGTAATACTGATTAAGTAAGGCGATTGGTGATCTATGAGTTTAGTTGTTAGCAGATACACCATGTGCTGCATTTAACATTTGCACGGAATATGAATAGTAATACCGTCATATATTTACCTAGGAAATCCTCACCAAGTCTCAATATTTTTTCATAACGCCGCTGCTGGGGCATGTTTTAATGGATGTTTTGCATGTGTGGGGGAAATTAGAGTTCCTGGAGAAACCCCACACGCAGGAGGGGTTGACAATCAAAGAGGAGTGATGGCTACAACACAGCAAGTTGGCACAACAGCGAGATCGGCAGCTACTCGCAACCAGCACACAGGAGAACTATTGCTGGGTTTGCAGTCGACCCCTCAGTCTGTTAACCATCGATGCCTGGGCCTCTTCCATGACATCCTGCCAGGGGGATATATTTCCACACCAGTGCACCCAGCCTGGCGCAGGAAAAGCGGCGAAATCACCGGCGGTTGTTGGCCAACGATGGCTCTGTTTACCTGAATGGCAGTGGTAATCAGTGCCTCCAGGTCACCGTGATAAGCGCACAGCTGCTGAAAGGCTTCAGTCTTATAGAGCTGCGCCAACACACTGCTCAGGACGCGGGGCACACACAGAGGCAGAGGACACGGCACGCGTCAGTGCTCAGCACGTAAACATCACACGCCACGTAATCAATCGTACTTATTATTGCCAGTAATTGTTACCCGAAATGTAACTCCGTGTCGGAAAAAATATTATTCTGAAGAAAAAAAAACTAAAGTTTTAGTTCTAAAATGTCCTTGTCATGGTACTCCACTAGAGGAAGCTATAGAGGGCATTTTGGGCGACTTTTCCATGTTTAGCAAAATAATGTACGTAATATCTAAAGGCTTAATCAAGTAATTAATGTATTTAGTAATAACAAGGCGCTTCATAAGATGCAGTACCTGTGTGCCGCAATGGGCGTCAACTCCAAACTAAAACGAATTAAACAAACATTTATTTCACCAGGTCAGGCCCACTGAGCTATCAAGATCATTTTCAGAAGTGACCTGCCCGCAAATGATAGCTCAATGAAGTGCCTCATCACGTGGACATTTATAGCAGCCAAATACTCCAAACGCACGTTTCTAAATGTGGAGGGAAAAACCGAAGGACCCGGAGAAAAACGCACGTGACCACGGGGGTGAACATGCAAACTCCAAATATACAGCAGCAGGCGTCAGGGTTGGGATCGAACCCACGACCTCCTGTAGACCAGGCGAGGTAGTTATCATCTCACAACGTCGTGGCCGAAACGTCGTGAGAATTATTTTATTATGTTTTATTTTTATTATTTTATTACTTCCCTTCTACGTGACTTTACCGAAAGAACCAAGAAGATGAATCCCTGCAGTCACGAAAGCTTTAAATCGAAATCTCCTAGCCACCGTGATGATGATGAGAGAGAGACATGCAAACTCCAAATATACAGCAGCAGACACCAGGGTCGGGATCGAACCCACGACCTCCTGTGTGCCAGGCTAGGTAGTTAACATCACGCCATGGCTCCCTTTAATGCAAGACGAAACATGCGACGAGAGTAATTGAGGTCGCATATCTTCGTCATTCGGGGTGAGATTTGTTTAGTGGGGGGGAAACATTGAACTTTTGTTTTTAAATAGACGTCAAGCCTTTATATAACAGCATGTGGCAGCATGCTACTACGTGGGAAATGAAGAGAGACCCCATTTCATTCCTTGCACCAGGGGCCCAGGCCAACCAGGCGACGCCACTGCCTGCACTGTTCAATGTTGAAAAGATTAGAGTTGATCATCGATTATCCGGCACGTGATTAATCGGGCAAAACTTATCCAAAGGCTGTAACCAGTCTGGCGATCGTCAAACACATGTCGGTGTTGAAACGAGATTGTAGTACGTACATCACCCCATGCAGAGTCTTCGAGATTAGTGATAAGTATGGTAAAGTCAATACAGCAACCTTGTACAATAGGTTAAAAAATGTGTCCATTCGTACGTCTATTTATGCCAATTTAATATAGCAAACACATTTAAAACAATAAAAAAAAACAACACCTAAAACAAAATGTTATGCAAGAATGTGCAAAAATAAGCTATTTAAAAAAATGATTTAGTGATTATCCGGAATCTTTGAAAATCCGGCGCACCCTTCTCCCCTCGAAGCCGCCGGATAATCGATGATCAATTGGACTTGCGGACTTCAAAATTTATAGAAATGGTGCCCCACAATAAAAACCCCACCACGTAACCATTTTTGTTGGACCACGGGGCCTCCTGCCCCAATAGGTCCCACACCCCCCGCCACCCACCACCCCCTACGGAGATGTCAGCGGCCTCCACAGCTCGCTCCGCTAGAGTGAAAAACCGCAACGACTCCCGTTGACGCGGCCATCGAACATCGTTCATTGTCGATCTCCCCCCCCAGCCCCCACCCCCCCGGGTCTCCAGAGCATCAACGCGAGCCCCTGGAGGTGGTGCCGAGTTGGTGGTGGTGGGGGGTGAAGCTGGAGACCAGAGCGTGGCTTGCAGCTTGGCGGTGGCGTCCTCCGACCCGGCAGGGAGGGCGGGAATCTGGCGGAGCTTGCTGAGAAGGCCATCGATGTAGGCAGTGAAGCTCGCGCACAGTAGCTGGGCCTACAGTGCACACAACAAAGACAAAGATCCCCAACCCCCCCGTATAGCCTTAACAGACTGTTGGGGCAAGTGCTGTTAGCGAGCGCCTATGAAGGCCGGCACTGTGGCACACGAGAGGGTGGGTGGACCAGCACCGTGCCCGGCCGCCTTTGTCTCCCCAGTGGTGATGATTGAAAACTGCACCGGGAACTCGTTTAAGGCCGAGTTGACCTAAAGGAGGCCCAGGACCGATTCAGGTAACCGTCACTGTTGATAGCCGTGAGCGGGAATCGAACTTGGGTGGTTGGGTTCGTGGCGCAGGGCAGCGCTAACCACTGCAATACCGCTCCCCGATGCATCAACACACACACACACAGATCTCCCCTGCAGCCTTTCGCAAACTGCAGGTGGGAATGCTGTCAGCAAGTTCCTGCTGAGGCCAAGGCGGTGTCCAGACAGCTCTCCCGGTGCTGATGGTTACACACCACGCCAGGTACGCATTCAAGGCTGAGTCTACCTTAAATGGATGGGTGACTACCGGGTTGTCGTGCCAGCTTGCCTTGTGCTGTAATAATGACAATCATTAGATGTATGAGGCGCCCTTAAACAATGGATCTCAGAGCGTCACGCATATACAAGAGGGAATTAAGTGAGAAGCAAGCGGAGAAGAGAAAGACTGAAGAGGAGAAGACGAGAGTGAGATCGAGAGAGGAGGCCGCCGTGTCAGACACGTGGTGGGGTCACGGCCGGGACTTGGAAGTCTCCATCGACTGCGAGTTCCTGACCTCAACGGGGCAGGGAATCCCAGAGCCTGGCCACCGTGCAGACAAAAGCCGCGTGGTCACCCCAGGGTCAAAGCCTGCAGCGTGGTCACCACGCGCAGTAGGGGACAATTGGTGGATCTCAGAGATCCCAGTGGAGGAACGTGTGGCTGGGTAGTGGAGTGTGTGGCTGGGTAGTGAAGTGTGTGG
>CM025641.2:8290679-8302182 GCA_014621495.2 Entosphenus tridentatus | reverse complement strand
AATATTCACAAATGTTTTCTTTTTCCAAACATGTATAAGTTATAAATTCCACTTAAAAAGACACCGGGCATGCAAAGAGTCAAATTAATTAACATCTCCATGAAATTTAGAAATAGAAAAAATAACCCCAACAATCGGCGTTTCCAATTAAATGACAGTGACATCACCATAGCACCTGCACCAGGCTAGGTGCACGTTTGGGAACTCGCAGAGAAACACGCACACATGTATCACCCAGCCATGCTCACCTCCGATTAGCACGGCGATATTAGGAAGCCACTGGAGCTACGCACTTTAAAATTATTTCAATTGAAAACTAATTTCTTTAGAACTGCTTTTTGTGTTTAGTTTGTTGTCCTTTCCCACCTCGCCTCATGATCTGTGTTTCTTCACACGTTCATGTGCGAGTCGAACTTCTGACGCTCATTCAAAAATGGCCGGTATTTGTGCTGTGGGCTTCCTTACGTGCACAACACCAAGGCTTGTCGTTTATAAATGCACAGAGTAGCAGGGAGTGATGCATGCTTGCTGGAATTACATTTAGATAGAGAAAATTTAACACGTGGATTAGAGGACATACGCAGGTAAGAGACACCATAGCGACTGTGGAGAAAGCGAGTGGGCTTGGGCAGGATGCGTCGTCGCTGGAAGGAATGACAGAAATAAAACTAAAAAGTTGAACTATTTTTATTTTAGCAGGTAAAGCCCACTGGGCTATTAGCTCTTTAGCAGAAGCGACCTAACCACAAATGACAGCTCAACGCGGTGGCGTATATTGTTAATTATTTTTTGATCGCAACCAAATGCTCTAAACGCGTGTTTCCAAATGTGGAAGTAAATGCATGTGACCACGGGAAGAGAGACGTGCAAACGCCAAATATACAAGGGGTCAGGGTTGTGATAAGACCCACAACCTCCTGCATACCAGGCGAGAGAGATAATATCTCGCCACCGCGGCACGGAAATGGCAGCCATTGGACGAAAAACCACCCGAGAGGAGATGGAGCGATGAAATCAGATCGTGTGTGGATTGTTGCATCACGGGACTGTGAGAGACGGCATTGGCTTAGGGAATCCTTCATCCATCGATCGTGGATTGCTAGTGATTATGATGCGTGCTGTGTGCCCAGGGCCTTGTCATCCCAGTGTTTCAGAGATGTGGCGTCGGACAAGAAGTGAAGACTTCCTCACAAGCTGAAGCTCTCATTCCAGACGGGGTTGAGCGTCTTTGTTTTGATCTTGGTCATGCACGCGGACTTGCTGAACGAGCACTTGTTCTCCTCTGCCAACGGTTTGGCGTCGCTGTGCCTCTTCTTCTTGTCGGCAGAATCCCACACGTTCGGTGGCACCTCTCTGTTTCCTGACCCCTGGATCATTCCAAAGATGCAGTAGGGGTCACTGAAACCTGAACAGAAGAAGCGAGTGGACACTGCATGAGACAACGTTTGACCGTTTAAAATTAAACACACTTCACCATTGTCTTAAACGTCAACAGCCACTGGCTATCCACTTTGTGGTGAGGGTCTTCCCACGCTGTCGCTCTCATTATCCCGCAATGTAACAATCCGTGGAGTACTTTTACAAGACATGATTCCACCTCGCTCCATCTCCGCAGAGGGTGGGTCACTACACCAGTGACATACTCAGTGAAAAGTGAAACAAAATGTGCTCCTTTCACCACCCAGCGCTCACCAGCATGGTGAAGTATGATACGATCTGCACGTGACTGATGCCCTGCATACAAGATTTCCTCACTTAAAACCTCGTGTGATTTTGAAATTATTTTAGGCTACAAGGCCACTTTTTCCCCCGGCAAATGTATTCCGGTTGTGGCATTGGGCATCGTGCTGTGTAAGAGCACCATGACATTTTAATGTATAACATAACAATTAAAATGTATAAATCCATCACCTCTCGTGACCCTCCAATGAAATCATAATTAAAATGTATAAATTTAAATATATACATTTCTTTATAAATGTGTAATGTAATCGCGCTGAATGTTGTCCAGCAGCGGCAACTGCGGTGGACGAGCAGTACACACGCCGGTGAGCGTAGACGCGTGTGTGTGTCGGCAGGGCGGAGGAACTGGGGCAAGGGTCACAGAGACCCCGCCTGGAAGCCCCTGGAACCCGCTAGTGGGTTCGAGAAGGGAGGCGCGGCCAGGGTGGAGCCAGGCCGTGCCGGGTAGCATAAAAGCAGTGGAGAACGAGAGCTCAGGGCTGCCGGTTCTGGGAAGTGGACTCGTCTCGTCGTCGCTGTCGTCTTCGCTAGATATTGCGCAACCAGATAGTTGTTGGCAGTCTCGGTCAGCGTCGTCGGTGTTACACGGTCAGGGTTGTGTTTAGGCTTGGCTAGACGACTCGGGAGAGTGCGAGGGCGATCCTGTGAAGTGTGAAGGTGTTAAGAAAGAAGGTTCCTCCTGGAAACCCTTGTCTCCGAATCACTGACACTACAAATGTATAAATTAATTGGCATCCTTTGCTGCAATTTAAACGATTAATTTAAATATATACATTTAAATTATTATTTCATTGCAGGGCCACGAGAGGTGATGGATACATTGGAACGAGAGACCCTTTCAACCAGCAGTGGATAGATGATGATCATTAAGAATTAACTTTATTTTCACGTGTATCATGTGTACCCGTACGGCACATGAAACAGAGCATTGCGCTTCTGTGATGTACAGTGGCCACTGTGTCGTATATATTTTGACATCTTGAGGCTACCTTCATCCAGCAGTAGACAGATCATGCCTGTTGATGATTGGCGACTCGGACGAAACTATCAATCCGTGGCACAGGAGACAATGCCTATTTTTCCGTGAATTTTCAAACCATGTTTTAAAAAGACAACCACAAACTGAAAAGACACACCAAGCCGGGCTCACCATTGACATCCTTTGCAGCAAGGTTTCTGGCCTCAATCACCTCCACAAACAGCGTGTAGGATGGAGGCTGCAGGAAATAGAAACCAAACAGAATATACTACGCACACGCGTGTGTGCACGTATGCACAGTCACAAATAAACACGTGCATGCCGGTCAGTTTGCAAAATACGCACGGTACAGTTTGAAAAAATGATGAACATTTTCCTCCTCCATATTTGGAATATTGCGGGCACTTACACCTCTTCCAAGACGCCCGGCCGGCATGGAAGAGTGGGCCAAAAAATACCCCCGAGAGGGACTCTGTAGAGCTCCCTCCAATGGAATCCTTTCGCGCCAGCAGTGGCATGTTTACGTAATGTCCGGGACACCTTTACCTTTTACGTGTTATGGTTAGAATACAATCCTAAAGACAAGAGGATTCCTATGAAAACGTTTATGCTTTCTACAGAGTGAAAAGTTGCAGAGGTCTCCAGGTGCATTCCATCCACCCCCCCCCCCCTTTGGCTTTCTCCAGACAAGAGTTGACTGTGTTTGGATTGTTTTAATCACCTCACGATTCTTGACTTTGTTCACAGCTGCGAGGTGCTCATCCACACTTTTATTGAAGACCTGCAAAACAGCCACGGTCGTGATAATCTCAACGTGTCGCCAAGAAATAGAGCAAACGGATTGCAAACACACAAATAAACAACACGTAAGCTTTCAAACGTGTTAACACTGGTGAGACTTGGCCATGAAGAAGGCTGTCTCTGGTGTAGGCCAATCAGTTTCAAAGACGATGCATAGATTATCTTATCAGAGCATGTTTGGTTTGCATGTTCACCACAGGTACGTGTGGTTAATGCGAACTTGATTCCTTGCAAAAGGTTTCTATTTGGTGTTGGAACATCTTAACACCTGTTTTATTCTAGATTTGAAGTTTTCGTGACTACAAGGATTCATACTCTTAGGTTTTTTCGGTAAAGTCACGTAGATAAAATAAATAAATAAAAAATAATAGAAATAATAATAGATCCTGTTTTATGGCCAGAAAGGGTAAAACCTATTCTTATTTTTCATACTTTGATTTTGGCAAAAAAGGTCCCATGATATAAAAAAAACAGTGGTGAAAATGGTTAGCACCGTGCTCAAAACATCGTGCTGTCGAAGTTTGATTCCCCATCATGGCTAACGTCAGTGGCAACTCACGAATCTCACCAGTTCACCAACTTGCACTGACTGGTAAAGTGTGATCAAGCAACTGCCACGATGACCTCGGTGCAGGAAAGAAACCTTCATCCAGCAGTGGATTGATAAGGACTGTAAAAGTCTAGCTTTAATCATCCATGAAACCTCATTTTAACAGATTACATGTACGGTCTGTTCTCCTATAAAGCGGTAGTTGCGTTCCAGAAGAACACTGCTTTATTTGAAAATCACGTTATAATAAATGACATATACTATAGGGTAAAGCACAGTCGGCGATAACACGTAAGATGCGTATGCAGGCTTAACAAAGACTGAGGCGTCTGGGTAGCATCTAGAAGCATGCAGCAGCATCCCACTGCCATTGTGCTACGCCGAGGCAGCCGTACAACCGCTTATTCCGACGTCGCTTCGCCACTCAATCGCGTTATATCCAATTCGTGTCCGCGTTATAAAATTTGTGTTCCTTCATACATTAATTGCGTTAAATACAATTCGCGTTATGAAAACAACAACCAACACGCGTTATAGGAGAAAAGTCTATCAAAATGCGGTGGCCATTCAATAAGGTATGATGGCCCAGTCAATCAAACCTTAACACAATGAGGGCCAGACAATCAGGTTTAGCACGTGGCTTATGCTGGCCCATGATAGTAAAAAAAAACCTCACATCTGCGACTCCTAATATCCGTGGAGTCAGGCCGATCTACAGTTCTTCCCACTACCCATGGGTCAGCACTCCTATTATCAGTAATTTATCAAACAAGATGTCAGAGTTACCAAACAAATACTGAATGAACTGCTAAATCCATCCTATTGATTGCCTTGAGGGGAGTGAGTCATGTCGTTTAAGCCCATACACACTGAGACGTATGCTCATGAAATAAACCGAATGACACGTGTCCTTGAAATTCTATTGAACTCAGGAGAGATGAGTGCTCGAGTGCTAGTCTGGGGCAAAGGTCACAAATTGGGGTGCAGTGAACACGAAGCTAAGTAAGTAGCAAGTCATTTCAAACCTTAACCGTTAAGATCAATCTTATGATTAACTCTGCATCGATCACACAACAACCAGCATTGGGAAGCTCGCCCTCACCGTGTTCGTGGTGGATGCTGTTACCTGCTGCACATAGATCAGAAGCTGGTTCCTTGAGATGTTATTCTCATCTTCGTTCTCGCGCTCGCCTATCCAGTGCTGAACCATGTAGACGGTGTCTTCATACAGCGTGTCCACCTGCATTCCACACGGCATGAAAGTGAAATACAGCGAGACCCCGGTTGTCACGTTCCCGAATCAGACACTGAATTAATTTGGTCAATTTAAAAAAACTTGAACTGTTTGGGCTGACAGTCACAGACATGCACAACCTATATGGCCACGTTAACGTCACAGACGGGTAATTTGCCACGACCAATATGTACAGACACGAAGTCAAAACGATTGCCTTCTTCCATCCTGCAGTGACAATAAAAGTGATGATTACAAGTAACCTTATTTTTACTATATTTCACAAACGTTGAAGACGCTTACCTCCGAGTCCAAAGCCTCCATGTCAGCTTTGAAGGAGCTTGACGACTCCGTCTTCGGTGGCTCCATCGCAGACTAACAGTTGAGCCTCAGCCCAGTTCCCTTTTTAATAACTCTTGCACAGCCTTGGAATTAGCAAATCTACGTACAGTACTTCCTTCGCTGCTGTGTTTCGCATGCCGTGTGAAGCATCTACTGCTTGGGCAAAGGGGAGGTGGGTGACTTTTGGCAAAACTCAAGTGTACAACTTAGCCAGACGCATTTGCATTTCTACAATTAAACACATTCCTATGGGAATAAAAAAGCATATATTTACCACCAATTTTGTTTTAATCAAAATAAAAACTCGGTCCTGCAGGCATCGTAGATTATTTTAAAAAACCTTTCTATGCATTTCACTTGGTACACAGCTGCTAGTAAAGATGTGCAAGTTCTCTCAGATTCTGCAGTCAGCCAATAATCCACACACTTCATAAAACCACGTTCACATTGAACATTTATAGGATAAACACACACATTTTGAGACTCGACTTAAAACGAGACAAACATTTCTGTGGCCAAAGTTGTGAATGGGAGTTGGTTCAATAATGTTGGAGCCCATTTCACGAAAGCTCTGTTTGGCAATGCCAGTGTGAGAGGAAACGACATGACCTGTTGGAGGAATCACAGTTGACTAACGGAATTGCACAAGAATGATTGCACATTGTGATTGGTTCAGCAAGATATGGACTATTGGGAGGGACACAACTGGCAAACACAACGGGGTATCTGTATCTTGAGCAATTAATGAACGTGGACCGACATCAATGTGATGAAATAACGAGGCAAGCAAGCAAGCACACGATGGAGTAGCTTTGGAAGATTACATTTGATTATGAGAAGCAACATTCCAATATAGAGAGGAAAGTTTTCATGCACCTCAAATTACCTGCCATGGCATTAATTTGGAATCGTGAACTCTTGACAAAGAATGTGGAAAAAAATGCTGAAAACTGCACACGAAGAAATGCTAATATTTACAATGAGAGACATCAAGAGAAACACGAGGATAAGAGAACATAAATCTTTGATTATCTTGTTAACCAGTACAGAATAGTTGGCTCGGACAGGACACATCACTGGATGTCGAAACGAGGGAACACACACACACATAAGATGATTCTCATTGCAGCGATGGTGCTATGAGGTCAGTTTGTGTGCAGGAGCCAGAGGGATTGTGGGACCACAGGACCACGATAGATGAGGACGACATGGGGAGGCATTAACCAGTGTGGGTAGATAATGGATGATGTTGATGATGATTCAGAATAATCTTATTCAGATTTTTCAACTTTGTAAAAACACTGTAAATTGTGAAATATACATATGGTCAAACTGTGAGAATAACAATTGTCTTTATTTATTGTAGTAGTTGCAGACACAAGATCGGAGGTGGGCATGAATTAATCATAATCATCATCAGTTGTCATTACAGCATTTGTTTGTTTTTAATGGCTGTCAATTCAAATACATTTTTATTTTTTAAACACTAAAATTGTTTTAGCACTAATTAGATCAGTCTACATTGCTTCCCACTCAACCCCTCACCCTCCACGTGCCTACTTGTAAGAACACACATTTTCGAGTGCTAACAGAATGAAAAACACGTATAGAATCATAATAACTAGTTTACCATGTTTTTTTTACATAACTTGTACAAAAAAATATCTGTTGCTGTATATACATTTCCAAAGGTTAAATCTTAACGTTTAACAATAACAAGACGACACTTCAATGTCCAGAAGAAAAAAGTAAATACTGTGCAATAAGTAATATTTTTTTTCCAGCTCACTTACAGTCATGCTGATAATATTTTAAAATTTTATCAAGAGGAAGTGGTCAGATGCAGAACTTCCACCACAGCATAAATACATGCACATGCAAGTTTTGACTCTTCAACAAACCTACATTCCATTTCCTTCAAAAGTATTTGACGTGGGTTTCATCTCCAGTTCAGAGTACACCAGTCTCACTACACTGACCCTACACATGTTACACCAAGTGGTGATGAAGCTTACATTTCCAGTATTAATAATATTTCAGTAGTACTCACATCACGGGCACAATTAATTACGAAGAAAACACGATATCTTTGCCTAAAATAGCAGTGTGAACATTTCTTGTTATTAATTTGTTTAATCTATTATGCCACAGATAACGAACATGCAGTGCCCCATTCTACGACATACAATAATCAGACGTTATGTCTCCTTTTTACGTCTGTCCCTCCACATAAATAAGTAACATTAAAAATACTTTTTTTTAAACACGCTTTAATGAAATGTACCGTACTCGTAATGGCAAAACTCCACGACTCCAAGAAGTGGCCCCGAAGCTTGCCATAACGTAAGGGACCGTGGTGATTTACAGCCAACGTCAGTTGAGCGTGGACAATTAGACCCAAGCCGAAACATAACAAAAAAAGATGGTTTAAATGTTTTATTTTTTATGATAGAATATAGTATTGTAATAGGTTTTTACCCTTTCAACTGGTACAAAATCTGACACCTTTATACAAGGCATCATCTTCTTGGTTCTTTCGGTAAAGTCACGTATAAGGGAAGTAATAAAATAATAAAACATAATAAAATAATTCTCACGACGTTTCGGCCACAACGCAAGCAGCCGTCTTCAGGTGAAACCAGGTCTGTCGAGGCGACAGCGTCTGAATGAGGCAGCACACGTGCTTGGAGCATATATATAAGATGGGTTGGGAGGGGGGGGCCTTAACAAAAGAAATTGCATATCAAGAGGAATTTAGCATATTTATGGGAAATGCAGGTATGTAATTAGTGCTACTTGTGTCCGTGGATTATGCGGGATTAGCAGCATCCAAGGGAGAGGAAATGGGAAATGCAGGTATGTGAATAGTGTTACTTTGCCCGTGCATGATGCAGGATTAGCAGCATCACAGGAAGGATGGGGGTGCTTGCGTTGTGGCCGAAACGTCGTGAGAATTATTTTATTATGTTTTATTATTTTTATTATTTTATTACTTCCCTTCTACGTGACTTTACCGAAAGAACCAAGAAGATGAATTCCTGCAGTCACGAAAGCTTTAAAACAAGGCATCATGTTTGCATTAACCACAACACAAGCAGTCAAAATGCAAACAAAAATAAACAACTCTGATGATAATGATATGCACTGTCCTTGAAGTTGATTGGTCCACACCCGAGACAGCTTTTCTTAGAGCCTAGTCTCCATTGGTGTTGGACCAGATGACGCCAAAAGACGTTTGGTATTGTTATCAGTAAGACATAAGTATGCGAAGTCTGCAGTCGATACCACATTGGAAAGTGGGTTAAAATTGAGTTTCAAGATTTGAGGATACGACAACAACAACAGACAGAGTGAGTTAAATAAAAGCGTGTAAAATGCAAGTATTTTTGATATACCCTATCAGCCACACGGCCTTTCTAGCAATGCTTTATTGCAGCAGTATTGGCGGCTCAACACAAGCAAACTATGGACTGATTTCGACATGCAGTGTTTTTTCAGCAGAGATCATGCAGCTCTACCAAACCTCCTAAAGTTGGACCGTGTAAAAAAAAAGTTTAAAGAGAGTGAGGCAAAGTAAGTTATCATTCTAATTAAATAATACGCTTGAGCCCTTTGTCAACAAGTGGTGGTTTATGGCCAACCGACTCCATATCGATTATGAGAGTTATTTGACCGTGCAGGCAAAACAGCCACAACAGCTGGTAACTCGTAGTGTCCTATGAGCTATGGCATTGGGGAGGAAGGCTCACATTAATTATCTGTTGTTCGCAGCCATCACAGTGGTCAATATGGGACTCTGAATGGGTTTAAGGGACTGGAAACCCCTCCACCATCACTTACATTTCCCCAAAAAATAAATTTTAACGAGCAAAATAAATAAGCCTGCGCCAGAGACCCCGGGGGGACATGCGCCTACAACATGTCCTGGCCAAACTCCATCTGATCGAGCAAGGAGATTGAACACCATGGTTGGCTGCATAGAACGTTTGAATTATCACCGTGGAGGAGAGGCTGCCATTCCTATGGGGAGCTGGACCAAGACCGCCGAGATCTCTGTGGAATACAGGAGGTCCGGTGGTCTGGTTCTGACTCCAGTCACTACGAGGGGTGGACAGTCCTCCGCTCGGCAAGACACTGTCAAACAACAAGGAGTAACTCTTCTTCTGAACAAACTAAAGAAGGGGGCGTGGGAGCATGGTGGTGAGGTGTGGGAAGCTGTGCATCCCAGGCTACTGTGGGTTCACCTCCCCATAAAACTGAGGCAAGGATTGTTGGTGGTAGTGGCTTCCATCCCCACTGAAGATGAACATCAGTGGTGGGATGCAGGCAAGGCTCATGAGTCAGATGTCTTCTATGACCTCATCTCCCGGGTGCTGACTAAAGTGGCCCCTCGGGATACAGTCATCCTATTGGATGACTTTAATTCCAAAGTTGGTCATAACGGAGGCACCTGGGCTGGAGCGATTGGAAGGCATGGACCAGATCTGCTCAATAACAATAGTAGGACGCTGCTTGACTTCTGTGAAGCCCCGTGGGCTTGTAATCACTAACACGCTGTTTTGACATTTGCACAACAACACGCATAATGGATGTAGAGCAGATCCAAGCAAGAATACCCACAATAGCCTGGTCAACAGTTTGCTGATGAAAGTTGCAAGTGAAAAATCTCATCTTTTTCAGCTGGGGCTGGCATTGTCCCCCCTCCGGGAACCATGGAGGAGGCGTTCCGGACAGCTGAGAAAAAGCGAAAGTCCCTTTCCCACAGCATCTCACGTCTGCAAATGAGGCTTAACCGCAGCCTTTGTTCAGAGGTTCGGAGACCTGTGCGTCACCGCAGGAATAAGTGGTGGTCATGGGTGGCTGAGGAGATGGAACCTGCCTCGACATCTTATGATCACAAATTCGTCTTTTAGTTCCAAAACAACAAAACTCGCAGTGCCACATCGATCACCGTGCTTAAGGGTAAAAAAACATTTTTGAGCATTTCTGAGGTGATAGGGAAAAGGGAAACCCCTCAACCCAGATGATATGATGGGGAAAGGTTGGCTTGACCATTTGCTGGGGCTGTTGTGCCTCAAAATATGAAGAGAAGTAGCCCCCGGTGTGCGCTATATATTTAGTATTCTTGACTATTATTTAATGTCAATTACTAAGGCCATTAAGTGATTTAATTCTGTCGAAAAGTGAAAAATAATACATAAGTGTATTAAATGTTGTCGATTTTTAAACGTGTTTAATCAATCGTAGCAACAAATCGAGTTAGTTTTTGAACGTGTATATATATACTGTAATAGAAAATAGCAACACAGCTAGTCGGAGTTTTTGAACGTATATCAATGAAATATAGCAACAAATCTAGACGGAGTATATCCTATGCTTTTAACCCCTTACCAGGGCCTACCTCATTACAGAGCAAATCAGACCTTATTGGTCAACCCGTGAGCCTTATAAATCTCAACGTTCATCCTACAAAGTCCCATCACAAGGGAGAAACACAAACAAATAGACACAAATTATAATTGTTTTTGCCCGCATTGAATCGGCTGTCCGCCGTATGAACTTGAACACTCAATTTCCCTGTACAAGAATACTGGGTTAAACCGTATGGGTTGACACGGTATGGTAGTGAATATTTTCTTATATAAGCGTACAACTTTATCTATTTGTGATGAACGCTGCACTTTCCGTCGTTTTACTGCAGGGGGCGCTGCAAACCGACCCGCCCCCTGCATGAACGACGGAGGCGCAGGGACAGACGTTCGATCACGTTGGAATCGATCTGCAGACGCACGGCCAGCTCTGTGTCGCCTTAGGGGCCGTCCATAAATGACGTCACGCACCTAGGGGGGGGGGG
>CM025641.2:8265164-8290082 GCA_014621495.2 Entosphenus tridentatus | reverse complement strand
TGTCTCCGTGTCTGTGTTGTGTCTCCGTGTCTGTGTTGTGTCTCCGTCTGTGTGTCTCTGCTTGTGTCTCTGTCTCCGAGTCTGTGTTGTGTCTGTCTGTGTGTCTTCGTGTCTGTGTGTCTCCGTGTCTGTGGTTTGTCTCTCATTTAGTTATACCTGATGACGACTGCTTTGTGATGCAATCGAAACGTCGTATTCTACTTCATTTATTTTTTTCTACGTGACTTTACCGAAAGAACCAAAGAGTAATTCATGCAGTCACGAAAGCTTCAAATCAAGTTTATCTTTGTGTAGTTGAGTTTGGATGTTTGGCGTGGGGGTTTCTTGTGATTATTCCCATAGATAAAACAGTGTAATTGGTGTGGACAGAACACTCGAATGTAACAGTACGCTCTTGAACAAGACTTAGGGCTCGGTATATGTGCAATGTGTTGAATTTCTTTCGCGCCGTACGTAGCCAACCGTGCTAATCGCAGTGTTGCTCTCCTTGCAGGGTAAATGCGTAGATTTTAAACTAAATGTTTTACAACTGATTTTTGTATTTAGTTGTCCTTCCCTCACACCCCCGATTACCACGCTTGGCTACGTACGGTGCGAAAGAAGTTCAATGTACAGTATACATACAAAAGTTATTCCGGGTAAATCGTGATTCGTAATCGGATGCAAGAAGCCAGAGAAGACTGAATTAGATACAATTTGAACAGTTGGACGCAACAAAGAGTACTGTGTGTGTATATATTACAAGTGTCTTGAGTAATATGGACGTGTTAATACTTAACAATATGAACGAATGCTAAATATCGATTTAAAGCTTTCGTGACTGCAGGGATTCATATTCTTGTTTTTTCGGTAAAGTCACGTAGAAGGGAAATAATAAAATAAAAATATAACAATAAAATTCTCACGACGTTTCGATTGCAACACAAGCAATCATCAGGTGTGAAAACCACAATTTTCTTGCTGTGGTTTTCACACCTGATGATGATTGCTTGTGTTGCAATCGAAACATCGTGAGACTTTTAATTGTTTAATATTATTTTATTATTTCTCTTCTACGTGACTTTACCGAAAGAAGCAAGAATATGAATGCAAAATAAATTGTAGCCCAAGCACGGAGTATTGTGTCTCACCGTGTCATCCAAGTGGCAGGAATGCCATCATCGCCAGCATCTTTGAGAAGGGACGTGGCACAATATGGTTATTTTGGCATAATTCGGCAACTTGAGTGATCGAGTAAGTTCGCTGTAGCCCGGGTCTGTTTGCACAGAGGGTGGGGGACAGTCGTGGTCAAAGGTTAGCGATTTATTTGTTGATCGCAAAGCCCAAAATTGCCCATTTGAAAACTGGAACGGGAAATTTGGCGGCGTTAAAAGTTAAAACTTGGGTCTCTCAAGTTGTTTTCTGTTTGTTACGACTGCTTCCACACGCCAGGCTTGGAACATGTTAACGTGTTGGGTTTTTCTGCTTGATTATTGTACTTCTCTCATTCTCTCCCGACAGGTCTTTTTTCCAGCCAGCAAAGGGCCAGCAGCCTGAGAAAATAAAACCCAAGCAGCCTGAGAAAACCAAGCCAAAAGCAGAAAAAGTGTACGTGTTAACTACCTCACCTGGTATACAGGAGGTCGTGGATTCGATCCCGACGCTGATGCCTGCTGTTTATTTGGAGTTTGCATGTTCTCCACGTGATCGTGTGGATTTTTCTTCGGGTCTTCCAGTTTTTCCCTCCACATTTAGAAACATCCATTATCAGAGTATGTTTTTTGTTTGCATTTTGACCACAAGTATTGTGGTTAATGCAGACATGATTCCTAATAAAAGGTTTCAATTTGGTTATTTAACAACTTAACACCTGTTTCGTTGACAGATAAAAGGGGAAAAACCTCACGTATAGAGAGTATTTGGTTGCTAGACATTTACACATGATAAGCCACTAAGTTGAGCTATCATTTGTGGACAGGTCGCTTCGAGAAAAAGAGCATAACAGCTAATTGTGCCTAAGCTGGTAAAAAATGTTTTATAATCTAATACAAATTGATGCAAATATATTGTTCCTAGAGCATGGAGTATAGTGCCACACCATGTCATCTAATTTCCAAATGAATTATGAATGCTCATAAAAGCATCTTAAGGTCGTCTTTATCCTACCATAGGATGTAAGCTATCGGATGTATCTTTGTCGATGAATGTGTAACATTGACCACTCGATCAACATTGGATATTTTATTTTTATTAATTTAAAATTCATTTTTTACCTACGTGACTTTACCGAAAAAACTAAGTATGAATCCTTGCAGTCACGATAGCTTCAAATCTAGAATTGGATAGCTGGATTAATGAACATTGTACTTGGTGAATTATTTATTGTTTAACTTGTTATATACTGCATGTGGATTTTGAGACGTAATTTATCCGTTGGTAAAATATCCAATGATGTTACAAAGGAATCTCATCGTTTGAGTTATCTATAGTTTAACACGTATGCTGTGTCGGGTGGGGGCGGTTTAACGACAACACATTTATATTTGTGATCTAACACAAAAAAAACATCTATCATGGAAGTTATCTATAATTACCAAAGTTGCTTTTGAAATGCGGCCCTCAATTTTGTGTAATTGTGTGACTTCCTTAGAGTGACGAAAACTCCACTTAAAGCAAAGAAGAATGGTTGCTCTCCACCTGCTGCTGACAACACCGATTCCCCCGTTAAAAGATCTACAAAGAAAACACGGCGAGTCCTGGAGAGCGATGACGACGATGATAACGACGACAACGTTGACGAGGAAGCACGTAACAACGGTGTGCCGAAGAGCACAGGCTCGGAAAAGAGCAAAACCACGGAGAGCACCGTTACCCCGGATAAGAATACGATGCGAGTAAAGAGGGAGACCCCCGAAAGGAAGCCAACGCCAGAGCAGAAGAAGACTCCTAAGAATAGTAAAGTCTTAGTAGAGAAGGACAAAACAGCAGGGCATGAGGTGAAGTCGAATGGGAAGAGTAAAGAATCACCTGGCAAACAGAGTGACGAGGAGGTCGACACCTCCACCTCTGAACCCGAGGTAAAGAAACTTCGTAATTTTACACGTTTTTTTACCGCATGATGACTGCTGCGTGGTATTGAATTTATTTAGACCTGCTTGTATGTGTAGTGGCTTTCCAGTCTGGTTGACATCTAATTAAGTTGTGTTGGCTCAATCGCCGACTGGTTAACATGCTCAAATAGCATGCTCACCAGAAAATCAGAAGCTACGTTTCTATAAACTGGATGTTAAACATTTCTCCCATTTAATTATCACACTTCACCTCCCCTTCAACTCCACTGGCTTTCCTTTTACCACGGCTGTCTTTGCAAATAGCTGATGGTAGTCTTTAAACCTCGCGATGGCCTAGCCCCACCTCATCTCGCCTCTCTCATCTACTTCCATGTCCCCTGTCATCCTTTTCATCCCCAATTTTCTCTGTCCCTCCTCCGTGCCCAGTCCCGTTTTTGGAGCTCACTCCTTGCATCCCTCCACTGGAATAAACTTTCCTTGTACGTTAAGGAGTCCCCCTCCTGAATCTCCTTCCATTTCTCTCTAAAGCCAACCTCTTCTCTATTGCTCTTCCCTTCCCTCACCCCCTCCACTCCTTCCTGTCACTCCCCTACCCTTTTGTGATCCCTAAGTACCCTCTCGCTGCCACTCATTCCTCAATCCTTGCACGCCCCTGCCATCTAAATCATTCTATTGGCACCGTGTTTAAAACTACATCAAGCGCCTTGAGTGAAGGCGCTCTATAAAATAAAAAATGCATATTCATTGTGCATCAGCAATGCTCTGATCGGAACTAGCCAAATCTGGACAATTTACTAAATGAAGTAAAAATACTTCCCTGCTTGAGCTGGATGTACCTGACAAATACACCACAAGTCCTAATCTGTATTGAATTTGTGTGTGCTATTCACAGAAAAATTAATTGAGGGATTTTTTTTATCATATCCGTGAAAAATCTTTATCGACTAAATTTGGCTATAATACCATGCTGGTGTGCCATGACAACATTTTGGCAAAGAGATCACTTGTTTGGCAGATTGCATGACTAATTGGAGATGTTTGTATTTTTTATGTTTAATAGCCATGATGGGTTTTTTTGTATCCACTTTCTGGTCCGCAGGCAAGCAAGGCAAAGGAGACTGAAAACAATGTGGATGCCAAGACTGGAACTTCAAGTCCCACGCTGCCCACATCCCCAGAAGGAAATTTGGTCATTCCAAAGCGCAAGACAGGTCAGGTGCCAGCCTTGTACATGGTTCTAAGAGACAAATAAAATTGAACTGTGACATGCAATTTAGAATTCGAATTTGCAGTAAATGAGTGAAATAATTATAGTTGAATTTTTAAGTGTAAATGTCATAAATAAGATGTATAAATTCACTCATTACATTCACTTATTAAAGTGACTTACAGTGCAAGAATTGTTTAGAGTTTTGTTTTAATAGTTTTTTTGTAGTAATTGTTTATTACCTGAAAGTGATATTTTATATTGTGATGTGCAAAACAACTTTAAGCAGTGCTACAGTGTGACATTGGAGGCTTTTTTGAAGGCTGACAGTTGTACTATGGTGTTTTTTCTGTGAATGCTTCATAATGTTTTGTCCGTTTGCTGTCTGTAGGTAATGCTAGGAATAATTATTTAGTTTGGCTTTCTACATGGCAATAACATGGTGCGATTACCATTAAAAATAAATATACTTTTGAGTATTTTTTTATAAGCCTCATTAACTCTATATAGGTCGGTGTTCTTTCACAAAGTTTCAGGGGAGGGGTAGGCACTTTTACCGATAAGATATCAGTGTGAGAGCCGCCACACCGCCTGCAAGGGGGGGTGTATTGTCGGGGGTTGCACTAAAGGCCACCATGGGCCACCAGTGGCCCCACGGGCCTTACAATGAAGAACACTGCTTTGGATTAGTTAAAGGACGATGTTCACAGTCACAGTTGCTCACCAAAAAAAATGGATTTGTACGGTAATAATTCAGAAAAAAGGTTTTAATCGTGGCTCTCTGGCTTATCGTCCTGTACGCTTGTGCAGCCCGTAAACAATTACCTAAGCGGAAGCTCGATGCCTCCCCTGAAGCCTCAAATTCCTCCAAGAAGCCCAAACAAGAGGACACAGGAGACACACGTGAGTTGCTACTTCCAGTTGTTGTCTTTTGCCAACTTTGCAAAAGGAGATTAATTTCATGTAGCACAAAGTCTATTAGAAAAAATGTATGCAGAAGAAACCTAGGGGATGGTGATTTAGTTGTGGTTAATTAAAAAAATATATATTTTGTTGATGCTTTTACAATACCCTTCAGAATTTGTTAATGTAATTTACTCCGTGAGAGCCCATTGAGATGGTCTCATGTGGAAAGGAGACCTGGGAAATTATGGATAAAAATGGTTATTAACTTCCAGTTCAGGTAAACGTGACTGTCATTTCAGATGCGAGCTATTATGTTAGCAAACATTGGCCTAATTTTAATAATGAGGTTCCCCAGAGATGACCTGCTAACTAAGGACTAAAACTACGTGAGAATTATTTTGCCTGCACTGATAAAATCGTGGTTTGGAATTTAGGCAAACTTCTTATGATAAAATTTGGTTCTCAAGTGTCATGGATCAGTGGTCTCAGCCTAGTCGGCAAATACTGCCCCTAAATTAGTTTCCATCATAGCAATTTTGTTTATGACTTAGATTTTTTATATTTAATCTGAGAATTAAAATATTCAGTTTGCTGATTGTGAACGTTATGAATAGGGTGTATTTCATTACTAATAGTGGCATATAAAAAACACATGTCCCAGTCTTGAGTGTGCAATTTACAGCAGATGCTCTACTTTTGTAATTTTTATTAAAACATTTTGTGGATAGTGACTGCAATAAATGTCCGTATTCAACCACAGTAAAGTGATGTGCACTGTTTTAACTCTCTTTTTATTTTGTTTAAAGCAGCCAAGAAGCAGGAGACGATTCCCACGAGCAAAGAGCAAGGGCAGAATGAGGTCGAGCCAATGGACATGGATACGTCGGCGACTGAAGTAGAGATCACGAAACCAAAGGACAAAGCAAACACAAGCGCAGACTCCGCACATGAGCCCACTGCTGAGGAGGGCTCCCCCGAGCGTGAAAAAAAATCTGTGAAGAAGAAAATTAAGGAAAGGATAATTTCTCCAGATAAGGCAGATGAGGCTTCAAAACAGACACCAAAGAAGAAAGCAACAGAGAAGCCAGCCCCCAACAGCAAGGGCAAAGAAGTCATGAGCAGCTTTTTTGGTGAGGCTACAGTAACGTATTGTACTGCAGTGTTTTTTGTGGTTTCACACAGTCAATAGGGGTGACACCCTGGCAGCGCGCGCATGGGGCGTCAACGGAGATGGGGTGAACCAGGTTGTAACCATTTGTGACCTTCTCGTGCCTTCAGCGCCGAGGAAGAGCTGTGCCAAGGTCATGGAGGAAGAGCAGAAGGTGCCGGAGGAGAATAAGAACACGGCAGATGAAGAGGTAGAGGAAGAGAAAGAGAAGACGGACAAGGAAAAGGCTGTTGACAAAGATGTTACACCGAGCCCCAAGCCTATTAGCAGGTATTTATAAATCTTTATCAAGATACTCAAGTTTGCTAAACATTCCATAAAGCAGTCGAATCATTGGTCAGTACAGCACAGTGACAAATAACATATTTATTTCCCTTATAGCCCAAACTTATAAGCTTAACTTTTACTACATATCTGGAGAATGGGTTGAAACTGAAGCGAGCTGCTTGGTTGATGTTGCTTATAAGAGCAATTTACAACTTGTCAACACTTTGGGCAGGTACATAGTGTCAACAGGCAAAAGATCAAGACAAATGAAGCGTTACAGAAGTGTGAGCCTTCCTATTTATGTGGAAACTTGTTCTCA
This sequence comes from Entosphenus tridentatus, assembly GCA_014621495.2. Classification (NCBI taxonomy): domain Eukaryota; kingdom Metazoa; phylum Chordata; class Hyperoartia; order Petromyzontiformes; family Petromyzontidae; genus Entosphenus; species Entosphenus tridentatus. Next base: position 8,283,165 of record CM025641.2, on the reverse strand, counting down.
TTTACAGTAAAACCTTTGATTGCGAGTAACTTGGTCTGCGAGTGTTTTTCAAGACGAGCAAAAATTTTAAATAAACATTAATTTGATAAACGAGCGAGGTCTTGCAATACAAGTAGTACGTGTATACGCTTCGTCTGCCGAGCGTCACGTGATCACAACTGATATACGAGTGCTTTGATATACGAGTGCTTTGGATTACAAACACGTTTCCGGAACGAATTATGCTCGCAATCCAAGGTTTTACTGTATTTGTAATTCTTGTTTCGTATGGATAATGTAGACGCAGAATAACTACAATTTCACATCCATGTGGTCAAGCCAGATAACCACATCAGGAGCTGCGGAGTGTATCGCTGTAATGTCTCCGTATTTGTGGATCATCGTGCATTGCGTTATTATATGTTGTTAAGGTCTGTTCTGGATCGCCACAGTCGCACACTGGAGAGTGATTTAATTTTCTATTTGTGCATCGGGTGTCTGCATCTGCCATGGTTTGTGTGGATGCGATTTAGGGTGGACCATGAGCTAGGGTGGACCGATTTAGGATGGATTGATTTGGGGTGGACTATTTTACTAATTCCAACAATGCTACTGAGTGCCATATTGTAAGAGCCGACCCTTCACTATGGAGCACCCCAAAAATTAAGTTACAGTTGGATCCCATTAAACGCACATTATTTTTCCATGGGACACTTGTCAATGTATAGGCCAATTAATACAATGTTTTTAGGTGATTTCAACAACCTAAGCATATATATTATAATCAGAATAAATCAGAATATTAATTTATACTGGAGGAATCCAATGAGCTCTAAAGCGCTTTTTCACAGATGTCTACTAGAAGCAGGTCAGAATGTTAAATAAATATGCGCAGATTATTAATTATTTACCTTGTTTATGAGTGTTTTATTGCTTATGCCTTGTTAAGCTTTTTTGGAGGTGGAAAAGTGGAGACGTCACCAGGCTCACAAGAAAACTACAATCCCGCGAAAAGCCATTACCACCCAATAAATGACGCCTGCTGGGAACATGAACAAAGGTGAACATTCAGCTTGCTATCCAGCACTCATTCCTGTAGCTTCGAGACAGTTGTGATATATATATATCATCCATTCACTTCACTAGGCTTGCATGGTTGATTCAGGCCTGCATGATCTTGCATGATCTCTCAAAGATTGCTTGATCTCGCCACCATGGGGGCGCCACAGTGGCGAGATGTTAACTACCTCATCTGGTATGGAGGACGTTGTGGGTTTGATTCTGACCCTGACACCTGTATATTTGGAGTTTGCATGTTCTCTCCATGGTCGCCTGGATTATTTTCCAGTTTTTCCCTCCACATTTCGAATCAATGCGTTTCGAGTATTTGGCTGCTATGAATTTCCACATGATAAACCGCTTAATACAGCTGTCATTTGTGACCAGGTCGCTTCTGTAAAATAGTTTTTTAGCTCATTGGGCCTTACCTGGTTAAAAACCTGTTCTTGTTTAGATTAAATTCACAATACAATTTGTATCACAGTATCAAAATTTTGCCTGGTTCTCATCCTTATGGAGGTCATTATGAAAAAATAATGAAGATGTTGACCTTGAATGTAGAGAAAATGAGCAGGGAACCTACATTTACTGAGCTGTATGCATCTGTGTGCCTCATTCCTCGAATCACCCTCAGCCAGTGTCATCAAAAATGTGTGGTCAGAAGTTCATATTTCCGGCCACCCTTCATTGTACGTTGAACTTCTTTCGCACCGTACGAACCCAACTGTGCTTGGCCACATACCAATGTTAGAAGCCCTTGTGCGGACATGGATAGGATCTTCCTAAGCAAAGCAACTACGGTGGAGTGTTTGGCTCAATTGATGAGATGCGCAAAGTCAGTTATTTCTGATAGTTATAAAGACATTACTCTTTTTGTAAATGGAGATGATGATCTTTGCGTTATAACCACTAGTTGCTGATGAAATGTGTAATATATTTACATTGTCTTGTGTGTTCAGGGTTCCCTATCTTGCTGTAGCAAGGACGTTTGAGAAAATTGAGGAGGAGTCTGCTCGGTGAGTTGACGGGGAATTCATCTCATAAATATGATAGTTAATGACACAAGTTACTTGATCGTCTCGTGTTTCAAGGCCTTAAAATAATATTAGTTTACAAAACAATATATATTTGGAATATAAAATATACTGTACAATTTGCAAATGCCAAATATTTGTAATACCAAAAAACGTTAATTAAAAAAATAATATGACATACGTGCTGCAATTAATTTTGGGGGATTTTTTTTCAGTTGTCAACGATATTTAACACATACAGCCATGTGGTCAGTTCTCAGCTGTGCAAGTCCTTATCTTAAGGTGATTGATACCCTCACAGATATAATGAAAAGCCATTCCAGGACCTAAGAGCAGTGAAGGAATTAGAGGGTGAGGGACCTCCAGTATTGCAGAACTAAATTGGAAGCTGAGAAATAGTTTCTGCCGTTTAAATAAGTGTAAAATAGTGTGAGGAGAAGTGAGATCAGGAAGGTTAGTAAAATGGCCAAGGATGCCCCTAAAGATGAAAAGGGAAGAGAGAGTTTGCCTGCTTGTCCTCCTTTGGCGCCTCACAACAATGTTCACGTCCTCACAACAGGCTCAAGATCGTGGAGACGCTGAGCAACTTCCTGCGTTCTGTCATAGCGCTCACCCCGGACGACCTCCTTCCATGCATTTACCTGTGCCTCAATCAGCTGGGCCCTGCCTACCTGGGCCAGGAGCTCGGCATCGGGGAGACCATCCTCATGAAAGCCGTTGCTCAGGCTACAGGTGTGTGCATGCGATGGGGCGTGTTGCGTAGCGGAAGTTCCACGTGAACACATTTCACAGCGTGTGCGTGTTTTATCAACAGTGATGCTAGGCACTAGGCAGCAGGGTCCATCCCGTCACCTCGTTCTATCGTCAAACCTGAGGTTGATACTGTGAGCAATACATGGTGAGCATTGGTTGGTGTGAAGTCGACAGGGAGGGATATGTAATTTTTACTGCTGGATTGAGGACAGATGTGGTTTTCATAGAGGGGTGGAATGGCAATGTGGAGAGCATGCTGTTCTGAATTCGGCAACCTAAGAGGTGATTAAAACATAGGAATGGATTATTAATAGCTTTTCAAAGGATTATTGTGAAATGTGCAGATCCAATTTATAAAGCATTTTAAATGCGGATACGTTTTTTATGGTTTTTATGTCATCCGATTTACTGTTATTGGTCACAATAAAATATGTAATAAAATGTATTCCTCTTATATATATTCTGTTGAACGTGGCTGCTGGTGTTTTTCCGATTTTCTGATTGTGCCTATACAGGGCGGCAGCTGGACAAGATCAAGGCGGAGGCCCAGGAGAAGGGAGACCTGGGAATTGTGGCCGAGTGTAGCCGCAGCACCCAGCGCACCATGTTCACCCCTCCCAAGCTGAACGCCACCACGGTGTTCAGCAAGCTCAAGGACATCTCCCGCTTGACGGGAAATACTGTGAGCCAACTTAAATGGAGTCAACTTGTTCATTTAGTACTTACCTTAATTTATCTGAGTATCAGAGGCTCTGGTAACCATTTATCGTGTGAAATGTATCCAGTCATTTATATACTGCACCGAGCTTGTGAACGTATATCCCACCAGTCCACTCTTTCATGTCATCAAACCACACCTTTCCTGGATCACCTTGATCCATCTTTTCCTTTGGCCAAACCTTCAATCGTAATTCAAGGAGCCAAGCTGCCGGTGAAGCTTCCACGTTGTGCATATTTCCAGGAATAAGACCCATCTTCGCTCTGACTATTTTTGTTAAAAGCTCTCCACATCGTGAAGCTCTTAGGGGATGCTGATATCCGTTCAAGCTTTGCGTCTGTATCTTTGCTTCCAGTCTATGAACAAGAAGATTGATGTTGTGAAGACCATGTTTGTGGCCTGTCGGCACTCAGAGGCTCGCTACCTCATCAGGTGAGTGCATGTCAGTTGGCGACATCTTGGCGCCTACATCACTCTCCTTGATTTGTCAAACACCAAATGACAGTGCTCTTTTTTATTTATTGAATATTTCACCCCCGTTGTGATGGATGACATCCCCACTAGCCACTGAGAATCACCGTGCGTAGAACGGAGTGAGGCCAAAACCCTATGTTGCAAAGTGTGAGATGTAGGAATTTATCTCTACCATAGGCTGCATTTTTCTCGCGTAAAAATCTCCAGTTCTTTTAAAGGTTGCGAATACGCCGTAGAGGTGATGAACAGGGCCTTGCCGTACTTAATGCTAAAGCAGTGCACTCATTGAGACCACTTTGGCTTAAATCCTTGAGATTAGGTTTAAAGTGATGGAATAAAAACATGAGCACAGCTAAGTTTGGAAGTTCCGTCGCTCTCGCCTATGTTGGCTATAAATAACTTGACACATCTATCAGCGATTACCATTTGACAATAACCTGTATTATATATCTGTAACTATTATTTTAACTGCTCCAAAAACATCACTTAACAATAAACTCCATTAACTATACGACTGGTAAATAGTCATGTGTATCAATAACCAACAGAGATGAGCACTGCCCAATGTTTTTTTTGCTTAGTTGACATTACATTAACGCTCGTTGATTTTATTCAGGTCACTGGGAGGGAAGCTGCGTATTGGGTTGGCAGAACAGTCCGTCATCGCTGCCCTTGCCCAAGCCGTCAGCCTGACACCTCCTGGACAAGGTAACGTGGCCATCGGTCATCACACCCGCTGGGATAACGTGGACCATGTCTGGTGACACTCGTGTGCCATATGTCACTTATGAGAAGGGGTTGCTGGATCATGTGGAGAGTAGTGGTTCTCAAAATTGTGGTCTGCAAGGCCAAGGGAAGTGATTTGTTGAGAGGTTGCAGGTACAATATTTTTCATGAATGTGGAATTTCTATCACCAGCTTAAAGTCTCAAGTCAGTGATGAACACCGCCCAAATGCTTGTTTGAGAAAAGATACCCTGACTGAATGGTTTGGTATCCAAGTAAAAGAAGGCCCAATCACTGCAATTATCCTTGTTTCTGGCAGAGTTCCCACCGAAGGTACTGGACGGTGGAAAAGGCATGTCGCCAGACTCTCGGAAGGCATGGATAGAAGAGAAGAACCAGATTCTGAAGCAGACCTACTGGTAAGGACTGAACAACAAGATGTATACCACCGTGCAGTGTTTCTGAGACATGGTTGTATCGCTCTTGCCTTCCAACAGTCTAGCCTGTGATCTGAATGGCAAACAACAAAGGCTGGCCACATGGAGCTTTTTGCGTATAGAGTAGATAATGTATGGCCAGCTCACAGTTGGGCGTTGGTTTCATTGCGTGCTCATGCCCTATAAGCAATCTGTTCAAGAATTACTGCCATCCAGATCACTCCTCGTCACATTTCCAATTTAGTCGGTATAAAAAAGAAGTGAGGGCGGAGCGATTCCAGGTCACGACTAACTTCAGTAGCGAGTGATCATCTGAACTCATCCTGGACCCACCCTGCCTACCTTCACCAATTGCAGTGAAGCGTGGTCAAACATCTCGCACGTCCGGCACCCATGGCATAGGGACGCCATCATCAAGCGTTGAATTGACAAAGCTGCAAATGATGCTAACGATGAAGTATGAAGTTGCTGCATTGGTGGAAATTTTACAGTTGATAAGTTTTTATTAAAGATAATAGGTGGAGTTTGTTAACTCTGAATTTAAGAAATATTGAGGTTCACCATTACATATTGAAATAGGAAAATTTAAATGGTGTGGGTTGGCACTGTCACCATCGATTTACATAGAACCACCCATTTAATTGTCAAACACGTAAAATAAGGCCACACAGCTGGAACTATGGTCTTCATTTCCCCTCATTGATCGTAAAAGATTACAATTATCATTGACTTAATCTCATTGCAATGTAGTAGCTATGATCTTCTCTATGGAGAAAATCCCCGGATATCACCGTATGAGTGGACTAAAAGTAAATCATAAGATGTTGTTAACCACTGCATTGCAATTGTTGTCTTGGTTCTTTGAATGCTAATGATGTTACGTTTCTCTTCCAGCGAATTGCCAAACTACGACGTGATTGTGTCAACCCTGCTCAAAGAGGGCCTGGATAACTTGCCCAAGTTCTGCAAACTCACCCCGGGTAAAATGCGCCCATTAGCATAATTCTCATTCACGTCCATTGTTAATGCACTGCTGCATGAATGTGTCCTCCATGCCGACATCATTGCTCAACATCGCTGTTCTCATGTACATGATGCTGTGGCAGGAGTGCCCATGAAGCCCATGCTGGCACACCCAACCAAGGGCATCGGAGAAGTGCTCAAGAGGTTTGATGAAGCAGCCTTCACTTGCGAGTACAAGTATGATGGGGAGCGGGCACAGGTACGGCTGTGGGGTTATTCATTTGCAAGTTATTTTCCCGGGTTATCTGGTGGTTCAAGTAGCTATAATGCACCTGTGTCAAAACACACTGAGCAAACACTGCTGAGGTCTCGCCTGATTACACAAAATAAACTTGAGATCTTCTTGGTTCTTTCGGTAAAGTCACGTAGAAGGGAAGTAATAAAATAATAAAAATAAAACATAATAAAATAATTCTCACGACGTTTCGGCCACAACGCAAGCAGCCGTCCTCAGGTGAAACCAGGTCTGTCGAGGCGACAGCGTACCGAAAGAACCAAGAAGATGAATTCCTGCAGTCACGAAAGCTTTAAATCGAAACTTGAGATCCTCGGTGGGAGTCCAGACAGCCACCGATGAATTAACCAGATTGGTAGGTGGGCTGAGTTGATAGTCTGAGTTTACCTGCTATAATTTATAAATAGGATAATTGACATGGCAAACTAATATTTAATCAGTGTAAAATTGTCCCTGTATAGTCCTCGATAAAAAAAACTTACATAAGTGACTCCTATGAAACCCCTCTTTCATCATTCTGAGCAACTCTTTGACAAGCGATGCTCTGCTGAGTAGGAATTCTGCAAGGATATTTATATATTTTCCTTAATGGTAAAATTTTGGAAGCACAATCTTATGTAACTGATTATAAATAAAATGAAATAAACAGTTTTGAAAGATTTTTCTTCGTCTACATGGATTATTAATAACAAATGTCTCCCAGCCAGATCGCATTACATCGCCGGTTTGATTTCTGTTGCTGCTCCGTTATGTTAGCAGAGGGATTTTAAAAGGTACATGTGGTTTTCTGTGAAGTGAATCCTGACCTCGACGACCCTTGGACAGTATTAATATCTAACTGAAGTGTGTGCCGATGTTGGCAGCCTGTAACTTCCCACTGCTGTGCCATAGACTTCCGTCATTTTCTTCCATTTCTTACTTTTATTCATTGCTCTTGTTCACACACGTCCTCCAAACTCTTTCATTTATTTTTCTCACCATCTCCTCCACTGCCTTCTGGATTATTTTGGCTTCTTCCGCTCTACACTGTCTAGTTAATTTTGTTAATCTCTCATCGTTTGTTCTCAAGACGTGTCCTGCCCGTTTATGCTTTATTTACTTTGCTTTAACAGGAGCATCGGCCGGTATGTTATCCCAAATTGAACAGTTAAATTACTGCACCTATAAGTTTGGAATATAAATTAAAACTCTTTAAGTGGTAAATTAGCTCACGTTAATATTTTTTTTATTGGCTTTTCCCTAATAATTTAATGACGTTTTATGTTAGATTCATCTGTTGGAGAATGGGGACCTCCATATCTACAGCCGAAACCAGGAGAACAACACCAGCAAGTACCCTGACATCATCAGCCGTTTTAGCAAGGTTGGGCAACGCTATAAACCACACACACCTGCAGGAAGTTACTGGGCAACTGATGGCCATGTTGGCTTATTGAATTGGCACTGCCGAGATCCTTCATTCAAATCCGTGAATCCGTCTTAAATTTATGCATCACTGCACAAACAAATTGTGGTCTTCTGTGCATACATTGTACGTATATGCAGTAAAATTTACATGTAAAATTTGATACGCAAATAATATTTGGATATATTCCTTGGTGACCTGCCCATACTGGACATATGTGAAAAATAGCTTCATAGCTCATCGGATTCCTCCAGGATAAATACATATTCTGATTGTGAATGTTTGACATTCAATGCTGGTAAAATGAATTTCAGAAATTACATTTTTGACTTAATGACAACAAAGGTGTGTCTTCAGCCATATTTTATCTTCACAGACAAGGATGACAGCAAAAACAGATCTGTTGCCATGCGGATAGAACGTAGTAAAAAAATCTCTAAATTACACATCAGGCATCAGATGATGTGAAATGTTGCCGTGTGAACAATGCTCCCTGCAGGTCAAGAAGGAGCACGTGCGTTCATGCGTCATCGACTCGGAGGCCGTAGCCTGGGATCAGGAGAAGAAGCAGATTCAGCCCTTCCAGGTGCTCACCACCCGCAAGCGGAAGGTGAGAAATGATGCCCTCAGCGCCCCAGCGGGTAGCCGTCGCGTAATTCAATGCCGACCGACGGCAGCTTGGGTGTACGACCAAGCAGTTTGCGTGCTCCCTGCCAAACAATTTTTATCCGCTGTTGGCAGTTTGCTCCTTCAAGCCAGCAAGCAAGAAATAAGATGACATTCTTTGTCTCGTGTGAAATTAGTGCAAAACAATTATGTCCTCAACAATAGAGAAGTATTTTTTATCAATTTAGCTGATGTTCTACAATCTTGTGATTGGTTTTTTTGCGATCGCTTTCCACCGCAGTCTTTGCCCAAGGTTGTCTAACATGGGTTGGATCATACTGCGGCATTTTGCACAGGGAAACTAAGATGTGATTTAAACTACAATATAAAATGTAAATATCGTCAGCAAATGTAACACATGTAAGAGTTCAGAATAATGCAGCTCTCATTTTATGGTGCTTTGTTTCAGGATGTTGATGCCTCAGAAATTAAAGTTCAAGTCTGTGTCTATGCCTTTGATCTGCTCTACTTGAATGGGGAGGTAAGATTAACAAAATAAAAAGTTTCTCTCTGGTACCTTTACACATTGGCGGGAAGGAACGTGTCTTTTCGGAGTTAATGGAGACACAGAAAGGTGAAGATCTCTGCTGTGCATAATGACCCATCAGCCAACTTGTGAATCGGGGATGTTCCAAGATGTGGGGGCTGATGCACCATCACTGTACAGCCAGGTATAGCCTATGACCAGATCATCTGAATGGACCTCCGAAGACAAGCAGGTCTGAGCCCGGATAGAGTTTGGATGGGTGACCACCTTGTTGAACAAGTGTTGGGCTTGCAGAGCTAAATTGTGGGCAGCAGAGGGCAGTGCAGCAAAATCCATTGTTGCATTTCTTTACCCCCACGTCTTTCTCTGCACTATCTCTCACTGACCACCTATACGACCCACGTAGCGTTCGGAGGCCTTTCTTCGGCAGTCGATTCACAAAAGGACTGTACACGCACTTATGTAATATTACGCTTATCATGGAGGGCCACACACTATCAACAGTTGCGCTTGCCACATTGAGGCTTCAAAACGCACTGAGCAAATGTGTTTAGCATCTGCTGTGCGCCCTATGTGCAGTCGCTGGTGAAGGAGCCGTTCCGGCGCCGGCGGGAGCTACTGCGTGCTGCGTTTGAGGAGGTGGAAGGGGAATTCATGTTTGCCACAGCCATGATCGGCTCGAACACGGAAGAGATTGCGGAGTTCCTGGAGCAATCTGTTCGTGGTGAGCACCCCCTTGCACCCAGGGCATCAGAATCAGAATATTTATTTACATCGGAGGAATCCTATGAGCTATAAAGCTCTTTTTCACAGATGTCCAGTAGGGACACAGAGTCATAACGTGACAACAAACTATACATAAGGGGGCCTCGCTTGCCAAAGGTTGCGGTAAATAATTTGAGAGTTGGATGTTTGTCGAGTTGGTCAAGTGACCCGGCAGGTTAATGCCCAGATAGCGTCACTTCATCAACACCTCCGACACTTTTGGGTTTGAATTTGGGCAGTCAGCCATCGAGGTTAAACCTTTTTCTCAAGTATATTGAGTTGATGGTCTTTATCTATGGGATCTTTTTGACAGTATAAAAACGATGCATTTTTTTGCATGTTTGTTTGCATATTTGCCAGAAGTATGTGGTTAATTTTAATCCAGGATCTCAATATATGTAGTGTTCGAATAGCTTAACAACTGTTTTATTGCCAGGAAGGGTCAAACTTATTCTTAAAAATTTTCATCGTTTTGATGGTCTTTGCCCATTTATATGTGACTTTGTAACAACAAGAACAACGTACTTCATGTGTCTGAGAGATGGAAGATGTTTCTGCATGAGATAGAAGACAGCTTATAAGAGAGATGTATCCATAAGAGAAGTCAATTATTTAGGGTCATTGTTTTTCATGTGTAGATTCTTGTGAAGGCCTCATGGTGAAGACTCTTGATGTGGACGCCACCTATGAGATTGCCAAGAGGTCCCACAACTGGTTGAAGGTGAATATTGTTTCTCAACTTCTTGTATGGGTTGTACATTTTTGTTTTCGAATAGATACTTATGAGGTTTTACCCTCCTCGCCGGTATTGCTCTGCGCTGCATCGTGTGTGGCGTTGCGTCACCACGGGGGGGACATGATTCACTGTCTCAAACAGCTAAAGAAGGACTACCTGGAGGGGGTTGGAGACACCCTGGACCTGCTGGTGGTAGGTGGATACCATGGCCGGGGCAAGCGCACGGGCACGTACGGGGGCTTCCTGCTCGCTTGCTACGACGACGAGAACGAGGAGTACCAGACAATCTGCAAGGTGAGGAGCTCCGCCAACGCGCTCGCCCGGTGTAATGCCGGCACTCGCCAAAAACATACACAGACATTTTTAGAGCCGATCCTCACTGAGCCTTAAAACCTTTTTTAATTTAGCATATGAGGGGTAATGACTTCACCTCTGCCATCTCTTGGCTGGCTACCCTTTGTAGCCCCAGTACAATCAGTGGGAATCCATTGGGATGTCCAGTGTCTAATGTAACAGCTTGGAAAACAATAATCGCTAATGATATACTAGCAATTGAATTGTTTTAACATTAGCATATTCCCACATTCACATTCCGATGACGTACGTGTATGTCATGAGTTTTTCTTCCGGTTCCGTTCCGATGACGTACACTTAACAGAACGGAACCGGAAGAATAACTTGACTAAAATAACTTTATCGGTAGCGAGGTTCCCACAAGGCCATACGGGAGGACGTGTGGCACAGTTTGGCGTCAGCTATCATAGAGTGCGGTCGTGTCATTACGGTTTTCTGCGGTGAGTACAATGTCATTAAAAACAACGGCGCCACGTCTCTCTAAAATAAAATTAACGCTGTGCCGCTCGCGCGTTCCCAGAACCAGCGGTGAACAGGACACCCACCCTGCAACTTGCAGACGTCTCTGAACGGACAAGGATTAACAATAGACTCACTAATTACTAATAACTTCACTAATTACACTGACAGCACTAATCACCAAAAAGACCAGGGAGTGCCACAAAAGAGATCTCTTTGCTGGTGTTTCTGATTGTAATGCGGCCGCCGCAGGTGTGGATGCATAGGAGAGTGTTCTGTCACATCCAGTACCAATCATCCGATTGTATTCATGCACGTTTGTTAAGGTGCTTTTAATTTATCTGCAGATTGGCACGGGATTTAAGGATGAAGACCTGGAGAAGCATGCTGCCTTTTTTAAGGTGAGAGTTCCAAATGATTCCGCAGTATGTTATGATTTTTGTTGGAAATATATCAAACCTAGTAGAGCACTGTAGATGACATCCCCACAACTTCACAGTGAATGGAGCATATTAATTTTGATTAACATTTTATTAGCATTTAGATAATTAATCTGGCCTCAGTATCATGTTGAATCAACAACAAAAATAAGTATCCGGTGTGGTGTGTTATCAGCGCTGGGAAATGAAAGCAGCTGGGCTTGGTGCTAGTCATTCCGCACCCTTGTATACCATGCCAGCCTTACTTGGTGCTCGTTAACAGCACTTGCCTCCGATTACGATGGTTGGCGATGTACGTTGTGAAAGAAGCTCAACATACATACGAGTCTTTATAGCTGAAATATAGGGTATTTGTTGTTGCGTATGTTGGTGATTGCATATATATATACACCCCCATGCAGAGCCAACCCTAGGCTAAAGCCACACAAACAATGTGCAAGTCTCTCGCATTTAAGGTTTCAAGTCTCCACCCCCGCCTTCCACACCAGCACGGTGAAGTTTGGTGGAATAACCCCCCCCCCTCCCGATATCCACACTGCGTGGGGAGGCACTTGTGCAGCAGTTGATTAACAAAGGGGATGTCTGTATTTATTATTTATCTTCGTGTGTGGACCTGCAGGAGCATGTGATTGAGCGTCCGCGGTCGTACTACCGCTTCGAGAGTGGCGCAGAGCCCGACCACTGGTTCGACGCTGTGCAGGTGTGGGAGGTCAAGTGTGCCGACCTCTCAGTGTCTCCGGTCTACAAGGCAGCCAATGGCCTGGTACAAACGTGCACACACGCACTCAAAACAAAGACAAAGATCCCCCGTACAGCCTTGTTGGGGCACGTGCTGTTAGCGAACACCTATGAAGGCCGGAACGGCACACGAGGGGGTGGGTGGCCAACACCACGCCCGGCCGCCTTTTTCTCCTTAGTGGCGATGTTTACACACTGCACTAGGTACGTACTTATTTGAGACTGAGTCTACCTAGGGGAGGCCCAGGATCGGTACAGATAATCGTCACTTGTGTTGGCCGTGAGCGGGAATCTGGTTCGGGCTGCTGGGTTTGTAGCTCAGCGCGCTAACCGCTACACAATACACACACCCAATATCGCACACCGATGGCGAGGTGTTAACTCCCTCGCCTAGTATACAGAAAGTCGTGGGTTCGATCCCGACCCTGAGGCCTGTATTTGAAGTTTGCCTGTTATCCCCGAGGTCAAGTGGAATGTTCCTTCCACATTTAGAAACATGCGTTTGTAGAGTATCTTGCTGCTTTACATTTCCACGTGATAAGCCACTTCGTTGAGCTATCATTTGTGGCCAGGTCGCATCTAAAAAGAGCTGTATAGGTCAGTGGGCCTAACTTGGTCAAATAAAAAATTGGTTAGTTTAATCTTATACATGTGTTCGTAAACATATATCCATATACGCCGTGTACGCATGTATACATAATGCAGACATTAATTAACACCCTCAAAAACACACGTAACCACGCATTGATGCATGTGTGTGTGACAAAACACCTGGTCTTCTGTACCACCCTTCCACCTCTGAAGCTCTTCCTCCACCGTGCTGCCCCTTGCACCCATCTTCCTGTCGCCCTGCCCCTTCGGCCAGTGGGTTGCTCAGAATCAATGGTTGTAATGTGTACAACATATCTGTTTTACATTAACTTAATTATAAATAGTCGTAATTTCTCGCAATAGTAATCTGATTACACACCGACAAAGGTGTCATGATATATTGGATTACCCTGACTTGCCACATTGGATTGCCATTGCCTATTACTTATAATGGGTTATTACAGTCATGATTTACCTATTATGTGTTTCATGCCTTTACTCCTCACCACTGACGAGAGTAAATACTATACTCTGTTTTTTTCGGTAAAGTCACGTCGGTAAAAATAAATAAATGAAAAAACAACTAAATTAAATCACGACGTTTTGGAGGCAACATAAGCTTCCATCGGTTCCACCTGAAAACGGAAGATTGTGTTGTCTCCGAAACGTGCTTTAATTGAGTTTTTCATTTATTTATTTTTACCTACTTGACTTTACCGAAAAAACCAAAGAGTATGAATCCTTGCAGTCATGAAAACTTCAAATCTAGAGAGTAAATACTGCCAATCATTGACCCGTCGACCTTCGCACGCGGAGCCCGACACTGATTGATGGATCCATGAGACTACCCAGTGGTGAAGGGTTCATGGGTCTTCTGCGCCCTCTGTGCTGCGTACAGGTGGACAAGCAGAAGGGCGTGTCCCTGCGCTTTCCTCGCTTTCTCCGCGTGCGTGACGACAAGAAGCCAGAGGACGCCACCAGCAGCTCGCAGGTGCGGTCAGAGCGCACGTCACTGCGCTAGGACGCGATGTCACGCCGTGGTGGCCCGTGGGTAAATGTAATGGTCGCCACTTGAAGCCCATGTGAGGCTTGGGGGAAAGGGGGAGGATGGTGTATGCAGTTTATGATCTTTATAATGAGCAGTTGTGTATTTTTTTGCGTTTTTTATTTTTTTTCCAGAGTAGGACCCGGCCAATAATGACTGGTCGCCATTGATGCAGCGACAGCTGTTTGGTTATTTTAATAAGCCTTGGCGTACGCCCCTCGCAGAGAAACGTGTGCCCAAAGAACTTTCCGTTTATGATCTTATCCAAGCTTATTTTATTGATGGCATGCTGTAATTCTTCACATAGATATGTTTTGACAACAATACATTACATTTTCCAGCAGTAAACCCCTTTTTTATGTCTTCGGTGCATATTTTTTTTATTCAAAGTGTGCCCTTGCTGCAATGGAATTTGGGCAGTGGTTATTTCGTGTTGGCAATTCTGAGCCAGTGGTAAAAAAAATAATTAATATTAATGCCTGGTCCAGTTTTTTCCATTGGTCCCATCCATCGTTGAACAAAACTCGTGTGATCATTCCCTCAATGCAGGAACATTCTGATGGAAATTCAAGTGCTGCTATTTCACCACCCCGCCAGATGTTTTATGTTCCCGATGATAAAATAGTCACTTTGTGTGCGCCATGTTTCCAACATGAGCAGACATTTTGACGTGTAATTTGTCACGGCTTGCTTGCTCTTATGTTTGAAGTTGACCGCTTTGCTTGACAGCCGTGCATGTAATGTGTGTGTGCCGTGTGCAGGTGGCAGAGCTTTATAACAAGCAGCAGCAGATACAGAATCAGAAATCATCGGTGGCCGAGGATGCGGGCGAAGAAGAGTTTTACTAGGAGATGGACATTGCATAGGCGAGCCTCTTCCGTGTCACGGGGGGGGGGGGGATCCAGAGTGCTTGGGTCAGTCTCATTGCTGAAACCAGCCTACTGCCGACTCGACCTCTAATAATTCACTAACACAACATTTTTGTTCCTGGGTAGTAAGTGTTCTTTTGTCATTGATTGTGCCTCAAACGTATGGAAAATGGCTACTATTATTCCCCACAAACTTTGTTTTTGTGACCAGGACAGTGATATTTTTTAATTTACCTATTTTTAATAAGAAAACGTGATGTGTATTTGTGTCATTCCTTCACATAAAGTCCTGGTCACAAATGCAAAGTTTGTGGGGAATATCATTTTCTGTACTTTTGAGGCATAAGCAATTAGAAAATAACACTTACTACCCAGGAACAATTTTTTTTTTGTTACACAGTATATAATTCAGCTTCCATGGGGGCACATTTGCGTGAAAATATGCGTTGGTTTCACGCGACCAGGTTTTATTCCACGTCCATGAGTATCCTTTCGGGGAATTTGTACAAGTAGTGCCTTCTGAAGAATAAATGCCGCAACCTGTCAATATCTCCGTGGTTCACGGTGAAACTAACTCGGCAATGCCTCGCTGCATATTTTACGTGCCCGAGAAAAATAAGTGTTATTTTCACAAGTTTCTGTAGAGTAGCAATTGTACAGAAGACAATCCTTATCTGTCCACTTGTAGGATTTGTTTGCGAAAGCCATGCTGGACAGGATAGGGTATGAAAATTATTCTAAAAACATTTGCCAGGCGTGCTCTTTCTTGTGTTGTAATTAAATATCGTTAATAGTTCTACTTTGATAAGTGGCTGAAAACCCCCCTCCTATTACGTTAAAACTACTAGTTATTATTGTTCTTCTTAAAGTAATCAGACTTTTAAAGACTTTTTCGGCTGGTCACGTCTTCAATAGATTGGTGAATACAAACAGCGCTCCAGTTTCGGGCTCAGCACATCCATCATTGACCCTTCTCCCATCTCAAGTCTCGCCACTTTTAAAATGCATTGGTGATCCCCACCCCAAGCTGTTGCATAATGCTCTGATGGACACCGAGGCAAACCCTATGAAGTAATAAATAAACAAACAAATGCCAGCCGAGTTCAAATAATGTGCTAGATGCACATTGGTGAGCTCTCATTGGTTTAGGGGGAAAGCTGACATGAGCACACAATCTTTATTTGTGACGGAGGTGGAACATTCAAATTAGATTGGTCAAGAGAGTAATTTGGAAATGGCCGGGAAAGCCATGTACAAGTGGGGGGGGGGGGTCTTGGAGGAGTGTCGGAGAGATGAAGGGGGGATTTGGTGGAGAGGCAAGGGAAGTTTGAGAAGGATGAGGGGGATAAAAGGAGTCATTAAAGGGATTTGCTAGGATCCTTAAACGAATAAATTCTGCTACGTGTTGCATGTTGTGGTGTTTTATGTGCCGAAGAAAATAAAGAACAAGTTTAAGACTTGCCCGGCTGGAACTCCTTTACACTATCACAGCTCTACGTGCTAAGGAAAGTAGCCTCACTCAAGACATCCTCAACTGGGAAAGATAAATTACCTGCTTTTGCTTTGATCACTGACAAATCCATACACTTGTCCATATATATAACTTTATCAAGGAAGCCTCAGTTCTCTAATAACGGTAAACTGCTTTCATTCATCCTAATCTAAAAGGTGGATTTACAGATTTCCTTGATTTTTACTGGCCAATTTCAATCGCGTCACCACAAACCAAAATATGAGAAAATTCTCAAGACCCAAATTAACAATTGCACCCCTAAAAATTGGCTTCACTCTAAATAATTGGGCTTCTGCAAACATTGAGACTTCCACGGTGCTCAACTCCCTTGGTTTAACACATTCCTGCGGAGGGAGCTGGTAGGAACGTTGGGTTGCTCGGTCCAAGGCCAGGGTCAACGGCGGCGTGGTGTATTCCGCAAATATGGCTGAGGGCGGGCACAAGCTGGCGTGAGTAGGTTAAACGTTGAGTTTTATAAGGGCACCACGGGGTGACCAGCCCCTGCCCACCCAGCCCCACCCTCTCCACCCAGCCCCTCCCCACCCTCCCCTCTCCACCCAGCACCCACCCCACCCAGCACCCACCCCTTCCATTTTTGGATGCATGACGGACGGACACAATAATCCCCTGTGGGCTGGTGGAACCAGGTGGTTCCTACGAGTAATATTTTATACTGGACAGTAAGCAGTGATGTGCCAATAGTAGTCAAACGATATGGTGGACCGTGTCACCCAATTAAAAGATTGGCCTCACTTTCTCCAGGCATACAATTGACTGGTTCAATAGCAATCTTTCTGAATGAAAATAGGTTGTTTCAGTTGAAAACCTTGTATTTAAAAAAAATGTAATCACATTGGGAGTTCCACAAGTTATTCTCCCTTCTATGTAATTTATCTGAGAAACCAACTTTAATACCATTGATTTTTGCTGATACTGCAATAATGGTAACTGGAAATTCACCAAGTGATTTTGACCTCACTGAGAATCTTATTTCCATTAAATTGGTTCTGAATGTAAATAAAACCAAATGCTTCTCTTTGTTTTGAACTTCTTTCACACCGTACATAGCCAACAATGCTAAGTGAAGGTGGGGGAAGAACAAGCTAAGAACAGCAGTTATCAGGAAATTCATTTTCAATTTCGAAAATTCTACTTTGCAATGAGATCCTGCCACATTTCCAACCCAAGTTGTCTGGATAATAAACAAATATAGCAAGTGTAGGAGCACATTGCAAACAAGAATAAAATTGGTTCCCTATACATATAAATTCTGCATACCACATCTATACTATGTTTATATATGGTAAGAGTAACCGTACTTTCAAATGTTTTGACTTTTCAAATAAGCTAAACTCACTCTCGCATTCGGCCCTTTGCTTCCCACTGAACACTCCCTTCAGTTCTAGATTTGAAGCTTTCGTGACTGCAAGGATTCATATTCTTAGGTTTTTTCGGTAAAGTCACGTAGGTAAAAAATTTAAATTAATAAAAGTAAA
>CM025641.2:8246924-8265064 GCA_014621495.2 Entosphenus tridentatus | reverse complement strand
TGTTTCACACTTTTGCTATGTAGGCTAGGCGTAGTCACAAACCGTACCTCTCCATAACAAAGGCTCAGCCTTTTATTATGCAGTCTATTCTTAGTCTGAAGCCTCACCTTACCATATCAATAGAAAGTGTGCCGTACTTGGCTCCTTCCCCTCTCCAACCATTATATATACGGAGTGGTCGCTCTTGTAATCTCTTTTACTTGATACAGCTGTCTTGGCTGTGACGGTTCCACCTGAAGACGGAAGCTTGTGTTGCCTCCGAAACGTCGTGATTTTTATTTTATTTTACTTTTATTAATTTGAATTTTTTACCTACGTGACTTTACCGAAAAAACCTAAGAATATGACTCCCTTCAGTACCCACCATTGCAACATTGTTTGGTTCAAACTTGAAATCCCTCTGCCCGTAGACACATCCATTAGGCGTGTATATTCACACTACCCAAGGAACAATGGAATTATAGGAAAAGCCTGGGATGGGATGATCTGGAACATCACCTGGCATACGGCCCCACACCGAGCCCCTTCAAACTTCCGTCTGTTAACACCTCGGATAGAAATTCCACGTGGAAGGCGGTTCTACATTGATGAGGCTGTAAAAGCAGTGGTAGAGTCGTGGCTTATGGAAGCCTGCGGGCTGATTGGGGCACGTGGATTTTAGTAAATGGTGACTTTAGAGAAATGCTTTGCCATGTTGATACATGTTCGATGTCAGCAACTTATTAAAACGCAAGTCATGTTTTTGCAGGCAAGTATCAATTTTATATATTGCATTTCAGGTATTTTTCACTATTTCCATAGCTTTGACCATTGTTACCTCTTAATTGTATGTTGGAACTTTTTTCGCAATGTACTTAGGCAATCTTGCTAATCGGAGGTGAGGGGGGGGGAATTGGCAGAATGGCAGCTTCTGCGATCACATTACACCCCAAATCTTCGTTGATATTACACCAGAAAATGTGTATATTTACCCAAATAAATGTGTGCACATAAATTTACGTGGGAATGTGAACAAGCAATGCGACTAATCTCATGCAAACAACCACCCCCAATGAAGACACCTCCAATGAAAGATGTTTCGTTCTTTATTCAAAAAAAATTTAAAGAAACATCTCGGTACACTAACATTTCTTAAAGACTACACTTTGTACAAAAAGAATTCTTTCAAGTATAGACAGTAACAAAATATAAGGTATAAAACACAACACAGGTGGTCAAATGAAAACAAATTGAAGAGATTGCAGCAGCTCTACTCAGTCGCCTACACTACCACACAGTATACACAGCAGATAAGTTCGGGAGGGGAGGGGGGTCAGGGATGGAGGAGCAATGGAGCCAATCTGCATGGGACAGCGAAAGCCAAAGGACCCATTTTAACCGTCAGCATCCCGTATAAAGGGAAAGGTTGATGGCTTACCCTTTACTCTAATCTACGTTTGGAAAAAGAAAAAAACCGAAAACGTTGTACGTCATCTTCAAATCATTAAGTGTTACCACAGGTCAATGAAATCGGAACACTTTACAAAATGATCCGAATGCATCTTTCAACCAAAATATTTTAATCCTACTGCCCAACTTACAATCGCCGCCGCTCGCAAATACGGAAGATGGGGGGGGGGGGAGACACCCCCCTCCCACCCAAGCAGATGCCTGGGGGGGGGGGGGAAACATTGAGGATAATACTGTCTGCCAGCATTTTATTCAGTGGCGGACAAGTGGCTGGGCAAAATGTACAAATAGAAAAATTGCAGCAGCAGCAGCTATAAAAGAATCTCTCCCTTAGCAGTCCCGTGATGACTGCCCAGTCAGGGCCACATTTTCAAATGGAAGTGAAGAAAAATTATCGGTGCTCTGCAGATCAATGAGACAACTGCATTAATGGTACACGCTGCACATGATGTTGTATGTCAGGTTTTTTTTTAAGGGGGCAATGTACATGGTTAGATAAGCAACTTCTCCACAATTGAAAACTCAATACCTTAAATTAGCAAGTAACCTTTATTTTTAGTTAAAATTGAGCATTCGTAAAACTGAGCGAATTGAGCAGTTGAATACGAGTATAACAGGTTAAGGGCATTAAAAAAAAACATTCAAAGTTGCTATTGGAAACAATGGGGGGGTTTGGATATCTGGATTTATGCCATTTCCAGGTAAAAAAAGCAAGAATCTAATTGGCGAGTAATTCCTGAGTAATTACTGCATTATTCAATGGTGCGGATCATGTCAACAAAAATACGAGAATTCATATTAAGAAAACATTAACCAAAACGTGAAATGTTTGTGTTGTCTGACCTATCTGCCACCCAATTGGTTATATCCAGCACCACATTTGCTAAAATTACTGTAACTTAATACAGCCCACCCAAACATAACTCAGCTGTTGTCAGTCAAGAAACTCCATACCATCAAAAGCAACCTCCTGTGAGCAATTCAAAGACTCAACATTATAGTTACAAAGTGGCTTAGTAACTATTGTTATCAATGTTATATCGAACTATTGATGCAGGCATACGAGATGCAGAAATAATACATTTAGAGGGCTGCACACAGTTGGAACACGGAGCATCACCGGGTATATTTCTTTGACATTTAAAATGGCCAAAACGCTGTCAACACAAGCAGGCTAAACAAGTGCCATTTCCATACACCGCCGTTGAAAGCGACCCGCAACATCCACGCATTTGCGTCGGTTAACTCCAAAGCACTTAGCGGCAAGAGGTACTGAGGTGGCTTAGGGCATCCCTATCAGGATACAGAGCCCAATAATGGCCTTGTGATCTCGGCCCAAGCATCGATGATTTCACAAAGAACAAACTAAAATCACACATTACTAATTCGTAACTATAAGCTTGATTCGGAGTTCAGTGGAAGCCCCGTCAATTTATATTTGCTTGTACATAAAATAACACATTGAAGCTGTATGAGAATTCACTTCACTAGCTTGTCTAAATTGAGCTAAGACCAAATAAAGTTCAAATGTCACTTTTGTTAGTTCTTTGTGGGATCAACAGTTGAGCCAAGAGGTAACAGGAGGCCACAGTACCTCTGTAGTCGGACAGGGATCCCCCTACGAAAATGCAAGTAGCACTCTACAACAACTTTGGAGTTTACCAGTGCACATGTTGCATGTGGCAATCAACTGCAGGATATTAAAATGCCAATTGCTTGCCCTGCTTGTGTAGACCATGTTTTATCCATTTGAAATGGATAATTATACGTGGTAATGTACCGTGTTCAACAATGCCCAGGCCTGTCATGTTTCTGCATCTTGTATCCTTGCATCAACTCTGTCAATATGCGTACATTAAGTTTAACACGGAGGCTTTCGCAATCAATATTAATCATAATAAAGGTTTTTGGGTTAGATCGCGTTATTTATAAATGTGTCGTAACCCTCCATCACCCGACACGGCCAATCAGTAAAAAATGTGTAACGTTGACAACAAACAAATAGTTCACTACTTTAGCCCACCGGTGTGTTGAAGAGTGAATCCACAACATTCAACATTGTTTAGTACGACGTTTCGCTGGATGTTGTAGATTCACTCAACACACCGGTGGGCTAAAGTAGTGAACGATTTGTATTTTGTCAACGTTACACATTTTTTTACTGATTGGCCGTATCGGGTGGTGGAGGATTGTGACACATTTATAAATAACGCGATCTAACCCAAAAACATTTATTATGAATGCATAAATGAAAATAGCATAACACTTTGAAATTGTAAATCCACATTCTATTTTTTTTTGATTGCTTGTAATTTTGTTATTTCTCTGCAAACAAAATGAAATCGCACAAATAAAAACACAACCGTTTTTTATGCATGCAGTATGTGCAGTGAAATGCATCAATGTTGGTCAATACCAGTTTTTAAGAAATATCACAGCAAATGCAATTGACAAAATGTGCAAAACTTAAAAGACAATTATTTTAAAAGAGTCACTTACACTGCACATACACCAGGTTGTAGATGTGGGACTTCAAGAAAGGGTTAAATTCACATGTCGGTTGCCATAATGTGCTAGAGTTGTGTTTGCGGTTAACGTTTCCAGGGAACATCAATTAAGGTTATGACTTACTGCCAGTTTCAATTCTCTTAAAATGTATCCCAATCACAGCTTGCTGTTACAACTAGCAGCAACTGGAAATTACTTGCCATAACTATTCCCTTAAAAGAGTCCAGCATTATAATTCTACCAGCTGACCACTCTTTGAAATTTGTTTTTTTTTATAGAATAGATATCTGATGTGGAAAGTTGGCCCTTGATGAACTGGTGTGAGATTATTTGGAAAACCAAATGGGATTACAGCTTCTGGTTCTATAAAAACTAAATGAAACTACTCAATCATTGTATATTAAAAAAAAATTATTTGGAAAAATATGCCCCCTAAATCTATGTGCTTGCGAGTCTTCCAGCTAGAGAACAAGCCTTAGCACCTCTTACGCAAACCAAAACATTTAAGTGAACTTAGTCATGCGAGATACCTCGACTCAAATCACTGCCACTTTTTACCCTCAAGTACCCTCTACCTGCTGTTTTGGTTTCTGCTTCATAAACAGGACCAGTTTCTCACATTGACCGTTGACTGAACCCACCGACTTTCTTGAATGGTTCGGTTTGTTGTAGTCTAAGCCTCGCTGGCTGGCTGGCTCAAGGGTACTGCCGTGTAACGGAGATGGAGAGGTGGGTGGGGTGAGATTAGGTGGAAGGGGAGATGGGATGTGGGCGGAGGGGTTTAGTTGTGCTTGAAAGTCGCTCAGGCTGGAGAAAACTTCTTGGCCTGGTCACGCACCCTCTTCTCATACTCAACCTTATTTTGGCTGCAGACAGAAATGCACACAAAACACCGGTACACACACACGCGCGCGCGCATTACCCCTTAAAAACGTAACAAAAGTATGATAGGTCTTCAATTAAAGTATGCAGTAAATCAAGTGTATTTCATGACAGTATTTCCAGTGTTACTTTTAACCACAGACGTGTCGCGGTCGTCGTAAACGAAACGGACGGAGCGGGCATTGTTCAAGCACGGGAGTACGATCATGGAGCCACCTGTGTGATTTGGCCACGGGCGTGGTTACACGCACTTACCAGTAAATGGTGTAGGCTTCTGCTTGCGCTGGGTCCTGCACGTTGGGCTCATTGAGCAGCTCCTGGATTCCCAGCAAGATCTGCAATGAATGCTTCCTGGTGAGAGTGGCGGCGTTCGCGTGGCCAGCAGCACCTTCCGCTTCCTTTACAGCGTGCATTTTATAGCTCGATTTGTATATTCCACCATGTGAAATCTAAAATATTGGTCCGATTCACGTGCAACAATGAATCTTTGCAAAACTTCTAAAAGGTGTGTCGACGGTGTGACAAATGAGCCTAAAGATGAGACATCTTCAAGCTATTCTGACAACGTGGTAAACACTGCTGGCTAAACCGTTATTCAGAGGTTTTTTGGGTTAGATGGTGTAACTATAAATGTGTCATAAAACCCGCCACCCAATTAGTAGGGTTTGTCACGTAAACAGAACATGCCAATGTTTCACCAGTAATTACAACCAGGTTCATCAGGCAACAGCCAGATTTGTGGAGAAATCCTCCTGTTTCGTTCCTTAAATCGAGGGATGTGATGACGTCACTTGTATGCCCTTCTTGAGCGAAGTGGGGGGGGGAGGATTAATGAATGCATATAAATGACTATGGGTATCTATTGCCATTTGGGTTATTGATATGCTAATTAACGTACATTATACATCCGTATTATGCGATTGTGGCTTTGCTCTCCAACACACCGATGTGCTGTACTAGTAACGAATTGGCATATTCTGTTTCGTGACAAACCTTACTAATTGGCTGTCGGGTAGTGGTGGGTTTAACGACACATTTATATATTCACGTGATCTAACCCAAAAAAACCTGGATCATGGATATTGGTCGTAAAAGCCTACGTGTTAAACTGGAGCGATATTTACACACAAACTTCGGTGTGTGCGAGTGCTCTTGCTCATACCTGTCTGATGGTGATTGCCGGCCTCCAGTCTTTCTCCTCCTCCAAGATGGAGAGGCACACGGTTCCCGAGGGATACACGTTCGGGTGGAACAGCGGGGGCTCGAACTTACCTGGAATTGAACCCGACACAGGTTTGTATGTATGTTGAACTTCTTTCGCACCGTACGTAGTCAATCGTTATAATCGTAAGTGCGGGGGAAGGACAACAAACTGAACACAACAAGCAATTCTAAAGAATAGAGTTTTCAATCTAGATTTAGAAGTGCACGGCTCCAGTGGTTTCCTACTATCGGAAGGAAGAGCGTTTCAGACGGCCACTGAAGAGCATCTGAAAGCTTTGTTTGATGGCTAGCCAAAGGCCGCTGCTGCGAGGACGACCGGAGTTCGCATGATGGTTTGTGCTCCTTGAGGAGATAAGCAAGCTATTGTGGTTCATTTGTGGCAAGCACTTTGTGTGCAATGAGTGCCCCCTTATTATGTATTCAGTTCAGAAACCGGAAGCCACTGGACGGACGTGGTCAGAACTTGCAGTACCCATCACGACATGTGCCAAAGAATTTTGCAAACGTTGCACGAAGGGTCACAGCCTGGCCTCGAACTTTTCAGGCCAATATGGAGATTCAAATGATCATTGGGTTGTGTGATAATGTTACAAAGGACTAGGAGGTGGAAACCGTAGTGGTTATTGTGTTACGATAGTAGTTGGTGATTAACTGGTAAGACGTGTTTCTGTAAAAGTGCACGACGGGTGGGAGTACATGTTAAGAGGGTGGCCCCAAAAGTTAGTTTACTGAGTTAACCGATACATACATTAATCTCTCAAACTACATTTTTGGCCACCCTGTATATGAATCAATGAAAATGGGAAGAAAGTGCACGGTGACATAAGCACGCGGATGTGGAGAAGTGTGCTCACGCATGAATGGGGATAATGAGAAAAAGAGGAGTTGAGAGGCAAGAGGGGGAGGAAGGAATGCAAGTGTGAGTGGAGATGGGCGTGTGTGATGAAGTGTTCTAAAAGAAAATTGATGAAAACATTGAAAAACTCAAGAGTGAATCAAAAACATATTCAAATCATAACAATACATTTCTGAACAAAGAATCGATCAATGTGTACAGGTGTTACATTTGAAATAACAAAAATAGATGTTTTTTTATAAAAATAACATTGTAAATCATAAATATGGGCGTGACCAGTACAATCATCAGTTATCCATCTGTCTGACTACACGAAGGTTTACCAGTGCCACAAGATGCCTATATTTCAGCCAATCCAGCTTGGTTAAACTTTACCTTTCTTAGCAATGCAATGCCTGATTCAGATAGCCAGAATGGCTATTCAGCGCAATTCCAGGTGTACATTAAATAACTACAAATGCTCGGGCCAGAGGATGGTTCTGCAGGATTGAAAGGATGCCTTAGACATCATCCGATTAGCACGGTTGGCTACATATGGTAACGTGAGGGCAAGGGTGAGTTAGGCACGCACAAAAGCTTGTGGCGTCCCATTGTAGGGTTCAGGCAGGGGCACTTTTGGAAAATTTGGTAAATGTGACAACTCTATTTAAACTCAAGTTGAACATCAGAATTCTAGCCCAAGAAGTCGTCTATGGTATCGGCACAGATATTTGGTACTTGAGCCAGTCAGCCACATTGAGTATCAACATCTCAGCCTAAATATTTTATATTTCAATAAAAAAATAATCAAATTTCATCTTTTAATTATCTACGTTGTATATATTTTGAATATTCGCACTGTATGTAGCCAACTGGGCTAATCGGAGATGCGGGGAGGACAACAAAATAGACACAAGAAGCAGTTATTAAAGAAATGAGTTCTCTATATCATTAGACCTCCTTTGCCAGTACCAAAATATAATAATAGGGGTTTCCCCTTTTTTCTGGCGACAAAACTGAAACCTTTTAACAAGGAATCATGCATGTCTGCATTAACCACAATACTTGCAGTCAAAATGCAAAAAAAAACACACCGATAATATATTGGCATTATCCTTGAAACTGATTGGTCCACACCAAGGGACAGCTTTCTTTTGAGCCTCAACCCAATTGGTGCTCGACCACAGGACGCCAAAAGGCGTACAGCTCAAAGACAATGCACTATCAAAGTAATGAGGGCTCGGGGTGAGCAGCTACATCATTAGACCTCCTTTGCCAGTACCAAAATATAATAATAGGGTTTTTTCCCCTTTTTTCTGGCAACAAAACCGAAACCTTTTCACGAGGAGTCATGTCTGCATTAACCACAACACTTGTGAAAAGGTTTCAGTTTGGTTGCCAGAAAAAAAAGGGGAAAAACCCTATTATTATTCAATGAGTTCTCAATGTAGATTTATATGAAATTCCTGCAACATACAAACTTTGGTGTTGAAAGAACATGATTTTAAACTGGGTGCTGCAGTGATCTAAAAACAACTTACATTTCGGGGGAGTGGAGGGGTAGTCATCCTTAAATAGCATCCGGAGTCTGTACTGGCCTCCCTCCCATGGAGTCTGCATGGCACACGGGCAACACAATCATTCGCACGGTTACCTGCGGCTCAAAAGCAAAGCCCCGTACCACTTTAAAGCAACGCATGAATGGCAGCTGGCAGAACTGCAGCGTTGGCAGCAAGCACAGAAGAAATGGTAGTTATCGCAGCAATAGTATATAACCTGGATATAAAATCACCTGGGTACTCATCAGGTCAGAACATTTTTTTTTGTTTTTACACGAGGTCTCTCCAGTTCTGGCTGAGTGTTTTAAAATAGAAAGTAGCCCGTTACCAAGATACGTCTGCAGGGAATTGTATATATTTGAAGTACAAAAAATAACCAATCGTGATGCGTCTCTCTTACCCCTTTCTTGCCTGGAATGGCACATTCCCAGTTCATGAGGTTCAGAGTCCCATCAGGGTTCTTCATTGGCACAGCAACAAAACCCTACAGCAAGCCACAAGCAAAATTATTCAATCATTCTTCTTTGTTCGTGCTTAACTGACAAGGATAGAGCCCACATCCATATTTAATGTTGATATTCTTGTAGCACAGAGAAATATATTAACTTTTTTTTATATATATAAATAAAGTTGGAGACTTACAAAGGGGTGATTCTTCCTCCATGATTTCCTCTCTTGAGCAAGCCGACTCAAAGCAATGCCTGACATGGTTGGGTGTAAAAGCAACTGCAAAGAAATAACAAAATACAAATTAAAAGGAGAGTCAAGCATGGGGATAAGCTGCCACAGCGATGTTGACCCACCCCTTCTGGACATGTATGAGAGTCTTCCAGGATAAAGATTCTGATTCTGTTGGTTTACACGAATTCCATTGTTGAGGGCTCATAAGTCCCCAACTCATTCCTTCCACATTCTCTTAACCTAATTCTATTACGTAAAAAATGACACCGCAAGCTCAGCAAGTGTACAACTATCTACTCACGTCGCCTATCGTCTTCCTGATAACTTCAACTTCTTTAGACTTATTTTATTACTTCCCTTCTACGTGACTTTACCGAAAGAACCAAGAAGATGAATCCCTGCTGTCACGAAAGCTTTAAATCGAAATTCTTTAGACTTAACAAACCCTCGGAAGGCGGTGCGCTATCCTCTTCTATGTACGCATCGACATTGAATGATCTTATCTATAGGACGTTTGTGGGAGTATTGGTGTTCTCCGGTTTAACACTGGTGAGATAACGCCATAATACAGAAGGCTGTCTCTGGTGGAGATGAATCAGTTTCAGAGACAATGTATATATCACAGCATGTGATGTCTTGCTAAAGGTATCTATTTGAAAATCTTAACACCTGTTCTATTGCCAAAAAAAGCAAAACCTATTATTTTGCATAGTATTGAATGGTCTTCCTCCATTCGACCAGGGACCAGGATCACTTTGAAAATATATCTGTGAATTCGAGTCCCTGTTATTTCTGCCGAATGCCATCTCTGCCCGACCTGAAGGAGAGCTTGTTTATCACTGGCGACTTACACCGGAACTGAGTAAATCCTCCCACCTGAAGCTCTTGCCTTTACAGATTAATTCAACCCATCTCAGCTCACCTGTTCACCGACAAGATTCTAATATAAGACCGTGATCACTCATCAATCCTTGACGTACTCATGTCAAGAAAATCTTGTAAAAGTGGGTATCGTGGGAAATTATCTCAGCGACCACTCTAACTGGCATTTGATATCATTAATCACCTTCGCTCAGCAGTTTCCGCTCCTCACTCAAAACTCACTTATCCCGAGCTCACCGCACGACCCATGAATCTCCCCCTCATAACCACCATCGTTTACTGTTCCCTCTTCATATTATCATTACATGGCTATTACTCATTCTCCATTCATTCAAACAATTCATCATCGTTTCCTGTCATCAATTTCGCTTTCATAGAATTCAAGCATCACAGATTTGCCCCCATTGCATCCTCTCATCTATTTCATTAGCCTCATCTCCACCATCACATCCACATGATGTACCGTTAATTATTTGTACAACACCTTTGTTAATGTGCCATATAATTACGTTAAGATAAGAAAATATACGAAACTGCTTAAAGTTCCACATAATATATTTCAGCGCTCCTTGTTATCCTTTGACCATCGGGCTTTCATCCACGTCCACAATTCTGACCCACAGTTTCGTCTTTAAGATTCCTTACGATGGTTGACAAAACTTGCCCCTTGAAAAAAGTTTTAGTCAGGGGAAATCAGCCCCGCTGGTTCAACCCAGAAATTGCCCAGCTCATCCAAGCCCCAGTCTTGAATCCCGTCGTCCTTACACCATTCCTCGTCCTCCACTTGTCTGTCTACAGCATTTTTAACACTAAATCACGCTGTCATGTTGAAAAGGCTACAAGACCAAACATATTTCAGATTGTCCAATCAACTGTATTTTCAGCTAGTGAGTTATTTACTTGTTTTTAGCTCTGTGCAGTGCCTTGCGACCTCTGGGCGAACGCTTTGTAAGTGTAAATTATTTTATTAGTAGTCCCTCGGTTAACAGGGACATCGGTTTAATGGTTTTTCGGTTAACGTTTTACCTCCCATAGGACCCCATGGTTTGGACCAACATTAACATTTTGATTCACGGCACGTTTAAGTTATGCAACGCGGGCGCCAATTTCGGCGAATCAGAGCGCTCATAAGTGGGGATGAGCAAGCCTCAGCCAATCAGCGATGCCCATTTATGGAGCCGTTTAGACCTCGATTGGCTTTGTTTACATTACATTTTCAGTTTTTGCAGTGGAAACAGCCCTCTTGCAGACTTGGTGATTTTTCACTTCTTTTTCAACTTATAAGTGAATTCCATTAAAAGTTATGTTGGTTAACAGTAGTTTTGGTGGCTTAGATTAAAACGTTAACAAGGATACTACTGTACTTATCTGAGCGTGTTCAAATTGTCTCCATCATAAGGCAGTGTCTCTGACAGGACCCCCATTACCAAGGGATGTTCCTCAAGCATCTGTGCTTGGTGCAATCCAGTTTTTTTTCCTGTACGTCAACATTCTCGACATCTCCAACCTGCACTCTGACATGTTTTCCATGTCTTCATCCAAATCATCCTCTTAAACAAAATTGCTAACGACCTATAAGGACCACTTCATTCCTCCAACTCCCTCCCGTAGCCTCAAGAGGGATCTCTTTATTCCTACTACAATGATATTTGTATAAACAATGTCTGGCGTAAAAATACAAGTATTTTTCGCATTGTTGCTTTATACTACTGGATACCCATCCTGCTCATCGACAGCTTGGTTCCCCCCCCCCTTCCTTCACTCACCCCTCTTCACTTCCCTATGCAACGAAAGCAGAGCACACTTGTGCCTGTTCTCTAGCATCTCGTTCCCACATTTGCAGTCTTTTTCGATTCGGTGGATTTACGTCACGATTCGGCCAATATATAGAGCTTACTTGCACCCGTACCTACTGTTGTCTCCTGCCTTTTGCACTCGTACTATACTAGCACTGTTTTTTTTATTTGTACAGGTTTCATTTCGCGCAATAACCGTTTACTCGCACACGTACGTCATCGGAATGGAACAGGAAGAAATACTAAAATAACTTTATCGGTAACGAGGCTCCCACAAGATCATGCTGGAGGGCGTGGCACCAATTTGGCGCCAGCTATCAGAGTGTGGTCATGTCGCTACAGTTCTATGCGAGATTCAACAGTGAACGGGGCCCCACCCTGGAACTTAGAGTCATCTCGCTAAGAGAAAAGGTTCAATACCTTGTTCGTTAGTTGTGCAATATTCCTTAAGGAACCTGTACAAGTTCTCTGCAATATTGAAGTTTGCCTTTGCTTTGTTGTTGCTGCTGTGCTCAGACACCACGGATCCCCCTTGAAAAATAGCCAGGCACCTGGCTCAACGGGATAATTTGTGTAATAAATAAAATAAGTTTAGTGTACGAGGCCAAAGCGAATGAAAGGCCGCCTAAAACTAAGTTATAAAAATAAAAACATGTTCAGAATTGTTGAAGTAATGGTACTTCTCACAAGTGCCAAGCGTTTATATTAGACAAAGATCACAACGATAGGTATTCTGGTTCCGAAGCCTTTCAATGTACATAAATATTCATTATATATATCAGGGTGGTTCTTATAATCGGGGTAAAACAAGTTTAATGAGGAATTTTCATTGAGGCACCTTCCCGTCCTGTTTCTACCTTCTCATGTGACCGTAACAACCTTTAAAGTCTGGCATTCAATAATTTGGGAACATTTGGCTAACTGTGAAATCAAAGTTAGGAGTTGCTCCTGACACATCGATTATTGAATTTTTTTTTTATGCCAGCTTCAGCAAAAAAAAACAGACTACCTTCTTAGGCAGCTAGTGATGCCTTCCTGAAAGTCTGAAAATAATTTGCGATGGTCACTGACATGCAGAAGTTATGACAGTGTTTGCTCATCACAGGTGTGAAGGAGAGTGTACTCAATCAGTGCGACTCCCCGTTCTGCCGCGTCATTTACCACCTTAATGGTCTTAACCCCTTTATCCCTGGCAAGGCAGTCCAATATCAAGCAGCCGATCTTTAGGATCCACATCTAGAAACTTTGAATCAATGCCCATTACATGGAAGAACCTCCAAGAGTTTTGCCGATACGAATCACTCCAAACTTTCCCCCCCGAATGGCATCTTAAATAGTGGCTCGTTTTGGAATGTCCCCCCGCACCCTTTGTCTTGAAGGGCTTGATCTATATTGGTCCTTCGTTTCTGGAATTACTTTCCTGTCAAAGAAAGCAAGAGCCATCCAGCTCTTTTCCAAGGTTCAGAGATGCCCAGAACATTTCCTGATGGCAGCATTGGCAACACTTGTGCGAGCCATCTTTGTAAGTCAAGTTCCTTCAATAACAGCAAGTCACATGCAGGTGCTGACGTAGCAACAGGGCCTTGAAACTATGCCTAGAGGTAGAAAGGTGGCCGAGAAATTCCTACATCTCAGTCGCTTCTCCTCCCTGTGAAGTATGAGAAAAACGTCCCCACCAATGCTTAATTGATGCCAAGAATTTGCCACAGCAAGCATCGGTGATTATACTGTGCTGGTCAGTCTCAATAATATTCGTACCTCCGATTAGCGCAGTTAGCTACGTATAGTGTGAAACAAGTTCAACATACATACATTCATAATCAGTTTTCTTTTGGGTTTGATCATGTAAGTATAATGCCAATATTACACGCTTTTTATTAACTCACTGTCTGTTGTTGTATCCTCAAATCTTGTAACTCAATGTTAACCCACTTCCCAATGTGGTATTGACTGCAAACTTGGTATACTTATGTCATACTGATGACAATAATATATTCTATCATAAAAAATATATATTTTAAAACATAAATTTGTATATGTTATGCTTCAGCTTGGGTCTAATTGTCCACGCTCAACTGACGTTGGCTGTAAATCACCACGGTCCCTTACGTTATGGCAAGCTTTGGGGCCACTTCCTGGAGTCGTGGAGTTCTGCCATTACTAGTATTTCATAAAAGCGTGTTTAAAAAAAAAGTATTTTTAAATATTACTTATTTTTACTATAACCCTACACCACCCAACATAGCCAAATTAAGCTGTCACGTGGGAAAATATGACGATTAATTTGGCTTATCAGCTAAACAATAATGAGTAAAAGTAACCCAATATTTTTTGACAAAATGGGGATTACATCCAGCATCATCAGGCATTGAGAAAAGCTCGGCTTTCGCGTAAAAGAGCTTCCCGCTACGGGCCGTCCTGTAGTGGTGCCATGACCTCATCATCAGCAGTCATCCACACAATATAGTTTATTACAGTTGATTGCTGGTTGATTGATACGGTTAGATTAGTGTCATAAGGTGAATATATTTAGCAGTAGGTGAAAAAATTGCCATCCTTAAATGAAGATGTATTGTTAGTAATGAAGGTGGAGTTGTCTTGCTATTGCGATTTTTGTTAAGTGTGAATTGGTTAATAGGATTAGTTAGTATCATAGAGATAAGAACAAAAAAATAGTAATACAGGTTAATTTAAGAGATCGTTGGGGTTTCGTTTTTACAATAAATGATCAAGTATAAATTACTTGACTTGTCTATTGTCATTACGAATTTACTCAAGTATTATTTAATACGATTAATTTAATTAGCACTAAGTGGGTTGTCCAGATGCCACTTGCACATAAATATCTGCAGAGGCAAGTGAGCAACCAACCCATTCCTCCCTGGGGGTTGGTTAGGTTGTGGTTACAGTAATTGCTAATCTATACAAGGGAACATTTAAAGTGCATTGGCATAAAGTATTCTTAAACCATCCTCTTGATTTCGATATGTAGATGATACATTGGTTGTCTGCAATCATGGCAGACACACTTTGAGATACATTTCTAGACCACCTCAGCTCACAAAAACTGGACATTCAGTTCACCATGGAAGTGGAGATGGGTATCACCCTCCCATTTCATTGATGTCCTGCATGGACCACCCTAATATATGCCTGGGCAAATTGATTAGCGTCTCAGTAGGAGAAACTTTAATGGAGATGTAAAAAAGGCTGTCAGAAACATGAATTATTTTAAAAAGGACATGAACCATAAAATATACTTCGTGGCCACAAAAATAAAAATGAATTACATTACGATACCACATTACACAGACCTCAAGGAATGTAATTAAATAAAGGCTGATATGGGAGCAAGTTCATCGTATGTGCATACCTGGAATCAACGATGGGAGATGTTTTAAATGAAGCACGAGGTTCTTCAATCAGATGCAAGCCACCAACTGCACAAAAGGCACACTGTAAATACACATGCATTGCTACTCAAGGATATGGTGCATACACATATAACGCGTCCTTTTACGATTATCTATTATTTTCATTGTTTAATATTGCTAGTACACGTTTATCATCTGTATTAAGATATATAATACATCCAATTCCCCCCTCTGGCAGGCTAATACAAAATTACCTTGGAAGTTACGTCTTTAATTTGAAATCCTGCAAGGATGTACCAAAAGTACAGCTGAACTGGGCCATCAAGGGTGGCTTTCTCAGCACATGTCCGCAGATTTAGCCCCAGGAGCGAACCCGGACTTACAAGTTAGTCGCAATTACTTACTTACTCTGACCCACACGCTATTTAAAATGAAGCGTAACGCAAACCATCTATGCTGGCAGTACTACCGTCGGTTGTACACGAGATTATTCTTGTTAACGTTATTCAAGTGTTTCCACAAAATCACTTACTTCAATACACACAATTCTGTCATGCTATAGATGTGTTTTTGTGGAGAAATACAAAGGTGGCAGTTTAAGTGAAATAACTTCCATCCTTACTTTTAGGAACACTTCGCAAATAAAACAGCATAAAACCACAAAATTAACATCACGTGTGTCGTATTAATATTCACCAAAGGTGAATAATAATGTGCGGTTAGAACCTGCGAAAACTACATACCTTTTCTGTGTGCCTCTGTGTTTCTCTCTCTGTTTGTCTCTGTGAGTCTCTCTGCTTGTGTGTCTGTCTGTGTGTCTCCGTGTCTGTGTTTTGTCTCTCTCTCAAATTTAGCAATCTTTAGAAGAACGTTATCAACCAGGTGGGGTGTTGACTGTTGTGTTGGCCGACTCTGTGTGTTGTATTGCATTATATTTCCAAGTTTACTATGTTTGTTTTCTCATTCATTTGTACCTGATGGTTGCTTGTGTTGCAATCGAAACGTCGTATTCTATTACTTAATTTCTTTCTACGTGACTTTACCGAAATAACCAAAGAGCTACATCACGTAATATTACACAAATATGTAATACTACATTAATATTATTAAAATAACAAAAAAACAAAAAACTACGACTTTCGATCGCAACACAAGCGGTCGTCTTCAGGAAAATATACTACCATTAATAATTATCAGTCAAGAAAATATCAAAACTATTCTTGCAACAGTTACAAAAATTCAGGATTTTTTTTTCAGATAACCATATATTTTTTTTTACGACAGGACAGAGCAAGTGACGGACTACTTCAACACCTGCTGACAAAAACGAACCCAGGAACGTCTGGCCGGGTGCTGTTTGTCAAATGCTCACTGCCTCCTTTGGTGCGGGACGGACGACGTTTCTGTCTCCGTACCTTCTAGAGCTTTTCCGCATCCTTTTGTCTGTTCGTGTTCCTCACTATTTATGTCTGCACATGGCCTGCCAGTTAAGTAACGAACAAATCCTAATATATACAGTAGACTCTCGATTATCCGCGTGCGGTTTATCCGATTCGCGGATTAACCGCGCACCCGAGATTGACATAAATCAATAACGCATGGATTTTCCCTTAAACACAAATTAATAACCTAAAAACAGTTATCCTGGAAATGTGTATTACAAGTCACATGCTTAAACCGAACAAGTATGAGCTCCGGTTAATCCGAAATCCACGTGATCGCCTCTACAGTTCAGTACATATAAAACAAAGAATACGTGCACCTGCACCTAACGATTGACTTGGGGACAGTTAAATACTTCGTTTGTTAGTTCTGTAATGTTCCTTAAAATTGACGTTGTGTCTGTTTTGTTTATCTGCTCACGCCACACAGACCTTATACAAATAGCCGGACAATTATAGCCAAACATGATCATCCGTGTAACAAATAAAATAAACTTAAATCCCCACAAAACGCGCTTTATCTCGTTGGCTTACGGCTTGTTACTAAATGGATTCGTGGCTGCGATGTTCGACTGGGGCCAGCGAAGTAGCCATTCGCCGACTGTCACTCTCCCGCATGATACGTGGTGGATGTTATTCGGGTTCGCCGAATTTCTATAAACACAAAGAAACGCTCATCAATAGACGTGGTAACGCATGCCATTGTAGGACCCTCAAAATAGATATTTTAGATCCTAGTGAGAATTTATAGGGTAACAAAAAAACAATAATTAAGGCCGCAATTTTACTTTGTGCGTTCTCCCTCCGTCTCACCACGTCCGTATCCCTGCATCCCTCTCTCTCTCCCGGCCCTCACAATTCGTTCACCCTTCGTCTCCGTGTTTATATCTCTCTCTCTATCTCTGTATCCATCTCTAACCGTGTCCGTCTCCCAAGCGCTCTGGGTCTGTCCCCGTGTCCGTGTGAGGCCGCTCTCGGCTCGGGACCCACACAATCCCATGGGCCAGGCCTACAAGGCCATCCACCCCTCACCGTTATTATTCATAATCTACGTGAAAACCGACATACGTTGTGCGCAGAGCAGTCGATATCACGCGTTGTACGCACCGAAGCCTCACAAAGGCACGGATTTTAATGAAAGCGACGACGAATCTCCGACGCGGCTCGGCCCGAAGCGGAAGGCCTTCGTTAGGCCGCACGTAGGGATGGCCCCGCCGCCAATCGACTTCACGGCAACTTCACGGGCGGCAACCCCCTTTCCCTGCCCAGAGCGAGACGCGAATCGGCTTCCCCGCGACCTCCTCGCGCCATGAAGGCGTCGCGGAGCCCCTCCTCACCTGAGGGCTCGAGGGAAGCGGAGAAAGCGGCGAGACACGGGACGCGCACTCCGCCTTCATTCAAACAACTCGCTCGCAGCAGCAGCAGCAATGGCGGCGCGCGTCGGCGCCTCAAGGACCCCGCCCCGCCCCCCGCCCCCCACACCGAGAGGGGCGGGGGTGAGGGGGGGG
>CM025641.2:8214466-8226924 GCA_014621495.2 Entosphenus tridentatus | reverse complement strand
TCACGTAGAAATAATTTAATAAAATAATTAAAACAATTATTATGTTTTATTTGTATTATTTTATTAAATTATTTCTACGTGACTTTACCGAAAGAACCAATAAGATGAATCCCTGCAGTCACGAAAGCTTTAAATCGAAATTTGATTTGTTGTTTGCGTGTCTCTCTGCCCGTGGTCACGTGGATTTGTCTCCGGGTCCTCTGGTTTTTCCCTCTACGTTTAAACCCACCATGCTGTTTGAGTATTTGGCGGCTTTAAATGTCCACGTGATGATAAGCCACTTCGTTATCATTTGTGATAACCAGGTCGCTTCTGAAAAATAGCCTAGTAGCTCAATGGGCCTTACCTGGTAAAATAAAACAAATAGTTTAGTTTCTATGCACGGGAAATGTCGCAGCCCTGCAGTTGCTTGCTTACACCCAATGCTGGCGGATGGGCCTCCAATAGAGGAAACGACAGAGAAGCCCTCTCGTGGGAATTCCCTTGGTCTTCCACATCGGCCAAGTGTCTCTGAAGACAGGCTTTGTCCTACCACACGTGACCTGCCGGTCGCCTCACCTCGACTCGCCGATTTATACATCTGGGTGAACAAAGGCGGGGGGGGGGATGGACTCGCACCGATCTAGGCGACGTCGCCACTGTGGATTTCCTTGGAAATGCTCCAGAAGGAGTCATCTGCTCCCACCTCTCCAATGTACGTACGTATGTTGAACTTTTTTCGCACCGTACGAGTCCAACCGTGCTAATTGGAGTACCTTTCCCTTTCGGGTTTCCATGATCCAGATTCTCTCTGCTGCTTTCAACATCACTGACTGCTTCATTCTCCTTGAGAGTCTCCATGAGCATGCAGGCATCTCTCCCGGTGCCACTCTTACACTTCAAACAGCTCCTTCTACGTTTCCACACGTGGACCGTATTCCTCTCAGAAATCCCTGTGCAATGGTGTCCCATTAGGTTTCATCCTTGACCCCCTGTTATTGTCAATTCAACTGCTGCCACTTGGTAAAACCATCTGCATGTACGTACGTATGTATGTTGAACTTCTTTCGCACCGTACACAGCCAACCGTGCTAATCGGAGGTGCGGGGGAAGGACAACAAACTAAACACACAAAGCAGATCTCCAGCGTCTATGTTGATGACGCCCATCTCTGTGTCGTCATTGACTTCACAAATTCAATCTCACCGTTTACTCTCCAACACACCGGTGGGCTGTACTCGTAACGAATTGGCACATTCTGTTTACGTGACAAACCTTACTAGTTGGCTGTGCCGGGTGGTGGCGGGTGTAACGAAACATTTACATTTACGCGATCTAACCCCAAAAACCTCCATAAAGCACTTTGGATTTGTAATCGTTCGCGCATTTTCATTATCCTCATATCTCAACTCTCCGGGACCTCCTCCCTCCATTTGCAAAATGGACGATACAATGTCCGTAGACTTCACATCGTCCGATATGTTGTAACATCGTCATATCATGGCAAATCCAGCTTCATCACCACCACTGTCACCGTAAAAGTCACCCAACTTCTCGCACCTCCGATTAGCAGAGTTGACAACGTACGGTGCGAAAGAAGCCCAACAACAACCGCCATTCGCCACTAAGTGGCGGTGACGTCACCACGGCGCTTGTGCCGGGCTAGGTTCACGTTGAGGCCACGTGAAGTGTCGAACGCCCGTTGGCAGGAGGTCACGGGGCAGACCCAGGTGCCATGGGTCGACTGAGATGACTGGCCGATGTACCACCACCTGTGTCCCCTACTGTCCCAACAAGTTCAACATACACATAGATACATACATACGCATGTAGTCAGTACACATTTTGGTGGAGGTTGGAGTGCCCACTGTCAGTTCTAGGAATTGACCCTGGGGTTAGCTGTGTGGTGAGATTGGCAGCGATTAGTGTCCAGGTATTTTGTAGTTTTGGTTAAAAAAAACAATCGCTGTTTCCGGATGGACAGATGGGAATGACCATGAAAAATCCCAGCACGTGAGTGGATTCACGCACAAAAAATTACAATCTGCCACGAAGTGGTGGCGATGCCTCCACGGCATGCTCACCGAGCAGGCTGGTACGTGGTGGGATCAGTTGCCTTCTCAGGGGTGACTTCGACGGTGAAATTTCAGAGGCAAGTTCCAACATTATTGTGCTCGCTCACTTCCACGTTCTACAGTAGCCCTGCAAAATGTCGCGGGCGTTCGCGCCCCTAACCGTGACCACAATTTTATCGCAGGGCACCTCAGAGCCACAGATTGCAACCTTAACGCCCAAAGCTGATATAAGCTATATTCGCATTTCCCCCACTGAGCGCCGTTGCTGATAATAATGCTTCAGCCACGCAGTCCACCACTCTCCTGACAAAACCTCCAGCACTTCCTCTTTCCCTGAAAGTTCAGCGCCACGGATGATTTCCTCACGACTCAGGCGGCACGAGGCCCTTCGTTAGAGGACGCTCTGGAGAGAGCCCCTCTGGAGCGTATTTGGCCTACTCTTCCACACTGGCCGGTGAGAATGGTCCACGGTTTACCGCACCACACGCGACCTGCCGATGGACTGTGTTGTACCCATTCATGGAGCTGCCTGGATAGAGGTGGGCGGTGGGCAGTGAGGGATTTGAGCAACTTGCCTCATTGATTCAACTATCAAGCTCGAAGATCGTACAAGTGGGAGCTTCAATGGTGCGGTGGCGTGATGTTACCTTCCTAGCCTGGTATGCAGGAGGATGGGGGTTCGATCCTGATCCCGACCCTGACGCCTGCTCAATATTTGCGAGTTTGCGTGTCTCTCTCTTTGTGGTCGCGTGGAGTTTTTCTCCGAGCCCTCTGGTTTTTCCCTCCACATTTAGAATCAACATCACCACGCGTTCAGAGTATTTGGCTGCTATACATTTCCACGCAATAAGCCACTTCATTTGTGGCCAGGTCGCTACTGATAAAGCTCATAGCTTAGTGGGATTTACCTGTTAAAATGAAATATTTTAGTTTTATTTGTATTTTTTTGTGATGTTTACCTTTCCTATACTTTGCACCTTTCGTGCTTTTTGTGTTGTTTGTTGTTCTAACGTTCTGACCCCGTGCCCCTACTGGACATCTGTGAGAAAAAGAGCTTTATAGCTCATCGGATTCCTCCTGCAGCCTAAATAAAGACTCTGATTGTGCTCCCATCGTTCGGTCTATTAACTTGTGGGGCATCATTGGTTGCCGTTCCTATTGGTTGCCGTCCTCCGTCGTGTTTTTGATCGTTCGGCCTCTTGACTGCGTATTTGATCGCGCTTTCGCTTTCTTCCGCCGAACCAGCGCCGATGTGAAATTGTTGCCGCCACGCTGTGGATCTTCCAAAACCGCTTCAGCGTTGTACCGTTGGCACAACTCTGGTAAAGATTATGTGCTTTTTGTTTTAAACCTTGCACCTCCTCATATTTGGCATGACCCGGCTACATGCAATCGTACAAAATTAGGTTAAAGTGCATTCGTCTGCATAGTTGAGGCGAGTTCCGATGACAACCCAAGTTGAGGCTAAATGATGTAATGAATAAAGTGTTATTTTTGTTCGTACGAGAAGATGTACACTGGGTGGAGAGTGCTCATGAGCCCGAGATGGCTTCAGTTTGGATATCTCAGAAGGTTTGATCGCCACTTAATGTCGAACCTCACAGCGTGGTTTGCTGAAGGCATCTTGAATGTTGACAACGAGTGGTGGTGCAGTGGTTTACACACTGGCATATGGACCCATTGTTGACCTAGGTTCAATTCCAAGGAGGTGGCTTATTATATCGGTGGTGAATGTTATCTGAACTATACCAGACCACCCCCCCCCCCTTTCCCCTCTCCCCCACTTCATCATTGTATATTTAAATATGCTTAAAATGTCCCCCCAAATATATTGCTATTAAAAAAATTGCTATGCTATATAAATAAAAACAACAATTTGCTAAACCTTGGCCACAATATCTGGACTTGTCTTCATGCAAATCAATGCATTGATTGCTGATTATATGATTGTGGTTATGGTTGGAGTTTATTAATCCCTAATCTCTGCCATTACATACAATGAAACAAGAAATGGTAAAAAAGTAAAAACGGAGCAATGTTATACAATACACTATTAGACATTATTGTAAAAAATAAATAAAAAGTCCATCCCATGTGTTAGTGAATTTTTTAATATTTTAGGCAGGAAATTCGTTTTTTAATTTATAGATTTTTCTGGGTTGGGACCCCCAGACACCCTGGAAGATTTGGTCCCCCCCAATGTTGACTCCATGGATACGGCCTTGGTAGATTGTCTATCTTACAATTAGCCACAGTTTAAGCATGGTCAGCGCTATTTTTTCTAGAATAAAACCATCATGCCCATTGAATATTTAGCTTTTTTGATATTCTCTGATGAACATTTCCCCTCATGAATACCATTTTTTTTAATTAGAGAACATAGCTTTAACCAACACTTACATAGCCAAGCAAAACTAGGTGTGTGGTCGATTGCGTACATTATAATTCCGTATTGTACAGACACATTTGCATCATTAAAGTACAGTACTGTGTTCAGGGAAACAGCACCAACAATTTGTAATTTTCCTTCTTCGGTTAAGTGTCGTGAACATAAAATAATGCAATGCTCTCGCGCGTGAGCTGGTAAAGGTTTTAATGTGAGTTTAAGTGCCTAAGGACTCCAACTCAAACGTGTTGAATGTTTAATTTCATCGCAGCCATATACATCATTGCAGTCCACCACAGTGGACATGATGCGAGAGAGGGTTGATGTTTTGGGTACAAATAGTCAAGAGATAGATATTTCGTGAACACTTTGTATTATAATTGTAATTTGGCCTGTGCCATAGATATTGCTGTTAGCAAAACTCGCGCTTTTGCAGAAAAATTACATAACAGCAAGAACCTTAGTCGGTACATACCTTAAGCCTCTACCGTCTCTCCAACCATTCACCTCGTAGCTCTCCGCAGCCGTTCAGTTTGATTACCGCTTAATCTTGGTCGTGTGCGAGCGGAAACTGTGGGTGTTCTTGTTTTTTTTTTACAATTTCGTGGTAATTTTCCACTTTGCTATCAATATCCCCTTTCTGAAAATGTTGCTGAGCACAGGCACGCACGACCACGCACTTGACGTGCGTTCTCGCTCAAATGACATTTCCTTAAAGTGTGAACTTTTATTTGTACTCTTTGGTTCTTTCGGTAAAGTCACGTAGGTTCCTTACTCGGTTAAGTGTCGTAGGTACCCACGTGACTTTACCGAAAAAACCCAAAGAGTATGGATTCCTGCAGTCACGAAAGCTTCAAATCAACTTTTATTTGCATGTAATTAAATGTATTTATTTAGTCATGGGTGGCAGTTGCGTCGACTGTGGACATAATTGTACTGGACATCTGTGAGAAAGCGTTTCGCAGCTCATCGGGTTCCTCCGGTATAAATGAAGAATCAGAATGTTTATTTAGACTGGAGGAATCCGATGAGCTATAAAGCTCTTTTTCACATCGCTCTCACTGGCCCGTGCATCGCCAGCATTGGGGGGAGGGGGGGGTCACGTTTTTGGTCTCCAAAGCCCCAATAACTATGTACTATTTTTATTTAACCAGGTAAGGCCCACTGGGCTACGTAGTTATTTTTTCAGAAGCGACCAGGCTATCACAAATGATAGCTCAACGAAGTGGCTTATCACGTGGAAATGTATATCAGCCAAATACTCTAAATGAATGCTGATTCTAAATGTGGAAGGAAAAACCGGAGGACCCGGAGAAAAATCCACGCGACCACAGGGAGGGAGACACGCAAACTCCAAATATACATCCATAAGAGTTTTTTGCGTTAGATCTAACCCAAAAATTTTTTATTTTGGATGATATTGGTTGCGAAAGCAGGCGTCATATTTGGGATCGAACCCGCGACCTCCTGCATACCAGGCGAGGCAGTTAACATCTCGCCACCGCGGCGCCCTCGTGGCGAGCGTGTACTTGGTGAGGGCGCAGTACGTGGCCGTGGGGGAGCGTGGTGGTGACGAGGATGGAGAGGAGGAAGAAGGCGGCGAAGGTGGCGATGTAGAGGACGCGCATCGACGTCTCGCGGCCCCGGAGAGTGTGAGTGTTGAGCTGCGCCTGTGCGTTTGCTCCCGGGAGAGTGGCTGCCACGGTGCTGCCTTCTTGGGGCAAACGGCTGCCGCAATTCAGCTGCATTATCAGTGGTCGCCAACCAAAATCACAAGAGCCATTTTTATTTGTATAGGAATTGGGTTAAAAAAAACACTCAATATTTCAAGAGCCGTAATGCGTGTGAACACGGGAAGGCGGTCCTTAATAATATAACGTCACAAAGCAGTTCACGAGGTTTTACGACCCCTGTGCATTATCATCTCAAACTGAGACAACCACGACACCTGATAATAACAGCATCGCCATCTGAAATGGAACTTGGTTTCAGCCTAGTCATCATTTTAAACCGTTACATTGGCTCGGCTGCATTAGCATTCATCAACCATGACGCCCACTCAGCTACGTCATCATTTCAACTTTGCGGGGTAGCTTGTGAACGAGAGTAAATCCATAAACAACCTGACAGAAGGCAATAGCAAACCACTGCTGTGTTTTCCTAAGGAAGCCATGGCCAGAAGTAGAAATATGAATGTCAAAGTTGGTGTGGATGGAATTTTACAGAGTGGTAGAAACTGCCACGAGTGAACGGGTGGCATTCGATCCGTGATATAGATATTTTAAGACCGATGAAAGTCAGATTGGAAAGCTAGTGGACATTTTACAACCGATGGAAAGTTATTACTGTACTCTATTCAGCAGTGAGTGCACACGTCTGAGAAGTTTGAACGCAGCAAAGCCAGAGCCCTGCGGGAAGCTCTCCGATCAGCTAATTTGCAGCGCCTGATAGAAGGATTGCTTGTCAAATTGAAATGTAAACCGTTTAACATCTCCATCATCCAAGCGCAGTGTAAGCACCTACAGCTAAACACTCGGAAGAGGAACTTGCGGCAATTTTACGAGGAAATAAATAAGGCTAAAGAACAGTGTACATCTCAGGAGATTAGAATAGCAATTGGAGACTTCACTGGAAAGTGGGAGAGGGTAAAGTAGATGGCATACATTTTACTATATGGATGAGGAAAAAGGGAAATAAAGGGGAGAACATTTTACATAATGATGCAACAATAAACAGTGATAAACACGTTCTTCAAAGAACAGCCAATATGATTACGGATCGGGAAGAATCCAGATGACTGTAATCAGAACCAAATGAAAATTAAACGAAAACTGAACAATGTTTTATTTTATCAGGTAAGGCCTACTGAGCTATTTCGCTCTTTTTTTATATAAGCGACCTGGCCACAAATGATAGCTCAAAAAAGTGGTTTATCATGTTTAAATTTATAGCAGTCAAATAGTCTAAACGCATGTTACTAAGTATGGAGGCAAAAACTGGAGGACCCGGAGAAAAATGCACGTGACCACGGAGATAACATGCAAACTCCAAATATACAGGCGGGAGGGTTGGGATTGAACCCGCGACCTCCTGCATACCAGGCGAGGTAGTTTCGCACCGTACGTAGCCAACCTTGTTCATGGGAGGTGTGGGTGAAGGACAACAATTCTAGATTTGAAGTTTTCGTGACTGCAAGGATTCATATTCTTTGTTTTATTCGGTAAAGTCACATAGGTAAAAAAATTTAATCAATTTATTTATTTTAAATTTTTACCTACGTGACTTTACCGAAAAAAACAAAGAATATGAAGGATAACAAATTACACGCAAAAAGCAGTTCTAAACAAATCCGTTTTTAATCTAGATTTTAAAGTGCATAGCCCCAGTGGCTTTCTAATCTAACATCGGAAGAGCTTCCAGACGGCCACAGAAGTGCATGTGAATGCGCGCGATGCAGTGACCGTCTTTGTTCGACGGTTAGCCAAAAGCCGTTGCGAACATCCCATAAACAGTAACGATTGCCATTTTACAAATAAACTAAGCAGCAGTTTTTTTTACCCAAGGTGAGCAAAACAAATACGGTATGTCCAGGTTAATATTAAAATAATGCAATTTAGATATTTTCCCGATGACGTATACTGTATAGCAAATGCAATTCCAACTATATTGAGACACGGCTGCCCAGCGAACGGCTCCGTGGTGGGTTTCCCACGAACCATTGCAATGGCCTCCTTATTCACGCAACTCCGTGTCGTCCTCCTCTTGCGATATCAGCACCGCGCGTCGCGCCTCTGCGGGTCCGGCGACGGCGCATTCGATGGTCACGCGCGGACCTCCGGCGTATTGTGAATTGTGGAACGTTAAGTCCGTCCATTCGATGGAAACGCTCGGCTTGCGCGAAACAGACTTGCCAACATGTGGCAGCTTGCTGCGCAAGAATCGGCGGAATCGCCTGCTGTGGTAGAAGTACACCACGGGGTTAAAAAGCCCGTGAGATACGGCGAGACAGGATATTGCCAGAGAGTACGGCTCTAAACGGATCGCCAACTCGCAGGCTGCAGCGGCGTCTTCTCTCGCATTGATGTAGATGTGCAGATAA
Source organism: Entosphenus tridentatus (assembly GCA_014621495.2). Taxonomy (NCBI): domain Eukaryota; kingdom Metazoa; phylum Chordata; class Hyperoartia; order Petromyzontiformes; family Petromyzontidae; genus Entosphenus; species Entosphenus tridentatus. The sequence continues at coordinate 8,218,385 of CM025641.2, read as the reverse complement.
AACAATCGAATCACGTGGTGCGGTAGGAAGCAGACGATGAATAAAGTGAGGACCGAAGTGGTTATGGCTTTAATCTTCTTCATCAATTCCAGCCTCAACTGACTGCCGGAATTCCGTAGCCGCACCTTCATACGATGGAGAATAGACACGGAGCAGAAGACGATGACGCCCAGGGGAATGATGAAACCAACGACAGTGGACAGACCGTAAAGCTCAAACAATAAATGGAGATCAAAGCACCCCCCGTTGTAATCCGGCATGGCAACGTCTTCTAAAAACACCAAGGCGCTGGACAGTGCCGTGAAGGCCCAAATGACGACGCTGACCAGATTGGCCTGCCTGACGTTCGTCCTCTTCCATTGTCGCGTGGGCTGCAGTATCGCCAAGTACCAGTTGATGTTTATCGCCGTCAGAAACAGCACGCTGCTGTACATCGCCACGAAGAAGATGTAGAAGCAGAGCTGGCACAACGACGATTTGCTCTGGAGCAAATTCAAATCGTAGAAGTCGAATGCTATTCGGAAGGGCAGCATGAGGGCGTAGAGGAGGTCAGCGGCCGCTAAGTTGATGCAGTAGCACCGGGCGGCGTTGCGTCTCTTCTTGCCGAAGAGGAAAACGAAGAGGGCCACGAAGTTTCCCGGCAGGCCGGCGACGACGATCACAAGGAACACGGCGGAGTGCACTCTGTGTTGCTCGTGGTGGCTCGGTGCTGAGCTGTTCGAGTTGTTCAAGGAGTTGGTGCAATCGGGAAATGACATAATCGCTCCTTTGTTCACCCGCGCCTGCAAATTTCAATAGAAATCGGTGAATACGCGTTCTTTTTACGTATGAGAATGGCAAGTAAAAATTGGCGATGCATCATACGTTTGAAGAAGAAGCAGAAAAGGGATATGCAACACAAGGGTAGCAGAGGTGGTGGGTTATTCCTGATAATTACTTAACACTGGATAGTCTAACATCATACCAGGTGTCGTTTTCGTCAGGGGATTTCAACGTGGATATCTCTGGAGGTGCGGTATCAACTTAACTGCAAAGATCACGCCGGGCTCATTCTCTACAGATGCTACTGGTCACCAAGGGTGTGCAGCTGAAGATATGGGGCCGTCCGTAAATGACGTCACGCGATTTTGGACGATTTTTGACCCCCCCCCTCGTCACAAAAAATCAGACCCTCCCCTCAAATATGATGTCACAAAGCTCTGCCCCTCCCCCCAAAACCATATTTCCATTTTGAAAATAAAACATGCTCCAAATCGCTTTAAACTACTGTGTTGTCATTGTAGTGCGTATTTAATGTGGCGCTGCACTCTGATGTTGTAGGAGAAAACATTTATTAAAAAGTCTAATTAAGTAGAACGTGTTGTCTATATTTATTTAAAGTTGCGCATTTTGATGTGACGTCACATTTCTCAAACACCCCGCCCCCTCGTCACACATCGTCACAAATGTCTGACCCCCCCTCCCTCTAGGTGCGTGACGTCATTTATGGACGGCCCCCAACATCAGTGCTGAGGGATGTCTAAACTTTCCAGCTGCACTGACAAAACGTTGTCAAATATGGTTACACAATCCTCGTGACCGATGTGGCATTGGGAGGCCTTCATCCTGAAGTTGATTGACAAAATGCTGTAAATGATGTCAAACAGATGCTTAACAATCGTATCCATCTTACTCCATGATCGTGGGGCACCTGTTGAATTTCCACATGTCAATGAGGGGGGACAATTACCGCAGTGGATAATCATTATTTGCTTTCCATAATGCGGTAATCAATTCTTTCCACGCCTGTGTGGGAGTTGAACCCACAACATTGAAACATTTGAATAGTGTCACACTCTAACCATGGCATAATAGAACCCGTGGTTTAATTCACCAGTAGAGAAAGATAATTCTTAGGTTTTTTCGGTAAAGTCACGTAGGTAAAACATTAAAATTAATAAAAGTAAAATAAAAATGTGTTTTTTATTTATTTAAAATCAAAATTAATAAAAGTAAAATTTAAATGAATTAAAGTAACATTAAAATAGAATTTCTTTTACTTTTATTAATTTATTTTTTTAACCTACGTGACTTTACCGAAAAAACCTAAGAATATGAATCCTTGCAGTCACGAAAGCTTCAAATCTAGAAGAGAAAGAGTAATTTTAAATAAAACATACTCTGTATACTATATACAAATACTGGGCATCTGTAGTTTTAATTCGTTAGAAAGACCAATTATCTGATTTTCAAATGTTAACCTCTGAATGCTGACAGAGGTTGCTTAAACTTTCCACTTGTACCGCAAACCAAATAAAATGACACGTGTATTAAATACTTACACGGTTATGCCGCTTTGTAATACAATACACGTCTGCATGCACACATGATAACACGATAGTACACAGAGGGCCGCTGTTACGCATGTAGACTGTTTAAAAAAAAAAGTATAATTTAAGCACCTTAATGTTTGCCACTCTGGGTCCTTGAGGATGGAGATTGGTAGGCTGTGTCTCAATTGGTCAGCTGCATTATCACAAACGGCGATGATGGATGAATAAATATTTTCCAATGTATTTTAAGTTTGTGCCCAAATAGAAATGCTTTGATTGAAACACAGACCACGCGATGCCAAATCAAGCGACTTCGAAGTATTTTCCCCGCTTAAATTCAATTTGGAGTCCTCTGAGTTAACCGTGGAAATCCACTCTCCGATGTCATTATTGTGATGATCATACATTCGCTAATTATTTACCCACAAAGCCTGAATGACTCACACCACTCTCTCTATCAGCAGAGCCTTGTATTGAAATGCTGACCATTGTCATTCATGAGAGAATTAAAACTCTACACATTCTTTAATAACACCGCCTTAAAAAGATAGATATAGAACAAAATAGGTGACGTTTTGGGGCAATGGTCCTTCTTAACCGTACATAGAGAGGCCAAATAGAGAGATAAGAGTTGGAGAGATAACTTTATATACCCTGGGGCTTGATAAGAAGTAACTTAGAAAAAAAAATCCTGATTTACAGTTTTTACATAATCCACTTAAGAATGCAATCCTGGTTTCAATTCGCATTTCAACAGTATTATAATATACTCTTTGGTTCTTTCGGTAAAGTCACGTAGGTATAAATGAAATAAAATAAATCACGACGTTTCGGCCCCCTGGCAGCAGATATCGCGGCTATCCCGATTGTCACCTGAAGATGGGCGCTTGTGTTGCGTTCGAAACGTCATGATTTATTTTGTTTTATTTCTACCTACGTGACTTTACCGAAAGAACCAAAGAGTATGGATTCCTGCAGTCACGAACGCTTCAAATCAGTATGAGAATAACGCACGCTGCAGTGCATGCCTGCACTCAGCTATCACTGAATTATCATTTTAGCAGGAGGCAGTATCATCAAATAATCTAATTTTGAAGTCAATAATGAGTGTTTGTTATGTGGGAGGAAATCAGCTAACCAGGAAAAAAAACATGCATGTTGAACTTTTCACACCGTACGTAGAGCTAACCGTGCCGAACGGGGGTGTAACACTCAACTTTGCCAACTCCTCATCACCTTGAATCGTAAAGCCTACAACACCTGGCAAGCCCTGCAGTCGTCACATCCAAATGATAGCCACGCTTCTAATATCAAAATATATCGTTTGTGTTTGACGTCATATTGTAATACTGTATATGTAATCATATTTAACTCATTTTATACAGTTTAACGCGTAAGCTTTCGCGACCAATATTATTCATAATAAACGTTTTTGGGTTAGATCGCGTTATTTATAAATGTGTCGTAACCCTCCACCACCTGACACGGCCAATCAGCAAAAAAGTGTCACGTTGACAAAAGACAAATTGTTCACTACTTTAGCCCACCGGTGTGTTGAAGAGTGGGCTAAAGTAGTGAACTATTTGTCTTTTGTCAACGTGACACTT
>CM025641.2:8185815-8207599 GCA_014621495.2 Entosphenus tridentatus | reverse complement strand
GGCGTGCCGGGTTTGGGGAGATTTTGCCCGTGTGTGCAGTATACGACTCGCACACATTTAACAAATAAATAACCTAAACGCATTCGTCAAATAAAAAAAACTGGCCTTAAATTATACAGAAAAAAATCTACAACAGGCGACGTTTCGGGCAATGGCTCCTCTTCACAGCGCACGAAACACGCTCACTCCACGTTTATATTGGCTACTATATATCTCATTTGCAGTCGAATTAGCCTCGGGTCAATTAGCATGAATATGCGTGTAACAGTAAGGTAATTGGCATACAATTATATTCACCTCAAAAATATTCTTCCTCTACTGGGAAAACTTGGCAGGACCCTGTTGAAAAAGGGCATTGTAACTCTACCAGCTAAACAAGCGTGGTAATACGAATACAATGAAACACCCGGACCATGCACGTTGCCTGTAACCCAGCGCTGTGGAGACAGCCAGGGATGGTGGATCACACACGGATCTTGTGAAGCTCCCTTCCCGTGGGCGTCGAGGAGGTGCCCGTGCCCTGGCTTGCCGCGAGAAGGCGGTACAGCAAGTAGTGGACTCCCACCTGTTCCACCTGGTACGGGATAGAGTGTTGCTCCCTCGCACGTGTGCGTGGTTTTTCTCCGGGTGCCACGGTTTCCTCCCACACGCGTGTACACTCAATTGTGTCGAAATATCTTAATGCAAAGAGGACTGCAGAGCTTGGACAATTGGACCTTATGGCGGGACCCCGGGGTCCCATAAGCCCCCGGCTCTCGCATAAACTGCGTTGCGACTTCATTTTATGTCTGTTGAAGGCGAACGACGCGGCAATCTATTCCTCTCGACGAGCTCTACACGATGCGCTAACCAAAGTTTCAAAGTTTTGTTTCTTCTGCGCATTCGTCCTCGCCGCTGCGCTTGGACGACACGACAACAGAACGATCCGCGCCAGGTAGGTCGCTACGAGCGGTGGGACGGAGTCGCCAAAAATTAATTAATTACGATTTTGGCTTCCGTTTATTCGGGACCCCGGGGTCCCACCGTAAGGTTCAATTGTCGGTAGCGCCGACTCGCAGCGCCGCTGCTGCCTTCCTGCTTGTCCGCGGCTCCGAGTCGTTCTCTCGTCGAGCGTATGCTGTGCGGCGTGTTACGCGTCGACATCGCGATGCTGCTTGCAACATTTGCACTGCGGCTGCTCTCTCTCGTGACAGATGGCGCTGACCGCTTCTCCTCCACCTGGTGGGCACATCGACCTGGGCCCTCACTGCTCCACGTTCACTCACGCACTGCAGCAGATACGAGGCAAGGCGACGTTCGCTTTGTACATTCGTGGGTAGGCCACAGCACATTCATCACAGTCGTGGTGAGTGTGGAAGCAAACTGAAACGCAATTTGGATCACGTGAAAGGCCACGTAAGGGATTGTCAGGGGAAGGATTTCCAGCAAAAGAAGGGGGAGTGGGACGGTGACAGGGGAAGAGGGAGGAGCAAGCGAGGAGATACAAGAGAGAGAACGGGCGGGAAGAAGGGAGATTTGGCGAGAACGAGATTGAGAAGGCGGGGGGACGAATGTTGACTGAAGGAAGGAATAAAAGACGAACCCCCTGCAACCTTGTGTTGGCTCTCCTTTACAAAAGCGTAAAATTGCAATGGTGCGTCGGTTTGCTTGGTTCTAGATTTGAAGTTTTCGTGAATGCAAAGATCCATACTCTTTGGTTTTTTCGGTAAAGTCACGTAGGTGAAAATAAAATAAAAATAAAGATAAAAAAATAGAAGTAAAAAAAAGTAAATTAAATCATCATCAGGTGTGAAAATCACGGCTAGAAAATTAGCTGTGATTTTTTAATTTCTATTTATTTTTTACCTACGTGACTTTACCGAAAGAACCAAAGAGTATAGGTTTGTTTGGGTTTCTGTACTCAGGTTAGTCCTTCTGTCAATACACTGCTTGACCAGAGCCTCTCCCCTTGCCGTGCGGTTTGTGTGGGTTATTTGACCACATTTATTCTACATGCCGGTCTACCTTTCCCAGGTCACTCTTGAACATGAGGCTCTATCCTGGTCTGTTGTATTCTCACCTGGTTTAACAAAATACACTTAAACTTTAACCTCCGATAGGCACTGCACTGCCCTTGAGGCGTATCATATAACCTATCGTGTAAAGTCTCCTAGTTGCCGGATTATAAGCATGCACCTCTGTGCCTAGAAATGAAATCCTAGGAAGGCCGGCTGAACAAAACTTTAATAATAATTTCATTCTCTTTGGTTTTTTCGGTAAAATCACGTAGGTAAAAAATATAAAATAAATTAAAATGAAAACAAATAAATTAAATCACGAAGTTTCGGAAGCAACACAAGCAACCGTCATCAGGTGTTGACTGCTTACGTACATGACTTTACCGAAAAAACCAAAGAGTATGGATCCTTGCAGTCACGAAAACTTCAAATCTAGAATAATTTCATTAACCGAATGTGGTACAACTCGAGTACAGGCATTCGAAGCGTCAACGTGATTCTTTTGTGCTGTGGGGTGCACTTTCGCGCCTGTGTTAATGTTTGTCGCACCCACCCCCAGGTCTCCCTGCCACTTTGGCCACGCTGCCAGTGGAACTTGACGTCTGCTTCAACGCGGTGTGTCTCTCTTCTTGTGCCGCATCCTTCTCCACCGAGGCCGATGAGGTGATCAGCCGGACACTCTCAAGAGGTGAACCATTCTCCTTATTGCCAGATCATTCACGGTTACGTGCAGTGGGGGGTGACAGCAACACACCGCACCTCAGGTTTTACGGCTCTAGGTATCGCTTTCAGGTTACGAGGTAATTTCCATTGGTGGGATGTATGTAGCGTCTCGGTCTAACAGGTCTGATCTTCATGTACGCACACACTGCACATGTTATATGTGAATATATAAAAGGCAAAGTTGTGAATGTGTGTCTGTTCAAAATGTGTAGCGTACGTCCCGACATGCAACACACTGTAGATTTGCCTTGTGGGTACTTTCCAGACTGTACACCATGCAAAAATTATTAAAATACACTTTTTTTGGGGGGGGGGGAGCTCAATAATGCATTTATTTTTTACACAGCAAGTGAGCGGTGACGTCAAATCTGTCATGTGACCCGCGCATGTGGAAGCGTAACGCATTGTAGTGTAGCGGGGTAGCGCTACGCTGCGATACGAACCCGGCGACCCGAGTTCGATTCCTGCTCACGGCCACCACCACCACCGGTGACGAATATTTTAACCGGTCCTGGGCCTCCCCTAGGTCGACTCAGCCTCAAACGAGTAACTGCTGTGGTGTGTGAACATCGCCACTGGGGAGACAAAGGCGGCCGGGCGTGATGGATCCAAGTCTCGGGCGAAGCCGGGTAGTACAGCTAGTGTTATATGAAACTGAAAAACACGGATTTAAAGCAGTTGCCTCCCCAAACCTGAACTATGAGCTTGTGTGAATGATGTACTGATTTAATGAGTAGTTGACAAGCCACGTGGTGCTTTGCCAGAAGCTAGTTTGCTCGCAGAGTAATTTTCACATCCACGTGGGAGTTTATGAAGGGAATTACCAAAGCGTACTATTTAAATTTACCACAGTGATACCCGCTGCAGCCTTCGTCCGCCTTCGTCAGCCGTTTAGGCCCACGGTCCCTGCCTGTTCTGTCGTTAAGGACTTCTTGGATCGCTTTTAGTCTGGGACCTCCCCTTTGACCTTGCCGCCATGGGGGAGGTGACCCTACCAGGAGCATGAGGCTCCCGACAGCTTCACTCTCGGCACCTCTCCACCATCGATAGCGGTGTAATGATTTCATCCTTCCAGCAATTCCACAAATTGTCGTGATTCACTTTCACTATTTGATTTCCTAATTCTTTTTTAACCCTGCGTTGAATGCAATGGCCACTGGTGGTTGCAGCGGTCACGTGTACCCATGACAACATACACATCGACTCTTACCACGTGTGATTTGCGGTTCATGTGGCGCACAGTCCTGCAGGTGTCCTGCGCGAGGGTTGAGGCAACGTTTGAGGTGGACGAATGGTCGGCCGCAATGAATTGGGCAGCGGACGGGGAGGCAGCACGGGGTCTGGGCCAGTTGCTCAGCCTGCAGGCCTTTCTCTGGCTGCTCCGACAGGAGGTGGACAGGGCCACTTCTCTGCTGTCACTTACCAAGAAGGTCAGAGTGGAACGTTTGAGTGTAGATGTTATGGGATGACAAGAGCGTTGTCACGACGATGCAGTTATAAGTAAGAAAAAGGCTGTGATAAATTACGGTACATTCTAGGGCATATCATTGCTGGCATTCATCACCGGCGGAAGTTGCTGTGCAGTTGTTTTTATTGTGAAACATATTTACCCAAATCTAGACAAATTTGATCTTTGGACCCTCTAGTGGACAACTGGGGATGGTAGCTTCCAATCAGGTCACATACAAAAGTCACGTGACTACCTGGGGTTGTGTGCTCTGCAGAATAGTGATTGTTCACACTTTTCACTGAACTGTTTTCAGAGGCCAGACATAGCTCCATCACTCGATGCCTTTACCGTGTTAATTTACCAAAGTTGTTCACAGTAAATGTGTTGCTGTTGATATTATCATCCTCATCTATCATCATTAGGCATGTAGCAATGCATCTCTTCAAATGTATTCTCATACACTTGACACATTCATCAAATTGCGTATGTGAGCATTGATTAATTATGATATATGCATATTATATGCAGACATATTTATACGTAGGGAGTCAACATAATTGTGCAGAAGAAACAGAGCAATGGTAGAACATTACAAATGAGACCATAAAAACTAAGTCAAATAATTGATACTGGAATTGAATCATTGCCGAAAATTGTGGCAACTCATCAAATCACTACATGGATGAACCGTTAAATGCCGAGTCGTCATGAATAGCATCATCATCATCAGCTCTTTAGATGCAATGTTGTGTCTGTTTCCATGTTGAACAGGCTGAGAGTATGGAAGGAGTCTCGGACAGTAACAATGTCTCAATGGAGTCACCCATGGCATGCATACCGAGTGACCCTCTCCAATATCAGTCGTCTGGGGTCAGCCACACCATCCTGGACCCCGAGAGCATAACTCAGGCTCTGTCAACTTGGGAGGCTCTCATGAAAGGTTCGAGTGAGTTGTGTATAGAGTGTTATTCAATGGCGAGACTAGTGACATGGATGCTTGTGCACTGCATTAGATTTCACGGGTCTTGGGTTTGATCTTATTCGTATGCATTTTTCGTTTGTTCGTTTCTCAATCCGCTTGTCCTGGTGAGGGTCGCGGTGGCGGCATATTGAGTCGGACGGTCCAGACCTGGAAATTGATATCTGAATCCATAGACACCCCAGCAGTGTGTGTGTGTGTGAAGAGGGCAGTACCCTCAAGCACTCCTAGGGAGGGAGTGAGGATTTGAGAAATGGTTTGGGGAGGTTCAAATGAAGTCGCTAGTAACAGATTAAATAAAACCCCTCCAGTGTGAGTTCAGTGCTTGGGGAGGGGTGTAATTTTTGGAGCGGTCCTGGGTGCACGAACATCCCTGCATCCCACTATCTGAACTTATAACCACGATCCGAATTTATCCTGGGCCTCCTCTACTTGGCCGGCATTGTGATATTGTAATACATGCCAGCCTTGATAGGTATTTGAGCATTTGCTTCAATCATCTGTTATGGGTTATCAGTCCATCTTGATTTGATTTGGGTTGGTTAGAGATATGTATATTTGTGCATCACTGTTGTAATTAAATTCCCACTGAGATGTATCTGTTTTGAAAGGGAGACTAGACTAGTTACAAAACGAGTTATTGCAGCTGTTTTTTTAGTTGTTGGAACCACCATTGGAACCTCCTTTATCAGTAGCAAAATATGATAATTGTTTTTTTACCCTTTTATCTGGCAACAAAACTGACACCTTTTTTACAAGGAGTCATGTTTGCATTGACCACAATATCTGCGGTCAGAATGCAAACAAAAAACACAACTCTGATAATGTATGCGTTGTCCTTGAAATTGATTGGTCCACACCCGAGACAGATTTTCTTAGAGCCTAGTCTCACATGGTGTTGGACCAGATGACGCCAAAAGGCTGTAAGAAAAGCTGTCTTGAGTGTGGACCAATCAATTTGAAGGACAGTGCATACATTATCAGAGTTGTGTTTTTTGTTTGCATTCCGACCGCAGGGATTGTGGTCAATGCAAACATGACTTCTTGTAAAAAAGGTGTCAGTTTTGTTGCCAGATTGTTGGAACCAATTTATATTTGAGCTTATACAATAGACTAGAGTTATTTTATGCCATATCATAGGCTCACAGCAAAATCCAAATTGAAAATATGCAAATTGCAAAACCTTGATTCTTACGCCTCTGATTAGCGTGATTGGCGGCGTACAGTGTGAAAGAAGTTCAACATATATACATGCATTTTGAGCGTAAAAATTTCATTCGAATGACAAATCTGCACAGCCATGCATAACTGTGCCAAACATTGACCTGTGCTGTAGGCAATGCGCTCTGTGTCGAGGGGAAGTGGCTGGACGCTTTGGACATTCTCGAGGGAGTTTCCCAGCGCTGCACATCCCGCCGATTCCTGGCCCTGGTGCAGAACCTCATGGCTCGCTGCTTTCATTCCCTCGTGAGTGATGCCCAGGCCCTGTCTAGGCGGCCACTATCGCACTTTGTAGATTAGCACTGGTAAATCAGCTATTCATAATTAATCAACGTTTTTGGGTTAGATCGCGTTATTTATAAATGTGTCACAACCCTCCACGACCCGACACGGCCAATCAGTAAAAAAGTGTCACGTTGACAAAAGACAAATAGTTCACTGCTTTAGCCCACCGGTGTGTTGAAGCGTGAAACCACAACATTAAAAATGGGGCAATTCGCCAGAATGGTGAGGCTCTGCTCTTGCTCCCGGTCTTAAATAGAGCAGCAGCAGGGTGACGTCATAATTTTAGTCATCAGGTGCAATGATTTGAGGCGGAGGGGGGGGGGTTATTGTAATTATATACTAGATTAGTAATCAGGCAATTGTTACGATGTGAGTTGTAGATTAGTAATCAGTTGTAATGTGTGTTATTGTAATTATATGAAACCACAACATTTAAAATTATAAATTTTAAATGTTGTGGTTTCATGCTTCAACACACCGGTGGGCTAAAGTAGTGAACTATTTGTCTTTTGTCAACGTGACACATTTTTGCTGATTGGCGGTGTCGGGTGGTGGAGGGTTGCGACACATTTATAAATAACGCGATCTAACCCAAAAACGTTGATTATGAATGATATTGGTAGCAAAAGCCTACGTGTTAAACTAAATCAGCTATATTTACTACTGTAAACTAAAACTATTAAATATTTTAATGTTGCCATTTTAGACCCATTGGGCTATATAATAAAATAAAATCGTAAGTAGTAAATAGTACTCACAGTTGAGCTGTGTTCACTGTTGTACCTCTCGAGAGGTAAAACCGTGAACTAAACAGAGTGAAGGAAAGACAACAACGGCGGGAATGAAACGCAAGAGCGACAGGATGACACGGAGATACGCAGAGCTACAAATCTCGCACCGCCTACTGGGCGTGAGCGTGCACTGCAGATCTAGCTGCTGAAAGAAGTTGTGTGGATTCAATGTTATTGTTTCGCTGACCTGGTGCGGCTTTAATGCAAAATCCAGCTAGCTGGGGTTCTACTCTACGTTGTAATTGGCTATTGTCAACGTTGCAGCTTGTAGAGATGCGGTATGCACCGCAGTAATAGAATGCGATTGATTCTTGAATCGAATCGCGACCAGAAATTGTGACATTTTATCGAAATGCAGGGGAGTGAATTGTTACTGAATGATATCTACCATATGCTCTGTTAAGCATTGCAAAGCATGTTTTTTTTCTCTCCATTATTTTATCTGGCCTAAATATGCTTAGTTTAAGGTCAAATACTACCATCTGTGACTGTAGCCCATGCATAGCCGATGAATGTTCTTCTGGCGAAAATGTAAACTTTTACATTCTAAAATACTTCATCGTCGCCTTGACATCTGCCCACCTTGGCATTCACATTATCTGTCGTGCCTAAGGCACCGAGGACTTTCGCATTATACGTGTGACTTGTGGCCTACCCCGCAGGGAAAAGTTAATCTGGCCATGGTGCTCTACAGACGTTGCGTGGAGACGGATGCACGCCATCTGTCGGCGATCTACGGGCTCTCCCTGCTCTTTCGTCAGCTCGGAAGGGCGAGCGCAGAGCTCCAGGCACTGGGTCTGCTCTCTAGCGTAAGCACCGCTTGCCGCTTTGGGGGCTTCCACCTCCATCTGTGGCCTGCAACTGTATCACCCAACACATTGTCCTGCGGAGGTTGCTGGTAGGAACGTTGGGTTGCTCGGTCAATGGCCAGGGTCAACGGTGGCGTGGTGTATTCCGCAAATATGCCCGACTGTGAGGGCGGGCACAAGCCGGGGTGAGTAGGTGAAACGTTGAGTTTTATAAGGGCACCACGGGGTGACCAGCCCCTCCCCACCCAGCCCCACCCCTCCCCACCCAGCCCCTCCCCACCCAGCCCCTCCCCACCCTCTCCTCCCCACCCAGCCCCTCCCCACCCTCCCCTCTCCACCCTCCCCTCTCCACCCAGCCCCACCCCTCCCATTTTTGGATGCACGACGGACGGACGGACACAATAATTCCCTGTGGGCTGGTGTAACCAGGAGGTTCCTACCAGTATAAGTGGTATGTTGAACTTCTGTCGCACCGTACGTAGCTAACCCTACTCATCGTAGGTGCGGGGGAAGGACAACAAACTAAACGCAAAAAGCAGTAAACAAAAAGTTTTAAATCTAGATTTCAAAGTGCATAGCTCCCAATGGCTTCCGAATACCATGTGATGATGATGTTCACTATCATCCACCGTCACCATTGCCATGCGAGGTGGCAACGATCTAGCAACGTTGATGCAGGGTGGGTAAGTCATGCAGTGCTGTAATTACGATGTGTATCTCACACCCAGCCTCGGTGTACCAAAGTGGTGTCGTGACAGCAGTACAGCAAGCAGGCTTCAGGCAAGCTACGGTCTTGAATTCTGCCGACATCATCGTGCTCCTGAGCCAGCAAGGATGGCCGCCGATAGTCTTTGAGTTGTCTGGGATCGTGTCCCGTGGTCTAGCTCCTTCAGCTCTTGCTGGCGGGGGGAGGGGTGGCAGCCACGGGGGCACTCCCAGGCCAGGCTTGATCCTGCCCCGTTCTAAATACAGGTAGTCCCCGAGTTACGATGGTCCGACTTACGATATTTCGATCTTACGATGGCGATAGCGATACGACAAAATTGTAAAATATTAAAAAATTTCGCTCGGCAGTCAAACGCAGCAGCGTACGAGGTACGATGCTGCACGTTGGGACGCTGCCGGGATGTACGCATCTACCGCCTTGTGTGATGCAGATAGGATTGTTTCCTGAAAAAACTTTCTATTAAATTGCAGTTCATATAGGTAGGCTAAGAATTTACCTTGTTTTTTACTTCACATTTTACTGTGCAATACAGTATTGTAATTAATACATACATACAGTATATAGTTTATACAGTACGGTACTGTAAATTGTGAAATTTTGCTAAATTATCACCATTCTTTAAGACTCCTGGGTAGGCTAGGCCATCTTCGACTTACGATATTTTTGACTTACGATGGGGTCGTCGTAACGCATCTCCATCGTAAGTAGAGGACTACCTGTACACGTACGGTCTGTCTTAATCTGGTGAGTGTTCAGTTCACAGTTACCTGTAAGGATCACAAATACGCCCTGGGGTCTGACTCTCTTTGGTGCAGCCAATGAACGCTAGCTAAGAATCTTAAATAAGCCTCAGTTTGGCTGCTTGAGTCTTGAGATTCCGTTAATCGATAATACTTCTAACCACACATTCATTGGCCCGAGCATTCCCATTGAATCTAAGTAGACAAATGTGTACATACATTTGGCTATGTGAGTAGTAAGTATTTTATTGAGTCCTGTCCTCAATATTATAATTAATTGGCATAATAAATATATAATTACATAATGAAGCACATTATTGTAATTTTTTGTATTTTAATAATCCTTTCATTCTCCTTTCAATATGTAGTCTTCATAAGCAGAGTTTGTTCCTGTCTTTGATATTCATCATAAAAGTTAAGTACTTTATACATCATAAAAATTGACTACTCTATCCAATAAAAAAACACTAGCCATATAAATGTCTTTACAGTACTTTGTATTCATTGATGAATGGAAATGTGCCTGTGGGTGACTTCATTAATTATTCATCATTTACACACGTGGTGTTATTCATATTAATGAGCTTGGAGGTTGATTCTTAGGGCTGTTTATCATCTGCTTGTGCACACTCGATGTCACTGTCTCACACCAGACTTGCTTAACATTTGGTTTAGTAGTAATAGGTTTTTACCCTTTTATCTGGCACCAAAACTGATACCTTTATACAAGGGATCATGTTTGCAATAACCACAACACTTGCAGTCGAAATGCAAACAAAAAGAGACTAGGCTCTAAGAAAAGCCGTCTCGGGTGTGGACCAATCAATTTCAAGGACTGTGTATTATCAGAGTTGTCTATCTTTGTTTGAATTTCGACTGCAAGTGTTGTGGTTATTGCAAACACGATCTCTTGTATAAAGGTGTCAGTTTTGGTGCCAGATAAAAGGGTAAAAACCTATTACTCTATCTTGCTACTGGCAAAGGAGGTCTCATAATGTAAGCAACATTTGGTTATTTATCTAATATGCTTGTTTACCCAGGACAGCCTGAATCTCACGACTCTGCCAAGTTTAATTTTCACATTGCATTTGAAACCAATCTCCTCACATGCTCACACATTGACCTTAAACATCAATTTTATACCTTTTAAAATTAAATCTGAAAACTATGTATGTATGTTGAACTTTTTCGATGTCTTTCCGACAGACCTGTTCACCTGAGGACGGCTGCTTGCGTTGTGGCCGAAACGTCGTGAGAATTGTATTTAATGAAGATTTCTTTTTATTATTTTATTATTTCCCTTCTACGTGACTTTAACGAAAGAACCAATAAGATATGTTGAACTTCTTTTGCCCCGTACGTAGCCAACCGTGCTAATCTGAGGTGCGGAACCAGAAGTGTGGTAACTCGGGTTGTTGGTGTGTGTGTGTGTGTGACATCGTGCGTGTGCGTGAACCAGGCGACAGGTTTACAGGCTGTGGAGAATGAGGCCGAGGCGATGGGAGGAGACTCCGTGTATTTGTTGGGGCAGGGCCCAGAGGCGTTGCTCTGCCAGTCAGTTGTGCACGTTGCTGAGCACCTGGAGCCCACTGGGGCACTCTACTTGTTGGCCAGCAGAAGCCGCCAGTTGCTCAGGCGAGTGTGCGCATGCTATGCTTATTACTGTGTGAAAGTTCACGGTTATGGACGTATGTACGTTGAACTTTTTTCGCACCGTACGTGCTAATTGGCGGTGAGGTGCAAAGTGCTTTCCTCGTATAAAACCATGAACTTCGTTTTGGCATGCGGGTCACCTGGTGACTGATAAAACATTATATCCTGAGGATTATCGAGCATCATTCTCAGTGACAATAGGGTGAAAGACTTCAAGAAGGGGTCGTGGTTTCTACTTGAGCGATGTGATAATGGTTTTTATATAATTTAGTGTCGATCACGCTGATAAAGTATTGTCAAACTGCAATTATATACCACTGACAATTGTATACCGATTTTTATATGCAACACACACATATTATAGTAAATGGTAAATAAATGAATGTGAAATTATATTTGACAGTGTAAGATTCCAGCCAGGTTCATTCGTACAATGTATTATGCCACGTGTAAACATTAAGTGCAATTTCATAACTTTGGAAGCATTGCCTCATGCGCGGCATTCTGGTATGCTTTCGTGAATGTACATCATATGTGGGTTCTCGCCAGGTGAAATAGTCTTGGAATGAACATTGATGTTTGTGGTTAATCACAGGCCAAAGAGGGCATGCACACTTTTCTGTTGTGCAAATATTCGTGATAAACTCATCTAATAGATCTCACTGTGTCGTGCAGCTGCATCCAGCACAGGTAACAGCGTGCTCGAATTATCTTTGATAAGACTAGGAGGCAAATTTAAGTTATATGTGGTACATTGATTTACTTGAACTTTGGCCACGAAAGGCATCAACCCTTCGACATGAATTACGTAAGCTTTAAATTATTTTTGCAGACTACTGACCGAAGCTTAGACGGCTAGTGTGGCAAAATGTGCGCTGGCTGTGATGAGATTCTCAGTAACGGCGCCTTCCACAAGAGTTGAACCACTCACAAGGGGCTCTTCGTCTTTGTGATTGGTGTAGGTTGGAGGAAGCGGTAGAACGATATGAAGAGTTATTGGCTCTGCTGTCAGATTCTGCTGCTGTGCAGGTATAAGTATCTTAATTTTCTCTTGTTTACTTAGACGGCCAATGCAACATGTTGAATTTGGTTTTTAACCATCGGCTAATTTTTCCTCAATTTAAAATGACCCTTTCAACTGTATCGCTGAGACTGCACAACATGTTTTTTCCCTCCACCATGTTTCTTAACATGTCCAGTGTTTAAATTGTCAACCCTTTTAGGTAGAAGACGTAGGCCTGACCGTTCCTAGGATCCCTGCATTGTACCTTGAACTAGCCTCTACCTTTCTGCATCTGAGGAAACACGACAGAGTTATTGCAATTTGTGATGATGTAATCAGCAAAACCAGCTGCACCATCCCGCAAAAGCTGGTTCTGGATATGAGGAGAAACTCCGCAGAAATGGGGCTCCGTGTTGCCCATTTGAACCCTCCCCGGGAGGCAGAAGACCCCGTCCTTTCAGCTTTTTTCAGAGATTCACCCGGAGGTGAAAGCTACCCACAAACAGTCACTTGGGACATCGGCAACAGTCGTGCAGATTTGAAGCAGGTGAGAACTTGGAATATGTTTGACTTGTGTTTATAGAACGACCAAAGCTTAGATGATGAATGCATTTCAAAAAAACGATGCCCTCTAAATAAATAAATAAGCATGCAAAATATTGCAATTATTTCTAGCACAGAAACTGATATAATTTTTTAATGTTATTAAAAAAAAGTTTGCTGGCTGGATTCCGGCCTGGCTGGCCGGGACGTGGTTAGGTGCCCGTGCGTGGCGGTAGTGATGTCACCGTGTATATTTGCGTGATCATTTGAGCCACATCCCACAGCTTTGAGCCAGGTTCGTCCGTCGCGCTTACATCACGCCTCCCCCACTGACCCTGCAACATGGCCATTTGTGCGGGATACTGTCGAACGATCATATCAAATACTATATTAGGCAAAAGTTTTGCTCGCTGGCTGGCTGCCTGGAGGGATGGATGGTAAACGTTCAAAGGACGTGCGGGTTGCTATTCTTGTAAAAAATAAAACGTTTAAAAGTAAGACTCAAAGATTTAAAAAGTTAAATAACGCGAAAGGCAAAAGCAACCATTGTAACAACCCCAACAAGACTTGCAGAGAATCCCAATAGCAATTTAGCGACGATGTATTATTTCTTTCATTTCAGGATTTGGGCGACGAGCGGTCGCGTGGGCAGTTGTCCGGGCGTTGGGCCGAGTTTGGCTGGCTCTGGGGCCACGAGCGGACAACGTTGCCCGCGGGAGGAGGCGCCCTCGTCAGCATGGGGAGCCGCCGCGTGCGGGAGAGTCTGCACGCCGCCCTGTGGACGGGGTCTGCGCGGGTCCTGCGCGCCGCCGCGCTGCTCGAGCTCGGCAAGGCGGACGAGGCCCTCCGGGAACTCGACAGGTGTTGGTGGCCGCCGTGTGGCGCGGCTTGCTTGCTTGCATTGTTTTTATCGCGTCTTCGTCGTCGAGAGGTTACCGACAGAAGATCGGCGATTGTCGGCGACTGTCGTCAAAGGCAACCGCCGTTACTGGAGTAATATAGACCGTCTCTTTCCATATACGTACCTAGATTAACACGCTTGCTGCCGTATATTTGTTTGCATCCTTGTTTCTTTGTGTTCCACAGCCTAAGGAGGAGCACGTAATGCGTTTTGTTAATTGCCAGAGGGAAACTACAGACATGAGTTGATGGGATACCGCGTGGTTCATTTCTATAAGCCAATTAGGCTGCCAGTAAGCTTACAAGCAGAGTTGAAAGGTGGGAGCAGCGAAGCAAATGTGCAGAGATCAGCCGTGATGAATGCCTGATGTTGAATAATGTTAATGGATTGTCTTTCATTACCCATGTTTGTTGCTGGTTGCCTCGCTAGCCTGTGGGTCTTTGTGCGTTCAAATCCTCCGTCTCTTCACATGCATGCTTGTGCGTTCTCAGGTCGACCGATGAGCTCTTCAAAGTTATCGTCATTCCTAGCAACAAAGGTACGCTTCATATTGGCAGTGGCTATTAAGTAAACAGGGTTCCAGTTACCTTGCGTAGTACGTGCATCTAGCCAGGCTAATACAGCCCAAAGTTAAGCTCGCTGCATTGACTCGATGTATTGGCGGCGTGGGGCATTTCCGCGAGCATGCAGAGGCCGTACTCTGTCTCACAGTAGGTAATGGATAAAGAGTACATCTAGAGAGAGCTCCACCAGCTGCGGGTGGTCACCGACATGTGAATGTATTCTAGATTTGAAGTTTTCGTGACTGCAAGGATTCATACTCTTTGGTTTTTTCGGTAAAGTCACGTAGGTAAAAAAAAATGTATTTGTTTTTTTTTACCTACGTGACTTTACCGAAAAAAACAAAGAGTATGTGAATGGTACCCTCCGAAAATGACTTGGACTGCCCTGTAGTTGCCTGCTTTTAACACGTTTTTTTTGCAATAGCATATCGGAGTGCTGTGTTGTCTTTGATCGCACGATCGGGGTGTTATTAAAAGCTATAATGTGATACGAAATTGTTACAACGAATCACTTGCGGACTCGGAAGAAAGTTTTGCGATATCAGTGGTTTTCACTATAACAGGTTATATTACAATATGAACTGGGGCCTTTGTAAAACATTAATGCATCGCTGAGTATATATGCAAGTGTGCATTTCTACAGGTCTGGGAGTCATGCACAGGTACATGTTTACAGTATTCAATGTACTGTGCAATGTACTGTCTAGTGAATACTGTAATAAAACAACGATGATTGGATGTTTGACAGCCCGTACGATAGTTAAACTCGTGGCCGCTGATGAAACGCGATCGCTGTGTGAGGTGTAAATCAACGTGAGCAACGCGTTCCTGCTGCAGCTACGTTCGTTGTAAACAGGGGATCGTGATGAGCGTAGGTCATAATAACGAGTTTTTACGAGCTAGTTAACATCCTACGGTGGCTCGGAGATGTTAACTACGTCACCTGGTATACAGGAGGTCGTGGGTTCGATCCTAACCCTGACGCCTGTTGTATATTTTGAGTTTGCATTTTCTCCCCATGGTCGCTATGATTTTTCTCCAGATCCTCCGGTTTTTCCCTCCATACTTAGAATCATGCGTTTGGAGCGTTTGAATGCTATAAATGTCCACATGGCAAGCCATTTTGTTGAGGTATCAGTTGTGGCCAGGTCGCTTCTGAAAAAGAGCTGTGTAGTCTAACATAAAAAAATAGTTTAGTTTTTTATTTAATACTGCACACCAAAACCATTTACACGGAAGGAACTGCTACGTTGAAATGTATTCTCGTTTAAATCTGTATCTTAGTCGGCTCCCCAACTACAAAGTGTCGTAACATCAGACTGCGAACGAAACAGGAACACATTTCCAGACGTCGGTTTGCACAGCTGATTCTTGTGTGTGGTTAACGGCGTTAGATGTCACTTGCTTACGTTTCGCATTTCGTGCAGATTGCTCCGTTCGGCGGGAGTTGCCACTGGAAGAGCTGGCACTGAATCTGCTCAAGAGCCTGGTGTTTGATGGCATCGCTGGATGCTTGGAGACCATGGGCAGGGACAAAGATGCGTTGCAGTACTACCTGTGCAGCCTGCAGGCGAATCCTGGTGGGTCCCAACACCATTTACTCTCCTTCCGATATTAGGAAGCCACTGAAGTAATGCACTGCCAAATCTAGATTGAAAACTCATTTCGGTTAAAACTGCGTTTTGCGTTTAGTTTGTTGTCCTTCCCCTGCACCTCCGATTAGCACGGTTAGTTACGTATGGTGTGAAAGAAGTTCAATAGACATACGTACAAATACTAACCATTTCTCCCCCTCCTTGGTCTATATTATTGACATCTACATACTCATGGCTTGTGGTCCAGTTCATATTATTGTGGTGTACTTTGTTCCAATACAGTTTTTTTTTTCTCAGTCATCATAATGTAATGTGTTTGGTTATCCCCACAATGCCATATCTCAGATATGTTCTCTACAAGTCTACGTGACTTTACCGAAAGAACCAAGAATACTGATGAATCCTGTTTGCTGAATTGCATTCCCACCAATCTCTCTCTAATTGTGATGGGTATGCCCATCGCAGGTAAGAGGAAATCTACTCCTGCATGTAGTTATCAAAACGGTGTCACACACATCTGTACTTTATCCACCAAAGTAATTTGATTGCAGGCATGGAGTACAACAGCCTCAGTGTAAAAACGCTTTAATCCAGAATTGGATTGACTGTCTGGTGATATAAAAAATAAGGCATAATTTAAAAAAATTCTGACCTGACCACCACATCTGAAGACCTCTATATGCCCTTGCAGTGCCACATTTGGCACATATTGTATGTATGTACTGTCTGCGTGTGCGCGTGCGAACCATCTGTGGGAGCGGTAGTGTAGCGGTTTGCGCGCTGCGCTACGAACCCGGCGGCCCGAATTTGATTCCCGCTCACGGCCAGCACCAGTAACGATTATCTGAACTGGTTCTGGGCCTCCCCTAGGTTGACTCGGCGTCAAATGAGGACCTGCTGCGGTGTGTAAAACATCAGCACTAGCGAGACAAAGGCGGCCGGATATGGTATTGGCTACCGACCCTCTCGTGTGCTGTGCCGGCCTTAATCGGTGCTCGCTAACAGCACTCGCCCCAACAGTGTTAGGGCTATACGGAGAATTTTTGTCCTTATAGTGGTTAGCAGGATGTGCTACGAACCCAGCGACCCCAAATCGATTCCTGCTCATGGCCAACACCAGTGACGATTATCTGAACCGGTCATGGGCCTCCTCTAAGTCGACTCAGCCTAAAATGAGTACCTGGTGTGATGAGTTAAACATTGCTACTGGAGAGACAAAGGCGGTCAAGTGTGGTGCCGGCCACCCACCCCCTCATGTGCCATGCCGGACTTCATAGGTGCTCTCTAAAAGCACTTGCCCCAACAGTCTGTTAAGGCTATATGGAGGATCTTTGTCTTTTCCGTCTGTTTTGCAGGTGGGGTGCACAACATGTACGGCCTGGTGCGGCTATTGAACAAGCAGAACAGGAAGGGGGAAGCAGTCGCACACTGGCTGAGCTTTAGGGGCCTCTTGGACGGTGACATCAGGCAGATGAATTCCAAAGGACAAAGTCTCACGGCGATTCCTGACCTGTAAGCCAATTGTTTAATTTCTTAATGAGAATTTTATAACTCGAATTACTTATATTTTTGAATTTGTTGCAGTATTACTCCTTGCACGCATTCGCACATAAAGCCCTCTTGAAATGTATCACGATGTTCTACTTGGGCGACTTAGCCACAGGATTCCCATGCGGTGACTTTGCATGCAATTATGAATAATATTAATAAGTGCATAATACAGTTCTTTTGGGGTTAGATCACTTAAATATATAAATGTGTCGTTAAACTCACCACCACCCTACACAGCCAATTAGTAAGGGTTGTCACGTAAACAGAACGTGCCAATTCGTTACTAGTACAGCACACCGGTGTGTTGGAGAGCAAAGCAGAACCGGTCCTAGACCTTTGGGGGCCCTAAGCTAAATTTGGTTGGAGGCCCCTTTGATGTATGATTTTTTTCACCCACTCGCTAGTAGTGACTCTAGGGGGCCCTCTGCTGGCCACGGGGCCCTTTGCAATTGCAAGGGTCGCTTAGTGGCTGGGCCGGCTCTGGAGCAAAGCCACAACATTTACAATCTGAGTATGCCGTTTCGCCAGTAATTTCAACTAGCTTCATCAGGCGACAGCCACAAATCTTACTATTGGCTGTGTCGGGTGGTGGCGGGTTTAACGACACATTTATATTTACGCGATCTAACCCTAAAAACCTGTGTTATGGATGATATTGGTCGCGAAAGCCTATGCAATAATAAGTTAATTGAACAAAATACTACGATTTCTTTAGAAGCAGCTGATTGCACCTCTGAACAGGTCGCTTCAAATCCTTGTGCCTAACAAATGAGAGCGGTATTTAATGATTCTGGCAGTGGGCCATACAACTACGTGCCAGAGCAATTGAAGGTGCCGAGTGAGGGAGAGCTGCTGGAGATGGACCGGGACTCCTTGCTGCACTGGGACGGCTACAGCTCGGAGGAGCGGAGAGTCCTGCGCACGTTGGCTACTGGATTGTTGCCGTTGTCCAACTAAATGCAAGTTATTCTCATACGTATACTTCCTGCTGCGAGATAAGGGCATGGGAGCCCTTGAGCAGTGGTTCCACGTGAGGTTTGTGTAAATATATACGATTGAATGAGAACGTCATTCTGGTATTACTGGACTGGCTCAACCGCGCTGATAAATAGTAAAACAGCACATAAGTGTCCGTACAGTTTAATGCCGCGTTCTTTAACGAGATAAAAGCTCATTGACATTCGTTACAAGCAACACCTAGATATCTGTTCTTGCGATAACAAGTTGGGGCACATCAGCATTTGACTTAAGTGAGACATTTCAACTACTGCAGGGCGATTGAAGTCGTCATCTGTCTGAAATTCCACACCATTCCGATAGGGTTATGTAAACTCCCACCCCAATGGGCGGGGAGGGGCAACGGAGGGCAGTGAACAACCCAACCCAAGCACGAGCTTGTGCCAGGTACTGCTTTGCAGATAGGTATGCGAGTTAGCAATTTTATGTATTTAGATGATTTTGCTGCTATAAATGTCCACATGATAAGCTATTTTGTTGGCCTGGTTGCTTCTGAAAAATAAATGAATAGTTCAGTGGGCTTTACCTGGTAAGGTAAAAAAATTGTTTACTTTTAGATTTTTTAAGCGATGTATTTACCTTTCCTATACTCTGCACCTCTTTTGTGTTTTTGTATCTTTGTGTTTGTAACGTTCTAACTCGCCCCTACTGGACATCTGTGAGAAGAGCTTTATAGCTCATCGGATTCCTCCTGCAGTATAAATAAATATTCTGATTCTGATAACATGTGTCCATGTGTCTATGCTCACGTGTCTAAGCTCCTTGTCTTCACCCACCCGCCGTGACCAGCGTGGTGATGTTGAGTTAACCCAGATAACCTGCACCAGTGAATTCACAATTTACAAAAGGGCTGTCTGTATGTGTATACGCTGTGAGTGACTGCATATGTTGTTGGTGACTGCTTGTGGGTGTATGTCCATGCACCTAGCCTGGCACGAGCGCCGTGGTAACGCCACCACCACCACTTGGTGGTTGTTGTATGTGTGTGTGTGCACGTGAGAAGTGACATCGGCGTTATGAACTGGGTGTCATTGTGGTTGTCTGTGGTTGTGTATGGCGACTCTTTGCAACTTCTCCAAAAAACACCACATCATGGTCGCTAAAGAATTATATCTGGTCAGTTGCAGCAAGGAGAGCCGGAGGAGTCTTAAGTTATCTCTGGATTACTTTAAATATGCTCTTAGCAGGCGTAGTATGCTTCAAGTTTCTTCAATGTTTTATTTTCCCTAATGACAGTTTAATAGCGGAATGTTGCAGGAGGAAACCATTTATAATAAGCAGCTGCTGGGAATTTCCAAAGGAAACATAATTTGGAAATTAAAAATATGACTGTAGCATGTGTAATTTCCGGGAGATTATTTAAAACAAATTTTAATGGCTAAAGGTGCAAATATATATTGTAAATCATTTATTTTAGAGGTTTTTTTCCCCTGAGGAAAGCCTCATTGAGTCTCATGACTTTTTCAGGAGGTGCCTCCCAAATTTTTGTTTACAGTTGGGGGGTGGGGGCGATGATTGCTTTGTATATTCCAACTTATTTCCGGGTCATTTTTCAAATTCGCCAAATGTTTACCTTGACACCGGCATACAAAGACCTAACCCTTGCGAATGATGTCACGGGATCTTTAACGTCCACTGCGAAGCAGATGGCACGTTTTTTTTTTTACGGTTAATACACCCGCCACATTAATAACCGGGGAGGCCTCTGGATTCGAACCGTGAACCTCTGCAAACAAGCGGCGTACGCGCTACCGCTTTGGCCACGTTGCCGCCAGACCATGAGTATGACAACTGCGGGGAATGGAAATTCAGAGTTTACGTTAAAAACAAGAATCGGAGATAGTCGTTCGGGTAAACGGCAGAGCGAAAGTGCAAACGGGAATGATCTCACTGGGAATCACAATGGGATGTCCGAGTGTTCTTGGCAGGATATCCAAGGTGACTCGGTGCAGAGGGAAGGGTTTGCCGTATCTGTTGGGCGAATGACCCTTTCAGAGCGTGCTGGTGGTATGGGGGGACAGTAAGGGGAAACTGTTCTTGCTGGTATGTATGTGGGGAAATGGGGAATGTTTGGGTATGTGAATGGGGGGGGGGGTTAAGAGTTTGGGGAGGAGGGAAGGAGGCTTGGGAGGTTGGAGGACAATTGCCGGGCAAGGGGCAGGAAGGTCCCCGGAGAGGCGATTTGTGCTCCATCGTTGTGTATTTCCTAGTCCGCGTAATTAGTTTTTGTGATACAGTGAAACGTTTTGTGTAAACTTGGTATCCTGTCCGAGGTCTCTTGTTGAGTCTGGCTTCAGTTAAACACACATGAGCAAACATGGGACTCTTGTTTTAATACTCTTTGGGTAAAGTCACGGAGGTATAAAATAAAAGAAATCACGACGTTTCGGGCGCAACACAAGCGTCCATCATCAGGTGGGAAAGCGTGGTCTGCTGCTGGGGCAGACTGTTTAAAAAGGTTTTCACTTGCAGGAGTGTATTCCTGCCCGCTTGCACACCGCCCACTTCTGGAATGTGGGTCACGTCATGAGCAATGGTTTTCACTTGATGAATTGCAGCATTCTTCAACTTGCCACTTCGCCCCTTCACACTGCCGAGGGTATGGATATTTACGTGGCAGCGCATCCTGGCACGAGCGTTCCACGTGAAAAAAAGACTTGGCAGAAGCTCCATCACAGGGACTGTCCTGGTGTCACGAGCACTCCTTGTTAAGATCGGGATTTTACCTCGGCGTAAAATGTTCTGGCCTCATGATACGTGTGTATGTTTGGACTTCTTTCGCACCGTACGTAGCCTGACCGTGCTAATAGGCGCGGGGGAAGGCCATATGCCCTTCGGCCCTCCCCACCACCCCCTGCCCGAGTGCAGTGGGCCCTGCACAGGTGAGAGGCAGGAGGAGGCTTTGCACCACCCGGGGCTGGTGGCCGTGCTGCAAGACGGACGACCCCTGACCAAGCTTCAGCGGTGCCTAGGCGTAAGCAGACACGCTAAATAGATGAGTTAAAAAACAAAAATAAAGTGGATTCGTTAATAGCACTGCGTTGCAGAGAATAGGTACATAATGGGTGAACTTTTGGGTAATGGCCCTGAATTCAGAGCACATAGACCCGAGGTAGAGTGATCGAAACGTCGCCTATTATATAACTTTTACAAGGCAGTGTTCTTGACAAATGTGAGTATATCTTCTTAGTTCTTTCGGTAAAGTCACGTAGAATGAAAATAATAAAATAATAAAA
>CM025641.2:8152008-8175815 GCA_014621495.2 Entosphenus tridentatus | reverse complement strand
ATTTTATTATGTTTTATTTTTATTATTTTATTACTTCCCTTCTACGTGACTTTACCGAAAGAACCAAGAAGATGAATTATTAATAAGTAATGGTTAATACTTCTACACGGTTAAAGTAAACATGCCGTAGAGCAGTGACAATACATTGTAAATCGAAATACATTGAAGAAAATTGAATCTACAGTACTCACATTTTCTCGAGTGGGGAATACCGAACTTTACAGGGAAGGTGGCTTCCATGCTGTCTGTATGTATGTTGAACTTCTTTCGCACCGTATGTAGCCAACTGTGCTCATCGGAGGTGCGTGCACATGGAAGCCACTCCTGTGAGTGCACTGTAGGTTAAATGAAGTTGGTTTTAAATCCAATTCTTAAACCTGGATTCTGTGTAGCAATTCAGCAAATCAAGTATTAAGGCACGGAGAGATGAAATGTTTGTAATTACATTGACAGCCATGAAGAGGAACACGTGGACGAGGGGGACACGTGCAGGTGAATGGCATCATTCACACTGTTAATAAAAGTAAGCGGGGCTTGTACAGGACACGTCGTGGGTGGAAGGGACGGTGGGTCAAGGATAATGATGGGAGTGGCAGTCAGGTTTGTTAGGTGGATTACTACATTGCAGGTCTGTGAGACGCGGTGACGGCTTTGGATGGCCTTCATCCTGCAATGGATTGATCGTGGCCGATGATGATTAAGGTACTGACTTCTGGCTGCAATGAAGTTTGAGTTGATTATGAGCCTGAGTTGTTAGCTTCAGCTCTGGTTTATTTATAGTTGTCTTGAGCAGTGAATCTTGGTTTATTTTGCAGTGTAGAGTTTGTGTGTGTGCTTTGGATAATCGCACACCGGTTAGCACGGTTGGCTATGTATTGTGCGCAAAAAGTTCAGCGTACATAATCCCAAAGTCTCCCTGCTAGCACGTTCCTCTTGGGACATTGTCACCTTGCGATAGCAATAGCATCGTACGTTAGTGGTGATCACACAGACATGGGGCAAGAAAGCATTGCTTAACATATTTGTCTTATGATTTAAAGCTTTCGTCACTGCAGGGATTCATATTCTTGGTTTTTTCGGTAAAGTCACGTAGAAGGGAAACGATAAAATAATACATATTTTATTTTATTTTATTGTTTCCTTTCTACGTGACTTTACCGAAAGAACCCAGAATATATTTGTCTTCATTGTGTTCACATTCACCACAGTGATGACATACTCTTAGCGTATTGCATGCCACAGCTTTTGTCAAAGAATTGAGTCCACGTGTATAGAGCCAAAGTGGATGTACATCTATATCCTGAAGGACACCCCCCGTTATAAAACTATTTTAAACACTAGAAACCAAAAAAAATGTAACCAGGTAAGGCCCACTGCTCTGTTTCAGAAGCTCTTTCAGAAGCAACCTAGCCACAAATGATAGCTCAACGAAGTGGCTTTTTACGTGGAGATTTATAGCAGCCAAATACTCGAAACGCATGTTTCTGAATATGGAGGGAAAAACTGGAGGACCTGGATAAAAATCCACACGACCACGGGGAGAGAACATGCAAACCACAAATATAGAAGCATCAGGTTCGGGATCGAACCCAGGCCCTCCTGTATACCAGGTCAAGGAGTTCACACCACCCCAGTGCCACACACACACATAAGGCAGTTTTGTGTATAACCAAGTGTAGGAGAGCAGGTGTGGCACATGGGCAAGGATGATGGTTTTGGATGTTGTAAGTATTCTCAGAGAAAAATACAACTACGATATTGAGGATGTGCTGTATGTTTACCAACTCGTAATTAAGGTTGTATGTCAAACCTGGGCGTACAGGGTTTTACGACTGCTGGATGCAGGGAATTCCACCGTGGGCTGCTTTGCTTGTTAATTTGATGATGAATTCCCAAGTCGGATGTGTTTTGGGAAAAATAAATGAACCACAATACGTAATATGCTTAGTGTGTTCCATTTTTTTTTAAAGATTGGAAGCATTTACATCCCCAAATATAGTCCTTGTTCATTGAGTGCAGTGTTTGTCAGTTCATCTCCATATATATAAAAGGCAAAGTTGTGAATATGTGTGTCTGTTCAAAATGTTTAGCGTACTTCCCGACATGCAACAAACTGCAAATTTGCCATGTGGTACTTTGCAGACTGTACATCATGCAAAAATTATAAAAATACACTTTTTTGTGGGGGGAGAGCTCAATAATGTATATATTTTTTGCACAGCAAGTGAGCTGTGACGTCAAATCTGTCATGTGACCCGCGCATGTGGAAGCGTAACGCATTGTAGTGTGGTGGTTAGCGCGCTGCGCTACGAACCCGAGTTCGATTCCCGCTCACGGCCACCACCGGTGACGATTATTTTAACCGGTCCTGGGCCTCCCCTAGGTCGACTCAGCCTCAAACGAGTAACTGGTGTGGTGTGTAAACATCGCCACTGGGGAGACAAAGGCGGCCGGGTGTGGTGATTCCAAGTCCCGGGCGAAGCCGGGTAGTACAGCTAGTATAGTATGTTTTAAAGGACAAATTACTTCCTTTTGCTGTGAAGAATTTCCCATAATGCAAGGGGTCACCGAAAGTTCTGTGGTCGGACATACGAGTGGTACCACAACAACTATTAAGTGTCCGATTATGAGTAGACCACTTTAAAGAATTGCCACATTTCAGAGCAATAGATTAAAGTCTTCTTTCTTATCTCGTGTGTGCGTTAAGTGAAACGTTGAGATAACTAAGCTGAGATCGATTACACAATACTCCTACCTTGCAAACAAGGATGGCATCGCCCCACAGGAAATCCATATGGACTTGGGAGGCAAATGGGAAGAATCGTCCCCATCGCATTCCGAGATCAAGAAGTGGTGTGCAGAGTTATTCCAGATGGGGGATTATTAGCCTTGGGTAATCTAAGTACCCTACTGCCTTGCTTGTTAAGGGGGCTGCATTTAAAAATAACTTGCTTGAAGCGTCAGCCGTTGCTTTCTATGTCAGGTCACGGGCCCTTTTAATCATCCCCTTGTAAACACAATTCATAATACGCGGATTGTCTGCCTGCTCAAGCTCGATTTGGGTCATATCTGTCTGCCTTGGTGGCCTTAAGCCAAGTGGCGAAATGTATTTACGTGTAACCTTGGTAGAAGTCAGTCTCTGCCCGTTGGCTTCTAAGAAAAATGGTGCTGTACCCATTTTATTGAGATCAAATGAGTGAATAATATGACAGTGATAATCGTAAGGTGATTTTTTAAACCCAGTCCATGTCCCCAGGGTGCTTTCGCTGATCAAAATTAGTTTAGAGTTATTTCCACTTTATTTGGTGCAATTCCAGCCAATTACGGTTTGAGCATTGATTCTGTGTTTCCCTTCCTCGCCGGTTGAAATAAAGTGAGGTTTAAAAACGAAATGCAGTATTGCAGGCCCCATGTGGGTTTCAAAAATATATAATTGAAATGTACATGACAGATTTATTAAGTGTAATTTGCATTTTATCTTACTATTTTTCTTAGAAAATGTGTGACTTCAATGCTTTCCAATGTGCACCTGAAATGCCATGAGCCAAGGCGCCCATATAATTGCCTTTTAACTATCCCAAAAGAATCGGAATTGGTGACGACGCAGCCTTTGCACGTCGCAGCACCAACGTTTTGGAACAACCCTGTTTCCTCCCTTAACATCATAAATGTTCCTTCAAACAAAAATATTCTGAAGCAGAAGGTTAGTGCTGGATACAACCGCATTTGCAAATGTGATTTGTAACTTTCGATTCTTACCCCCACGTTTCGATAGTTACATTTTGACGTGCAGTTTTGTTGAGGAATCGTGTCTTGTATTTGGTGTGGTCTGGGACTCTTTGCGTTTTGCTGCCTCGTCCAAGCTTGCATTTGGAGCCTGATTGGCTCCGGCTTTGTAGCGGATGAATAAACAGGCAGTGCCCGCTTAACGCTGTAGGTGCGTTCCTTTTTACGTGCCGCGTTCAGCAAAAATCGTGTAAAGCGAAAACAATTCCCCATATATGATGTAACGGTGAAGTTTGGCGAGATTCGAAGTACTGAGCACACGCGCAGTGAGATGGCGGGGCAAATAACTGAGGGTACGCAGCCGCATTACAGCATCATTCCGCGTATAGTATCACGCCGCTCGGCCGTGCAGCTCAAGAAAGTACTTTGTCATCGACCGCTCAAACCGAGTTATAACGGTGCACATTCAGCGGTGAAACGATGCGTGTTTAGCATGATGACGGATGCATCCCTCGTGCGAAAAGTTTTCGCCAAATGGAATAACTGCGTGATAGTGAACACGCGTTAAAGTGTGAACACCGCGCGTTAAGCGAGGACTTGCCCTGTTGCACGTGCGATTTTAGCTTTACGCGTCTCTTTCCTATCTTGCTCTTCTGTCTCTTATACTCCTTGAGAAAACATCGCTCTCCTATCGTGCTACCATTCAAATTATCTGAATACATTACATTTTCTGTCGTATATATTTTCCTATGTTGTTTGAATGTCTCTTTAACATCAGATGCAACTTTAAATTAGTTGTGGTCAAACTTTTTTTCGTAATTTCATACTTGCGCGTTGTTTTGTCCATGACTGATGCCGCTAATGATATACACGTGTAGCGTACGTGCGGTCACGTGTGTATGGTGGATGTTCCCAGTGGCGCAAAGCACAGTACTGTAGTCGATCCATCCGCAATGCAACATTCTTAGACACCCCTGTTCTCCCACCTGTTATTCAGCAAGTGTGTTATTTATTCCACAATGTCCATAAAAGGGACAAAACGAGCAGTTCCCAAACTTTGGGTCGTGGCCCCCAAAGGGCTCACTTCATCAGAGGGATGGGGTTGTGGGAAAAACAGTTAATCTGTTGCTTCACAATGTTTAAGTTTCGGTCGTGTGAAGCAAAACTAAGGCATAGAGAGAGACGTCTCGGACGTTTCTAACATTCAAACAGTATTTTTTTTGGTTGGGGGTGAGCCCAAAACATCTCCACCAATCAGAAAGCCCTATATTGGTTTTGAGCCGGATCGTACAGCTTTCTGATTGGTGAAGATGTTGCGAGCATTGTGGGAATTGCAGTTCGTTCCATCTGGGAAACGCCTTCATGCCTGCATGTGCAATGTACAGGATGGTTGGTCCAGATGTCTTGCGACTCCCAATTAATTGACTCTAAAAGTTGTTTTCATTTGCATTATTCATTTCTGTTTTAAATAAACCTTACACACAACGTTTAAATTCATTTTAAGAGAGTTAAATGGTGGGTCGCAAGACGTCTGGACCACCCTGTAGAAACACATGTGTTGATTCTTCCACAGTGAAAGTGACATTTGAAACCCGTTCACCTCGAGTAGCAAGAGTTCGCTGACTCGGTGACCGAGAAAAGTTACTCGAAGAAACTTGGTTCGCAAATACGATGGGACGTTTCGAGAGCACGGCTTCTCAAGTAGTTTATTTTTTGGAAGAATGAAGGGAATCCACAATGTCCTTCTGTGTCTCTCGCTCCGCTGCTATTGTTGAGCGAGAGCGTGAAGCCAATAAAAACTGAAATGGCACTTGCACACTTTGTTCAGAAAGACCGCCCGAAGGGAAAACGCCCGAGTCTGCTTATAGCCGTTGTATAAGCCAGGTGCCTCTTGAAAACGGGAACCGGCTGTTGCCGAGCAAACTCGAGGAGCATCTTTCGAAGAGAAGCGACAGCATCGCTCCGGTTTAAGAAGCCGCACACAATTGCGGCGGAAGTTTTGGGTTCTACCCACCGCAGTTGACATGGTGGAAATAATTGCGTGGGGAGGTGGAGACGAATGAACTGAAACCGTATACCGCCCGTCGGGCAAACGCCGTGAAACGAAGGGTTGAGGTTATAGCTGGTGAAAGGGAACAAACACTGATGCTTTTCAATTTGATGTGACCGTTTAGGATGGTGATGCCGCGCACAGTGGCTTTTTGTGCGATACATTTCGGAGGATGCCGCTATCTTTTGAGAACATTCAGTTCTGTCTGACACTTCGCGTAACTGCTCTGGAATTTTCAGAGCGCTGCGTGGCCACATGAGAGTGCAAAAAACATTCATTGCGATCGCACGGTGGGGCTCCTGTACAGAAGGTGCCCGTCTGTGGCAGGACACAAATCAGGACTGTGCACCTTGACGAAGAATGTTGCTCTGGCCTGCTGTTGGTACGCACTGCATGGTCCATCGAAAACAACTGCCAGCCAAAGAACAAAAGCTTGTTTAGGCATGAGGTGGCTGGGCATGCGGGCTCCATGACCAAGCCATGTAGAGACACACACACCCAGGCTCACACGAGAGACACGGAGACTCGCACATGTTCCACTATAAAGCGGTATTAACCTATAACGTGAGTGTCCTTCATGTCCTCCCCGACTACCCCCGTAATGTATCGGGCTTTTGCCGTAATTTCAAAACCGTCGTCGTGAACGTTCAAATACCACAGGTGGTGTTCATCGCTCCACCGTGTTCATTTTGG
Organism: Entosphenus tridentatus; assembly: GCA_014621495.2. Lineage (NCBI taxonomy): Eukaryota > Metazoa > Chordata > Hyperoartia > Petromyzontiformes > Petromyzontidae > Entosphenus > Entosphenus tridentatus. The sequence continues at coordinate 8,169,346 of CM025641.2, read as the reverse complement.
TCTCCAAACTGTCGGCTGAACTCCCTCCGCTTTCCTTCGGTTCTGGTGAAGTGCCCTTGCCTGACATGAAATGCGAGCCTATTACTTTATGTTGGGTGCAATTGTTTCACGTGTGTCTTAGAGTTTTGCGGCGGTGTTCTAACATCAAGCTTGTACTTTGAGTTACCAAGGGCCTTCATTACATAACATCGTTGGGGCGTTTTTTCCCCGCTCATTAATCCTGCCAGTGACGGAAACTCTTTTCTGCTAGATTAAACTAATCTCTTTTAAAGGTTTTTACTGATGAAATTAAATATTTCGTTTAACTCAACAGTGTCGTTGGATGGCAGAGGTAGCTTCGTGGTCAGTTCAGTACTGTACTAATTCCAATGTTTTTCGCTGAAGTTGAAAGTTTGGTGCAACACTGTAGTACGGTGCATGTTTCTAGAAGAATGACCTCTACAATGACCTGCCACCTTTGCTGCTGACCTCGAGGTTTTTTGTGTGTGTTTAGTTTGCTTCTTGTGTTGACTTCATTTGTACCAAGGCCGTAGCCATGGAGTCAACATTGGGGGGGACCAAATTTTCCAGGGGGTCTGGTGGTCTCCCCCCAGAAAAAAAAAATCGAAATTTTAAAACTAATTTCCTGCCTAAAATATTAACAAATTCACTAACACATAGGATGGACTTTTTTTTTACAATAATTTTTAATAGTGTATTGTATTGCATTGCTCTGTTTTTCTTTTTTGCCTTTTCTTGTTTCATTGTATGTCATGGCAGAGTTTAGGGACTAATAAAGTACAACCATAACCACAATCATATAAACAAATCTATTTTATAGCAATATATTGGGGGGGACATTTTGAGCATATTTGAATATTGGGGGGGGATGTGCCCCCCCCCCCAATTTTTTTTTTAATTAGGGGGTTTTTTTCCCCCCCCCCCCCCCCCCCGCGCTTGCACACCTCCGATTAGCACAGTTGGCAAAGTACGGTGTGAAAAGAGTTCAGCATACAATGAGCATTTCCCTCGGACTTGAGTCTTCCTAATATGCATCATCTCAAGTCACATTCAGCCCACTGTTGGATTACAAAATAAAAAAAACACTGTTCATGTTTTTAATCGCTGCTCAATGGTACTCCAATTTCACTTTTCTGTCTCTTCATTGGAGGTTCCTTGACATCTGCGGTGTTCCAAGCCTCATGATTTCGAGTGGCGTGGTGCTCGTTTTTCAGCTGCACATGCTGCAACGCACCTGGGTCTGTTGTAACGGGCCGCATTTTTGCGACGCTGGAATGCACCATGTATTCTGCTCTTTGATTTGTTACGAAGATCTTAGTCCGGCTCGTATGCAAGACCACGGTGAATTATTAAATTGCAGGATCATGACAGTTGGTGACGGCTTGGGGTGGTCTTCAGCCAGCTGGATGATGGTGATGATGAATCCTAATGTATTTTCAATAGTAATCAGAAATGGGAGCGTATATAACCCAGGCTTGGCATGCCAATAAAACGTCTTAAGCTTACATCGCTCACCCCTGTGGCATTTAACGGACTTCGACGTTGAATAGGAAACGTTAATCTGACCTCTTAAGCTACAGTGTCATGGGACTTGGGGCCCAGTAGGGGATTGAGCGTGGCCAGTAACACTGTCATGTGAAATGGAAGTATTTCTTGTTGCCGCTGGCGTACAGGGACCCGCCAAAGCAGCAACATGCGGTGCGGTTACAGTGTGGGGGGAGCGGTAACGTAGTGGTTAGTGCGCTGTGCTACGAACCTGGCAACCCAAGTTCGATTCCCGCTCAAGGCCACCAACACCAGTGACGGTTATCTGAACCGTTCCTGGGTCTCGATCAGGTCGACTCGGCCTCAAATGAATACCTGGTGCGGTGTGTAAACTTCGCAACTAGGGAGACAAAGGCAGCCTGGCATGGTGCTGGCCACCCACCCCATTGTGTGTCGTGCCAGCTTTCATATGTGCTCACTAACAGTTGCAGTTCAAGTGGGACACGCACCCCATTTGTCACATATGCCGGCAATTAAGGGGGTCTATTTAAACAATACAACTTTGACTTGTGTATCATGCAAACGCAACTGCATCTCGAGATGCGGACGTGCAAAAATGGTGGACAAACACCGGTTGGAGAGTCGATGATCGGCGGCAAGGAGGCAATGGTGGAGTACAAACGATGAAGGGAGATCGTCGGTCAACGACATCGGAGGAGGAGGAGGAGGAGGAGAGGCCAGGCTTGAGCCAAGGCTTGAACAGTGGGAAGAGGGTTTTACATTGCAGGCTATCGGCAGCATGAGGGAGTTCCAAATAACTTAGCTGGGGTGGTAGACAAGGAAGGGAGAGACCTCCATTCAGCTGTCACCGATTGGGGCGATTCAACAGAGGCAGACGGCCTTAGTTTCTGGAGCGGCGGGGAGAAAAAAGATGGAGAGGTAAGGTGGTGCACGTCCTCACAGGGGATCTTGAATATAGTGACAGCAGTCTTGTGAGTTTGACACATGGTACGCCTTTGCGACCAATATCCATAAGAGGTTGTTTTTGGGGTTAGGTCACGTAAATATAAATGTGTGGTACGGCATCACACCGGTGTGCTGAACTCGTAACGAATTGACATGTTTTGTTTACATGGCAAACCTTACTAATTGGTTGTCTGGAGGTGGCGGATTTAACGGCACATTTATATTTACGTGATCTAACCCAACAAAAATAACTCTTATGGCCAGTCTTGTGGTTGGTGAGCGGTTTGAACTGGGAGCATTTGAAAGGATCTTTAGATTTGGGGCGATTGCAGATGGGACGTCTGACAGTGGCATTTTAGAACGTGCACCAAGTGCAAAGTTTTGTGATGTGGATATTGGTGGAGGGCATGTGCCTGCACTTACACCTGCGCGCTCGTGTTCAAACACACGCACGCGCTACTTGTGCTGTCACGCGATAGGCGTCGTGCTGTCCCTCCATCATACATAAACCGCTTGCTAGTTTAACGTAAAATCTAAATCTTGACTTAAAGCTTTCGTGACTGCAGGAATGAATATTCTTTGGTACTTTCGGTAAAGACGACCGCTTGTGTTGCGATCAAAACGTCGTAGCTTTTTGTTATTTTCTTTGAACCTATCTGCGTGATTCTAGATTTGAAGCTTTCGTGACTGCAAGGATTCATACTGTTTGGTTTTTTCGGTAAAGTCACGTAGGTAAAAGATCAAATTAAACAAAATAAATTAAAACAACTAAATTAAATCACGACGTTTCGGAAGCAACACAGGCATCCGTCATCAGGTATGACCGCTCCAGCAAAATCACTGCAGCGTATGAAGAGAGCTCTTCAGAGGCAACGTGTTTATCCTATATAATATAGGTTAACACCGAAACGTCGTGATTTAATTGAGTTTTCATTTATTTTGTTTTATTTTAACTATCTACGTGACTTTACCAAAAGACCCAAAGAATATGTAAAATTTAAAGTTGTGCAATACTTGTGCATGAGTAATTGTATGCTGAACTTTCACAAGGCTGAAGTCATAACTGCATGCTTAGCAAGTGCCATGGCATTTGCTAAAGTATGAGTGTGACATTTCGATTTTGAAGGAGAGCCACTCTCAGCTTCAGCAGCTACAGGGTAGGGCTTGTTGATTAAATGCAATCCAGCATGTCCAATACTGTAACCAAGTTACAGTATTGGACGTAGCTCACCCACATCCATTCACCCACTCGCACACCCACCCATTCGCCCGCCCACCCACCCTCGCCCACCCACCCTCTCGCCCACCCACCCACTCGCCCACCCACCCTCTCACCCACCCACTCACCCACCCACTCACCCACCCACTCACCCACTCACTCGCTCACTCACCCACCCTCTCACCGACCCGCCCAAACCCACTCACCCACCCAAACCCATCCACCTACCCAAACTCAGCCACCCACTCACCCACTCACGAACTCACCCACTCACGTTATTTGAAGCACATGGGACATGAGCTGCATGAACGGATCTCCGTGACCGAACTCACGCGCTTGGTAGCGCTTAGCGCTTGTCAATGTCATATATATATGGTAACAAAGGTATTATTGCATGCATAAATACATTGTGGATCATAAATGTTGTGAATTAGCGATTATGCATTCCATACAATTCCCAGATAATTTAATAAATGTTCCCAGGATCCTAATAGGCTTGATCACCCCTCTGACATGGGGCAGAGCAATGGCTCTGTGAATCACTGAGTCACTCATGGATGAAGTAACGTAATACATTTTGAAGCATGAATACGCTTAGCTTGTGGGTTGACTGATTCCCAGGGAGTTTAATTTAAGCGCCCTGAGAAGGAGACTCTTACAATTATAAATGTTGTCATTTATAATGCGTAAAGAGCTGGCTGCACTCGTTTGCTCATGACTGATTCGCACCTCCGATTAGCGTGGTTGGCTACACATGGTGTGAAATAAGTTCAACATACATACTGCCTCATTTCGACGTCCGGTGAAGATGACAAACTAAACTATATTTTTTCTACGAGGTAGGGGCCACTGATCTATATAGAAGCGGCCTGGCCACAAATGAAAGCTCAACGAAGTGGCTCATCACGTGGATATTTATAGCAGCCAAGCACTCTAAATGCACGTTTCTAAATGTGGAGGGACTAACCAGAGGATGGAGAAAAATACACGAGAGCGCAGGGAGAACACGCAAACTGCAAATATACAGCAGGAATCAGGGTCGGGATCGAAGCCACGACCTCCTGTATACTAGGCGAGGTAGTGAACATCTCCTAGCCACCGCAGTGCCCAGTCTGTCCCAGGGACCTATCTGCTTTCTCTGCTGACCTCAAAACTTTCTTAGTTCACATTCCACCCATGCTTAACATTCATCATTCATAGTTTAAAATTACAAAGCAATTTTTGTTTACCTAATATAATATCATCTAATGTAACCTATGCATGCATTAAATATTGTTAAACAACAACCCTTGAATATGGCTTTCGGACTCCTCAAGGATGTTTAAACACCGCAGACACACTGTAATTATCTCTTTATATGGTTCGTTATGATGCATATATGTAGCAGTGTTATTACAGTAGAGCAAGGGTTATTTGACGAATTGCTAGCCTCATAGGAGGTTGCGAATTCAATTTCTAGTTTGTGGGTCATCTCAACCCCATCATCCCTGCTGGAATCAATAAAATAGGTACCACATTGTGGAAGATTAACAGTGGTCCGATTGAAAGGGAGGCTTCGTCATGTTGATATTTGAGTATGGAGAGGTAGTTTGACCTGACTTGTGTACAGCATGTTCACTTTACCACCGAGCGTGCGAAAATGACTGCATGCGGCTTGGATGGACGTGGTCTCGGACTGGTGTGTAAAACCTTCCGAATCCTCATTGTTACGTCTGCATTGGGTTAGATCTTGGACGCCAACCCACCCACGGCGATTCACTTATATTTATGACCTTGTGTGGGAAAAGTTTTGGTGCTGCAAGTTTTTCTATCTGCTCAATAAAAGCTGAATGACGGGGATGACCTTTTCAACTTCTATTGGGCATATAAAGAAATCTCTACCACGACACTTTGCCCTTTCAAGTTGTACCAGTTTGCGCTGTGTCCAGTGGGGAACTGCCTTTTGTGGGTAGTCCAGACTGACGTAGTACAGAGAGGACATTGGTATGAAATGTTTGTGATTTGGTAGGTAATTGTAGAACCTACTAAGTAAGATTTAGTTTTGGGCATCCCAGGATGGCAGTTGTGAGTGTTTTTTTTAAATCTGGCAGTTCACCAGCCTTTAGATGATTCATTGTGGCTGCTGCACGCATCATAAATTCAGTGGAAAATGATCAAAACACACTGCGTGGGGTAGTGTGGACTTTTAAAATACTGATGGCATTTGTAAATAATGGCCATTATAAGTGTGGTACGGCAGCACAAACCCTCTCAAAAAAATCTGCAACTCAACGTGTTAATAAAAACATTGCATTTTTTTAAAGCTTGCAATGCGTGCTTTCAAATTTTACGTGTGAGAATTGATGTGTGTTAATTCGTTTACATTGCATGTAATGGTTTCATGCGACATCTGCTGTGGAGGCCTCTATATTTAAAAACTAAACAATTTTAAAGCGATTATTTTATCAGGTAAGGCAGACTGACTTACATAGCGGTTTTTCAGAAGAAACCTGGCTACAAATGATAGGTCAACAAAGTGTCTTATCGTGTGGACATATGTAGCAGCAAAATACTCTAAACGCACGATGTTGATTCTCAATATGGAGGGAACAACCGGAGAACCACGGGGGGAACGTGCAATCTCCGAATACACAGGCATCGTCAGGGTCGGGATCACACCCATGACCTCCTGCATTCAAGGCGAGGGAGTTAATATCTCGCCACCATGGCACCCACCACGGTGTTTAAAAAGTGATTTGTGAAATTGAATCGTGAGCCTGAATCATGAGATTTCATCATCACATGGTGGGGGGTGGGGGACACGGATGAGTGGCGGTGCAAATGTTACACATCTTGCCAGGGTGGCGAGAGATGGTGACTACCTCGCCTGATATTTAGGAGGTTGTGGGTTCGATCTCAACCTTGACGGCAGCATATTTGGAGTGTACATGTTCTCCCCGTGGTCGTGTGGAATTTTCTCCGGATCCTCCATTTTTCTACCCTCCACATTTAGAATCAACAACTTGCATTCAGCATATTTGGCTGCAATAAATTTCCACATGGTCAGCTACTTCGTTGAGCTATCATTGGTGGTCAGGTCGCTTCTGAAACAGAGCTATGTAGCTCAGTGAGCTTTAACTGGTAAAATAAAACACATTCCTGCGGAGGGAGCTGGTAGGAACGTTGAGTTGCTCGGTCAATGGCCAGGGTCAACGGCGGCGTGGTGTATTCCGCAAATATGCCCGACTGTGAGGGCGGGCATAAGCCGGCGTGAGTAGGTTAAACGTTGAGTTTTATAAGGGCACCACGGGGTGACCAGCCCCTCCCCACCCAGCTCCACCCCTCCCCACTCAGCCCCTCCCTGCACGACGGACGGATGGAAACAATAATTCCCTGTGGGCTGGTGTAACCAGGAGGTTCCTACCAATATAAGTTCCGTTTAGTTAGTTTCAAATTTATAACCTGGTGAGAACTCGGCGAGACCCCAGGAAGAGTCTCATTTGCAATGGTGGCCTGGTGCACCAAAATGACCAAGGCTAAGGAAAGACAAATTAAGTATAGCAATGATGGAGATAGAAATCGGTAACCACCCCTGCCAAAGAGATATTCGCCCCAGCGTTGCGCTCTGGCAGAATGTTTATTAATGGACTCGTGCATGTCACGCATGAGTCCATTATATTGCGATGTTTCGCTACGGATTTTTTCGTAACGGCTTGTACAAAGAAAAAGCGATGGTTTGTTTCACAAAATATTCCGCAGCCATTTTTAGGCAACATCTTCATTGATCATGAGATCTTTGTTAGCTTCGGTTACGACGGCGGCTGCAGCAGCAGACATGGTGGCAGTGTTTGATGTCGGCCATGAAGCCTTTTATTCACGACAATAACCGTTTGTTTGGTTTAAACTCGCTGTTCTGTCAGGTGGCAAGATGTTAACTACCTCACTTGGTATACAGGAGGTCGTGTTTCCATCCCAACCCTGACGCCTGTTTATTTGGAGTTTGCACGTCTCTTTCCCCGTGGTCACGTGGATTTTTCTCCAGGTCCTCCAGTTTTTCCCTCCACGTTTAAAAACACGCGTTTAGAGTGTTTGGCTGATATAAAGGTCTACGTGATAAGCCACTTCGTCGAGCTATCATTTGTGGCCAGATCGCTTCTGTAAAGAAAAGCTACACAGCTCAGTGAGTATTACCTGGTAAAATAAAACATAGTTTATAGTTTAGTTTAAAATGAACATGGAATTTATAACACCAACAATAGTTAACGGACCCAAACAACCACGACCTGGAGTGGCTATGTAGAGCATCCTCTAGTGGAGGCGCTGATGGCAGCAGTGGCCGTGAATAAATAATTTCTGTTCTGCACTTTTGCCTTTTGTTCTCTGTATGTTAAACTTATTTCGCACCATACATTGCCAACCGTACTAATCGGAGGTGTGGGGGGGGGGGGGACAGACAAGAAACTAAACACCAAATTAATATCTAAAATTTTTTTTTTTCAATTTAGCTTCAAACGTGCATATCTCCCCCAGTCGCTTCCGAGTAGTTGCAGTGGCTTTCTGGGGAAAATGTTTGCATGCCGAAGGAATGGTGTAAAAACAGGGGTTCCAATCTGAGGCCTTGCCTTACCCCTGTGGAGCTATGGAGATGACCATGGGGCACTGCGAAAATGGCGAAATGGAGATCAAAGAACGTGAAAAAATAAACATTCCTACAGGGCGGAGAACAGTTGCAAAGTTCGTAGCAGGGACCAACCCCGGGGTTAAATGACAGTCACGATTGTGTAATTTGTAATGAATTACCATCGCGTTGTACTATAATGTCTTGTTTTACGAGCGGACATACACCATTCGGTAGAGGCCTTGTATACCTTTGGACCCACCTGCGTTGCAGGGAATTCTACAGTGCCTCGAGTTGACTCCTATTTGTTGAATGTCCATCTCGGTTTAATTCTCACATTACGTTACCTGTTGGTTGTGTTTGTGTACGCCGTGCGCATGGATCACATGGGAAAAGACCGCGCTGTCCTTTGTGTCGTGTTTCGAAACACGCGCGAGAAGGCTACGGATCACATGGTGTGCAAACTGACAGCCTTTTTTGTCTTGTATAATTTATATATATAAAACATACAAAAAACTCACTTGCGCCACAGAACATGTGAGAATGTAAAATATTTGACTTGGCAACGTTTCTCAAGACAGTTAAGAAAAAAACCCCAACTGCGATTGTTTGAAGGCATTCGTCTAAAAACCGGCGTCGGCAAGACGGATCACGGAATTCAGTTCAACGAAGAATTTCGGCAAAAGCATTTCTGCAATTCAAGGTCGAGCTCAAAACATTTATCCAAATGCCGCCGTGCTGTGTAAAAAAAAAAGTATTTAGTGAAATTTATTTAATTAAAAATTTAATTTCAAAGGGGCTCCGGTGGCGAGATGTTAACTCCCTCGCCTGGTATGCAGGAGGTCGTGGGTTCGATTCTGACCCTGATGATGCCTGTTGTATATTTGGACGTTGCGTGTTTCTCTCTCTCATCATCAAGGTAGCTAGGAGATGGTGACTCCCTCGCCTGATATGCAGGAGGTCGCGGGTTCGATTCTGACCCTGATGATGCCTGTTGTATATTTGGACGTTGCGTGTTTCTCTCTCTCATCATCAAGGTAGCTAGGAGATGGTGACTCCCTCGCCTGGTATACAGAAGGTCGTGGGTTTGATTCCGACCTTGCTGATGCCTGCTGTAGCTTTGGAGTTTGTGTCTCTCTCTCTACCCATGGTCGTGTGGATTTAGAATCAACGTGCATTTAGACTATTTTGGCTGACATAAATTTCCACGTGATGATAAGCCACTTCGTTGAGCTATCATTTGTAATAGCCAAGTCACTTATGAAAAAGAGCTGTATATCTCAGTGGGCCTTAGCTGGTAAAATAAAAACAACTTGTTTAGTGTTAGTTTAGTTCTTGAGCGGACACACTTCATCGGTGTGGTGATTGTAAATGCGGTGCGTGTACTGTAGAGAGCAGCCTTCGTAATCCAGGTGAAGGCCGATTGCAGTCCGTTGGCCTGCAAGGACAGCTGGAAAGGAAAACATAATTAAGTGAGCACAGTTATTTATACCGTTTGGTAATCGGTTATTTTTGTGGCTGTGACACTGGTGTGCACTCGCCTTATTCAAGGAGATGATTTTGCATCAACTTAACATATCATTTACCGCGGTCGACTTTGGGAATGCCCCGCGGAAATCGCTGGGCTGCAATGGGAATTGAAAGTATTGACTTATCGGAACTCGGTCACAGATACGTTGACCTCTGTCTCAGGCACCGGCGGAATTGTAATTGTTGAACGTTTCTGACTCGGTGGCAAATGCTCTGCCCTCTTTGTGGCATTAATTCAGATTGGCATAGATAGTTGGTGTTTTATATCTTGACTTAAAGTCTGCGTGACTGCAGGAATTCATATTCTTTGGGTCTTTCGGTATCTATCTAGGTGACTTTACCTAAAGACCCAAAAAATACTTGGTGTTTCGTTTTACAATAACACTGTAGATAAGGTTTATAATCACCGATGTATTATTCGTGTATTATGGATGGTAACATAGACTTTTGTTCGCCTCTGAACGTAAAGATGAAATAAATACAAATAGGTACGGTTGGATGCGTACGGTGGGAAAGAAGTTCAACATACATAATCGTTGCTCCAGTGGATAGAGCGTTTGGAAAAGAACACGGTCACCTGAGTTAGATCCCTAGCCACAACCAACATCAGTGGAGAGTGATATCTGAACCAGTCCTGTCCCTCATCCCCCCCCAATTACCATCATGGTGTAGTATGGTCAAACACAATACCCCCATCACCGACATGGTGTGTATGGGGGGGGGGGCTTCATCCAGCAGTGGATTTACAGATGGTGTACATTTTATATAGAGGCAACATAATTTATACCACCATTTATTGCTACGATATATATTACATTTGTGTTTTTTCATTAATAAAATAATTTATTTCAAAACGTGGCCAGAGTGAGTTGGTGGGTTGTTGAGTTAAAGGGTTGGTGGGTTTTTGGGTTGGTGGGTCGTTGGATTGGTGGGTTGGTGGGTTCGTTATTTAGTGGGTTGTTGGGTTGAGGGGTGGGTGGGTGAGTGGGTTGGTGGGTGAGCTCTGTTGATGCCGCGCATGGTGCCTTTGTTGGTTGGGCGTGCAGAAGTACATCGAGTATGAAGATGCCCTGGAGCAGGATCGCAACACCCTCCTGGGGAAGGTTGAGACGCTGGAACTGCAGCTCAAGCAGATGGAGATCCGCTCCAAGTTCTACTCGGACCAGAGTGAGTGCAGCTTCCTATGCAGAAACACTCTCACAGAGGCCCCAACTTTGTATAATCACAGCACAGTGTGGATTTATTACGGCGCATCAATACGACTTGTGTTTCGAGGCGCTGCAGAGAAGCAGTGGAAATAGTTTTTTTCATGAAGAGGAAGGCAGGCAGTCATAGGCAGAGTAAAGAAGAAAGGTCTTGTGCTTGGACTTGATTATGTGCAGGGAGTTGAAAGCATAGACGGGTGGGGAGGGGATGGAGTTACAGATTGTGGGGGCAGAAGATGAGAAAATGCGACCTTGTGCTGGGCAAAGGTTGACTGGGGATCCAACAGAAGGCCTCCTCCATGCTGGCAAAGGCAAGTGCTACGAGTGAGCATTTACTTTGGCAGGAAAGGTGCGTGGCATTATCGTAGTCCTGCATACTACAGTGGGAGCGGTGGCGCAGTGGTTAGCACACTGCGCCATAAACCCGGCCAACCTCGGTTCAAACTCCCAGCCACAGCTAACATCAGTGTCGAGTGATATTTGCTCAGGTGCAGGACCTCATACCTTGGATGAAATCGGGCCCTTGAAACAAGCAACCAGTTGAGGTGTGTTAACATGAGTGCCAGGCCTGGCTTTGACCACACCATCACCTCGAGTCTCTGCCGAGTATAGGTGCCTGCTGTATAATGGAATTCTGTCCCAACGGTCCATAATCAATCTTGATTTGAAGCTTTCGTGACTGCATGAATCCATACTCTTTGGTTCTTTCGGTAAAGTCACGTAGGTAGAAAATAAATCACGACGTTTTGGGTGCAACACAAGCTTCCATCATACCTACGTGATTTTACCGAAAGAACCAAAGAGCATGTGCCCATAAACAAGGCTGTGCCCGGTGGAACTCCTTTTGGTGTGTGGTCTGCAGTCTCGCGGCATGAGGATCGGGAGGCGGAGCTGAAGAAGGAATACTCCGCGCTGCGTCACAGATACACAGAGGTGCGATTGCCTGTGCCTTTCTCCCCCCCCCCTGCCCCCCCCACCCCACTTTACAGGCCAGAGACCGCTTCTTCTGTCGCCTTCATCACCTCTGTCGATCCGCTATTGACACCCGCCAGGATATCACCCAAATCCCCAGGGAATTCGTCGGACGACCGATGAGCCAACCGGGGTTTAGTCGCAGCCCCCCACAGTGTGTTCGTTCTGCGATGCGCTCACCCGCGCCTCGCTATCTCCCGTCTCACGATTGCGTGCGATCCGGAGGCAGGAGGCACGCTTTGCCACCGGCCAAAACTTAGAGCGGTCTTCTTAGCTTGGCAACAACAACTTTCATTTGTAATCACGAATTAATCAAATAAACGCAGGACACATTGCCCGCTTTTAAGGTGTTCAAGAGTTGGCTGGCCCTCCTCGTCTCCCCAGCTTGCTTGCCTCTGAAACCATTTAACCCTTGCCCATTTCAAGACTTCTGCAAGTTGCAGGGCGAATGTTCCATCCACCTCTGAATCTCGGAACGCACGCAAGCAGCTCAGCGTTAATTTTATTTAGACCGGAGTAGTGCCATTGTTTTTAAAGACATTGTATACTCACCGCAGACAACTGTAGTGACACGACCGCACTCTGTGATAGCTGGCGCCAAACTGTGCCACCCGCCCTCCCGCATGGCCTTGTAGAAACCTCGATACCGATAAAATAACTTTCTTTTATTCTTTCGGTTTCGTTTTGATGATGTGCGGTGGTGTTGCGGTTGGGCACCCCTTCGCTACAAATCTGGCGACCAGAGTTCGATTCCCATTCACGGCCAGCACCAGGGACGATTATCTTAATCGGTCCTGGGCCTCCCTAAATGAGTACCTGGTGCGGTGTGTTAAACGACGCCACTGGGGAGACAAAGGCATAGCGCTGTTATTTTTTTAAAGACATTGTCCTCACTGCAGAGAATCGTAGCCACACGACCACGCTCTGATAGCTGGCGCCAAAATGTGCCACGCCCTCCCGCGCATGGCTTTGTGGGAGCCTCGCAGTGCTTGGGCCATCCATCCCCTCGTGTGCCGTGCCGGCCTTCATCGATGCTTACTCGCTAACAGCACTTGCCACAATTGTATGTTAAGGCTATCCGTGGGATCTTTGTTTCATGGGCAGATCATCCAGGCGTACACGGAGCATGTGGAGCGCAACAAGATGTTCCAGCCCACCGGGCAGGTGGAGGGAGGCTCGGTCCGCATGCGTCACAGGTGAGTGACGGCGTACAGAGCCGCCCCCCCAGTGTGTGTCTGCCACCTCGCGAGGGACGCTGATGTCACACCGCGCGGTGTTTAGCTGTTTTCCTGCGGTTGTGCTGCTTGCGTAGCTCACCGACGTGCTGAAGGGTTGTGCCGCGTGTTGTTCGGCGTGGCGGTCTGACATTGAGTGCGCCGCCGCGGTGGCGAGATGTTAACTACCTCGCCTGGTATACAGGAGTTCGTGGGTTCGATCGCGACCTCGACGCCTGTATATCCGGAGTTTGGATGTTCTCCCCGTGGTCGCGTGGATTTTTCTCTGGGTCCTCAAGGTTTTTCCCTCCACAATTAGAATCAACATGCGTTGAGAGTGTTTGGCTGCTATAAATTTCCACATGATAAGTCACTTCATTGGGCTATCATTTGCGTCCAGGTCGCTTCTGAATAAGAGCTCTGTAGCTCCGGTACAATTAAAATAGTTCATCGTTTTTTAAATTGCACATTACCGGGAGCTTCTCCAGTTCTTCTTCAGGTCAGTTCCTAAAGAAGTTCCCAGCACGACTTGGAGAGAGACGTCGAGGCATTAAATTCAGCTGTGTGGAGGCGAGTTGTTGGCGGATCGCACAAATGTTGCCAACCTCCCTTCTCATGGGCGTCTAGGTGCCATGTCTTGACTTGCCAGGATCGGGTGTTCCAGCAAAGTGCCGACTAAGATCATCTGTCTCTGCTGTTTTGCCCCATTGCATGCGTGGGTTTTCTCCAAGTGCTCCGGTTTTCTCCCGCATGAATAACTCTCGTTATTATGATGCTCGTTACGACGGTGGCTTACACACACTCGCACACAAGAATATTGTAAGTGCACACACGCGGCAGACGCATCGGCATGCACATGAATGAATGCCCGTGCACAAATTGCTCGCGTGAGCACACAAATACACTCGTAGATATTGACCCTGACACATGGCACCCCCCCATATGCCCTCGACTTCTCAATGCCGTGCCATCACGTCCTTCACATTCTTACGTATTCTGCCATGAATGCATTTCGACACCGATGGGACACACTTCTTCTGACTAGCATAGAAACACCTTGAAAAACAATCTTTTCATTCGCTTCACTTCGCCTGACTAATTTCTCAGACTGACGGTGAAGGCTAACCTTGAGTCACCCTCGTACATCGTGATTTAGATCAGCGGTGGCCAGTACGTGGAGTGCCCTAACTTGGCAAGTCCATTGCAAGATTAATAAACAAACCACAAAAACAAGGGGGCTTGATAGGCAAGTTTGGGTAAATGTAATGTTGTTCATTTCTGTTTGGTGGTTTTGAAAATGTCAGTTTTACATTAAATTTAAAATGAATAATATTGCATTACACGTTTTTATTAGTTGAAAAATTATTGAGTTTTCAATGTAGAGATTTAAGGAACGTGTACACCCTACTCGGGCTAGCCCTGCCACTGCCACCCCCTCCAACCCACACCCTGCCGCCCCACAATCCACCACCCTGCCTTGCCCTCTGTCTCACTATCGGGTGACCTTTCACTGTCTCTCTCCCTGGAGCCATCTGTAACAGTCTTTCACCCTCCCTCCATATCACTGTCTGTCTTTCTGCCTCTCGACCGCATGCTCATGGTGGAGTGGAGGGGTGGGTGGTGGTGTGTGTCATGGGATGGTTAGCTTCGTCACGAAGCCTCGTCCTGATGCTGCTATGCCCTCCCCCAGCCACCACCCCTCACCCCAACCCCCCCAACCGCAATGTCCCAGGCCTTGTCCTTCAAGCCCAGGCTGCACGTGATCATGTGCACACTTGACCCTATGCCCTCCACTCTTCGTAGCTTGATGGTGGTGTTGGCGGTGGTGGTTATGTGACCACCACGGCCAACGTGGTCAAAATCCTCGCACAGTTTAAAGGTCCAGATTTTAGTTTTTGTTTGTGTTTTTTATTATTAAGCATGAGCTGAACATTACAAAGAGGGCTGGCTTTTGGATGGAACCGAATGTGAAGCTGGAATTCGGTGCACCAAGAAATGGATTGCGTGAGTAGGACACTGTGAGCTTTACGTACGATTTCTCACGGCAATTTAGATGCATGATGTGATAGGAACCCATCTTAATTTTATTTTTCTATGACGCTAATAGAGTGGTCAATTTGACCATGACATGGACGAAGTACATCTGTCTCTTGAAACACGCTTTTGGAGAGATTACCAGGGTTAGCAGTATCGATATTATCCATAGAGTTTTTTGGGATTCGATTGCATAAATATAAACTTGTCTTAAAACCTGCCACCACCTGACACAGCCAATTAGTAAGGTTTGTTACGTAAAACAAAACATCAGAATCAGAATATTGATTAATACTGGAGGAGTCCGATCAGCTAAACATTGATGTTATTTTCAACATCGCCAAGTAAAATCCCTCGGCAGATTCGGCAACAGATTTGACGGCGAGGAGACCATCGCTTTGCACGAGACCAGCAGCGACCCATTCAGAAGCTCGTGCTGTGCACCACGCTGGAGTCTCCTCCAGTAGAATCGACTTTCCCGTTTCACCCGGTGGAGGGGCCGTTTTCCGTCATCCCCGTTAAATCGCCAACAGCAGAATGTTTATCGTGGCCAGGTTTTACGCGGAGGAATTGCGTCCGACCTGGCACCGTAGGTGAGCGTGTTATCAAAGAACGCTTTGCCCGCGCTTTGCTGGAGCACCTCGTAAAACGGCGACGTGCAGTACGGTACACGGGAGAGCGGCATGTCCTCTCGGACACACCGATGTCCTCTCGGACACACCGATGGTGGTAGATGGGGGGACTAACAACCTCGTAGCATAGCTCAAGACACCCACACCCCTGCCCCCACCCTTTGCTGTAGTGGTTAATAAATCCCCTTATAAAATCAATGTGTGTGTCTGTGTCTCTTCTGGGGTCATCCCTCAGGGTGATACCAGGCCTTTTTGCTGGCTTTGTGGGTTCCACGATGTTGCTATTCTACCGTGCACCCATCGTATCAATTGAAGGTACAACGCCCTCCAATTGAATTCCAATTGTGATACCAGCGTAATATCACGAGACATGCACACGCGGCACTCTTGTAGCTAACTCTGCAACCACTCTAAGAAAATTACCCGAGGAGATGTCGTATGTATGTGTGTTGAACTATTTTCGCACCGTACGTAGCCAACCGTGCTATCATCAGAGGGGATCCAATTTCCTTTGCTTCTTCATGCGCACGATCAGCACGGTTGGCTGCTTACGATGGGAAAGAAGTCCAGCATGCGTACATACAAACAGGGGCCATGCCTGGATATGCTCGCAAACAGTGTTCATCACCTGCCAATCGTTACAATCGTTTTTATTCCACAGAGCTGGAATAAGTCAAAATAAGTAATAAAAAACCTTCGGATTTAGCTTCATGGGGTTTTTGTTTTGGTGTGCAGTCCCCCAGCGAGACTCAACTCGTAGCGAGTGCGCGACTCCCCAGAGCGGGTCGACGTGCTGTGAATCCGAGGAGGTTGTACGGACGTCTGTTGAACTTCTTTCGCATCGGACATAGCCAACTGTGCTCATTGGTGGTGCGGGGCGGGGGAAAAATCGGCAAACCACAGCGGCAGCCATCTGTATAATTACCCCATTACCCCCCATTGCCACCTTTGCAAATCTTTTAAAGTGCTGTTGGGGCACTTTTAATGACTCTGGCATAATTGTGTACACGTTCACGCCCCACGTGGCTCAATTACTGCGATTGTACTTGATGCTAAATAGGCGTTTGAAAGCGCAGTAGCAAGAGAGTGCCGCAGTTGTGAGATGTTAACTACTTCGCCTGGTATGGAGGAGGTCGTGGGATCGGTCCCGACCCTGACGCCTGCTGTATATTTGGAGTTTGCGCATTTTTTTCTCCCTCCACATTTAAAATCAACGTGCGTTTACAACATTTGGCTCCTATACATTTACACATCACAAGCCACTTTGAGCTATCATTTGTGGCCAGGCTGCTTCTGAAAAAGAGCTACATAGCTCAGTGGGCCTTACCTGGTAAAATAAAAAGTTTAGTTTTAGTTTATTAAAGCAACTGCATTGTTGCAGCTCAATTATATGTTTACAAAAATATATGTACGCTCCATCTTCTTGGTTATTTCGGTAAAGTCACGTAGAAGGGAAGTAATACAATAATAAAAATAAAACATAA
>CM025641.2:8079373-8147008 GCA_014621495.2 Entosphenus tridentatus | reverse complement strand
CCCCGTTGAGAAATGTGACGTCACAGAAAACACATTCTACTTAATTAAATAGACTTTTTAATAAATGTTTTCTTTTACAACATCAGAGTTCAGGGCCACATTAAATACGCACTACAATGACAATAGTTTAAAGCGATTTGAAGCATGTTTTTTTTGGGGGGATGGGGCAGCAGAGCTTTGTGACATCGTATTTGAGGGGGGGGCTGACTTTTTTTGTGATGCCGTGTGACGACGGGGGGGGGGGTTAAAAATAGTCCAAAATTGCGTGACGTCATTTATGGACGGCCCCCATAGCACGCAATCTGCTGCAAAGTGATTGGCAGTGAAGGTGCGGTGTTATTGGCTAGTTGAGACAATTTTGTCTTGGTATCCTAGCCCCTTGGTATCCAAGTCCCACTTCTGAAAACCACTTAAAGTAAGATTTGAAAATAAAAGTAACTGCACGATATAATCTCCTCCGTGTCTCCTAGGCTACGAACCCAGGCGCTGGGTTTATAGCCCAGTGGACGATCCACTGCGCCACTGCTCCCCCAAATAAAAATATAATGGATGTGAAATAACATTTCCTCTTCGTTATGAAGGAGGTATCCTACATTTTTAAGTGAATATATGAAAGTCATTGTCTTTGCGCTGGAATGAGCATTTAGCAAAATACCCTTCTGCGTCAGCAATCCAGAAGAATTGTTGGTGTAAATTCCACATTCTTGCGAATGGGACAAGTCTCTCCAAAGGCAACCCATTGTTGACAGCGTGCCAAGTGGCGAATCCTCACAGAGGAGTTGCCATTTTATCCGCCTCTCGAGGGTACGACTGCCGAGTTGAATCGTGACGGCACGTGCGAACTCGCAACACCCGATGTGCTGCGCGCGTGTGGCCGCAATGCTGCGCGCGTACGGCACCAGGTGGTGCTGTTTGCCCGCGCGGCTCTCACCTCGTTTTTTTACTCGCTCGGATAAACACCGTGAGGCAAAAATGACGTCAGCGCAAAGCCCCCCCCTCCCCTGCCGGCCAACGGGGGGGCGGGGGGGGTTGAGGTGCACAAGGGGGGTGGGTGGGTCTCTGCCGCATCTCCGACAGCAGCTTTGGGGCTCACGGCAGCCGCCGGCAAAATGCGGCCGCCACCGTGCCGCCCGGCCTGACGGAGAAGCGGTCCCCGCTCGTTCGCACGCTCGCCCGCCCGCCCGTCCTCCCCGCTCGCCCCGCTCGTCCGCTCCGCCATGCCAGGCCATGACGGTATTCAGCATTCTGCTGGCCGTGTTTGGCTTCGTGGGAGGAGTGGCGGTGGTCAACTCGCTCGTCATCTCGTCGCTCATCGCACTCACCGTGCTGCACTTCTCGCTCGCGGCCGATGCTCGCCGCGCCATACAGCAGGGGTTTGACGCGGACAGGTCGGTTGCCCATCGCACACGGTGGCGGGGGGGGGGCGTACAGCCTGGGACGATTCTGGTTTAATCGGTCGTGCCGCGAACCCGACGTCCCGCGCCCGCCGTCGGCTCCTGTTCATCGGCTAAGATCGTTTTGTTTGCGTCGGGGGTGGTTTCCTCCTCTGCGTTTGTGGCCGATGTTGGTAATTGTGCGTGCACGTGCACACGTTCAGAATTTGGAGTGCGCACGCTGGCTGGTTTTCCGACACTGTGGGTTGGTTTGTGTAATCCGGCCTTTTGTGTTCATTCAATACACACGGGTTGATGCCGCCGAGCTGCGTGTGTGCTGTGTTTTAAAATGCTGCGCTGCACTTTAATTATTGATGCGTGCATTTTTTCAGAATTGGCATTTTTGACGGGAATTGTTTGCATCTTCCCCCCTGCCCTCGCATTGGTCTGACGTGTTTTTGTTTTGCAGTTTGCACAAAATAATTACACGCTCGTATTTTATTCAAGAGTGCACAGCCCATATGGAAATGTGATGTTTACAGTGCACTGCTGGGAGCAGTGCTAGCCATCTGCTTTTGTCCTAAAGAGATTATCATTGTGACTTACATCCGGTAATGACACTGGCACATTTACACGTTGATTTGGTGGTAAAGCATTAATTAACGGTATGGTCACCCGCCCAATTCACCGCAGTAAGAGTTAAATTAAATGGCATGCATTATTTATTCAGTGGCCCCGTGCTTTCATTTTCTCCGTGCCGAGTGTGCCACACGTTCAACTCCGTATTGATGTGAAACCCGAGAGCTATTTCTGCTCCCGTTTTCACGTCTCGTCATGAAACTGGATTTGCGATCCATAAATGTATTTTTGAGCTTCCCAGCTCATGGAATTCTTCCAGAATAAATACAGATTTTGAATCTGCAAAAGGTCTGCCATAAACCCTCCTTTACCCCGACACACCCATGCATGAATTTGCTTCGTGAACCAACGTGCCAGTCTGACTGGCACGTTGCATTCTGGGACAATGTTGAATTGATAGTTACAGTCAGCATCATCAGGCCAGACATTTTCCAGAAGTCTGTTACCAGTTTTCACATTTTGCTTGCACAATGTGGCCCAAAATATCAATGACGAATCATAATATTGGTCACAAAAGCCTCGGTGTTAAATGATCACAGATCGTTTAGAGTGCAAGCTTGGCTCGGCCTGCTGCATTGCTGCTGCGTAAACGACAGATTTGAAATCGCCAGGTGAGACAGGCCAGGTAAGGCAGGCCAGGTCCGCTGTGCATTAGTGGTGCGTACAGCTTGGGTGTTGTTCTGCAGGTGTGCGCTGTCTCTTGGGCAATCCAGGATGCCCGGTGTCCAGCTTGCTGACCACTGAGTCACTCAGCATGCTTCACTTATCCTGGCTGCCTGGTGAATTCTGCCGAATGTTAGAAAAGAGAGACGACATGCACTGTAAAGTGAATGTCGTGATGTCATTCCACAAGAGTGATCCAGCGTGTGCCAGCGTTCCAAGTGCAAAATGAATAGATTAATATGATCGACTACGTAATTCCAAAGTGTGAGCTGCGGTGGTGCTGGTGGTGGTCGAACACTGCATGGATGAGATGACGAGGTCGGTCTGGCAGACCTCTACATAGAAATTTGACCATTACAGTAGTCCATCTGTTCACAGTGACATCGGTTAACGGATTTTTCGGTGAACGTTTCGCCTCCCATAGGACCCCATGGTTTCGACCGACGTTAAAATGTTGACTAACGGTACGTTTACGTTATGCACGCGGGCGACAAGTTCGGCCAATCCGAGAATTTGCCATGCCCTCAGCCAATCAGCGGCCGCCATTTATGAGCGTTGAGACCTCGACTGGCTTTGTTTACATTCTACGTTTTCTGTTTTGTCAGTGGAAACGGCTCTGTCGCAGACTCAGCGATTTTTACCTATTTATCAACTTATAAGTTAATTCGATGAACAGTTATTTCGGTTGACAGTAGTTTTCGTGGCACGGATTAAAAACGTTGACCGAGGGACCACTGTATAGGTATTAATATGGGTATGGAGTTCACGTATTCAATGCAATGAAAAGTCCAGGCATCAAGGGGTAATTAGCAGCAGAGAGGGAGCGACCTGCATCGATGTGGAGAAGGGCCGGGAGGCTGAGAGGCAGGAGGCGGTGATCAATGGAGAAATAGACAGCAGCATTTGGAAATGAGGTCAGAGGAGATTTAGTGGGATCAGTGTCATGATACATTTGAAGATTGAGATAGATTTTTGGCTGCTTTCCAAATGTGAATGATGAGCCATTTAAGGGGACTTCAAGTCTGCTGTTAAATTTATTTTTGCTCGCACTTTAAAGGTTGGCTTTGAAAGCCACCTACAATAGGCTGTAAAGTTTAAAATAGACCAAATGTCAGGTTGGTTGAATGTGTCTATGATTATATCAGTTCGCGCGTGGCATGCTGTATTTTTTTCCGGAGCACACAGCTGATGTGAAAGGTGATTTTTTGACGCTCGAGAACCCGGTTTAACCCCTGGTGGCCGCCTGAATTTGAACCTCACGATCTCCGCGGTAACGGCTTGGCGGGCTGACCTCAGAGCCACCCAGCCTCCTCGGCACAGGGGCATTTCAAGTACATCTCCCCACCCCCCCACGGAACGTCGTGTTTAACCATCATGCATTGCTCATAATAAACGTTTTTGGGTTAGATCGCGTTATTTATAAATGTGTCGTAACCCTCCACCACCTGACACGGCCAATCCGTAAAAAAGTGTCACGTTGACAAAACGTGACACTCATTCAGGTGCAGTGATTTGAGGCGGAGGGGGCGGGGTATTGTAATTGTTTAATAGATTAGTAATCGCCAATTGTTTTTTTTACTGATTGGCCGTGTCGGGTGGTGGAGGGTTACGACACATTTATGAATAACGCAATCTAACCTAAAAACGTTTATTATGAATTATATTGGTCTTGAAAGCCTACGTGTTAAACGTCATGCATTGCTTATTTGTTTCACACTTATTATTTTTTTGTTGAACATTAGAATATTTAAGTGCCCTTTCCCGTCCTCTCGCTCGTTACACATTACTCTTTAATGACTGTACAGCGACTGGAAGTGCCTTTCCCTGATGGTGCAGCATTGCAAGGCGTGTTGCATTCGTACTTTGTGTGTACGGGCAAGCTACACGTTGTGCGCAAGGACAACCTCGATCAATTGTGGATTAATGTTTTACTCCATCGTGGATTGTGAATCCCACACCCACAATGGCCCGCGCCTCCGATTCAGCACGGTTGGCTGCGTACGGTGCGAAAGAAGTTCCACAAACAGTACATAGCAAATATGGGCAACAAAAAACGTGAATAACAGTGCTTGAAATGATGCTTTCACACGCACACATTCACTCATAGTACGACGCTTGTACAGAACCAACAGCATGACAGGGGCCTCTGGTGGATTTGAAATTTGCGACCTGTAATCAATATTTTTTTAGATGCTGTCTTGGTGTAATGGTTTGCACATCGAACTTGTAATCCAGAAGTCGATGGTTCGATTCCATATCCCGGAAGTTTTAAAACAATAGTGCAAGTTTCTTGAATCTCCCTGCTTACTGACCACCCGGCAATATGAATGGGCACACAAAGGTTAGTCTATCGGCAGGTAATGTGTAGTGGAATAAAGTGTGGGTACTCCCACCTCTTTGAAGACATCTGGTCAGCTTGGAAGAATGGACCAAAAACTCATCTAGAGAGTCTCTCAAGGGCTCCCTCTTGGTGAAGTCACTTTCACCAGCAGTGAAGTGAGAGAGACAATTACAGTGAACTCCACCTCGGTCCAACCCAGTGTGATCATTGCAGGAGAGGAGCACTCTGGGAAAATTATGCATCTTGGGTGATTTTTCAAGTCTCGTTTAGGGAAACTAACATTGCAGTCTTTATATCCGCCGTTCTGCCTTGCCAATTTTTTTTCGATAATCGGGACAAGTTCACAGCTCGTAAAACACAATCTACGGTCTTTCCTCCCTTTATAGAAATCCGCCAATGTTTCAGTCCCAGACACAAATCAAAATGCCCCACGGCAGACCTGTGGTGTCGGCATGGTGAGCTGAACAATGCAAATCGTAACAATGAGCGGCACAATTATAATCGTAATCTACCCCAGCTCTGGTCCCAAGGTGGGTAGTGCGATGGCGGTGGTGCGACACATGCAGGCCCTGCGGTCTGTGTGAGCTCCACGGCACTTGGCATTGCCCTCCTCGGTGAGTGGTTGTGGATTGGGTTTGGCAAATATTTTGCCCATGAATCACACCGTGTTCCCAACTCGTGCATAATTATCACCAGAAACCTGGCAACACAATTGCACCTGCTTGAACCTACCTTCCTTCCTTCCTGCCGACCTACCCACAAATAGATTAATTAATTTCTCGCAGATGCATTGATGGGCCAGATTCTGCATCGCTGCGTGTGGAGCGGGGAGAGACGGCCAGTGGTTAGCGCTGCTGGGCTACGAACCCCATTGACCTGGGCTCAGCCAGCGCCCATCACAGCTGCTCCGACGTTTTCGGCGTACGACGCGAAGCGGTTGATATTAATCCCCCCCCGCAGTCGCGGACGAGCTCGCAGCGTAGCACCAAGGCTGCAATGACAATTTAGCCATGGGGCACCGTGCGTTGGGATGGGGGATGGAGGAGGGACGGGTCTCCCGAGGCGGACGTTGGAGTGGGCGCGTGCACCAAGGGCGAGACAGAAATACGCGTGGAAAGAATGTTTTAGAGGCCCGAAGCGAGAGATCGGAGCGCCGACTGTTCGTTAGTCGAGCGCCGACTGTGACGTACGTTGGATGTGAAGCGCTGACCGTTGCGTCCACTGGGGTTGTGGTGCGGATGTGCAGCGGTTGCAGGATGTGGCCGTTTAAAAGCGAGCGAGGGGTGGGATTTTTTTTTTTTGGTGGCATTGACCGCAGGGGTCGTGATGGGGCCTCATGACATTGACCTTGAAGCCAGCCTCAAGTTTATTTTGCTTAACCTTGAATGGGTCTCATAATTTGCAAGGGTGAATTGTAGCGACAGTGCAAACATAAACTAGAACTAAAACAAACCACGGATATACTCTTTGGTTCTTTCGGTAAAGTCACGTAGGTAGAAAAATAATCCAGCAGTTCCACTGCTGGATTATTTTTTCCGCCTGAGGACGACCGTTTGTGCTGCGATCGAAACGTCGTGATATATTATTTTTATTATTATTTTATTTTTCTACCTACATGACTTTACCAAAAGAAACAAAGAGTTTGGATTCCTGCAGTCACGAAAGCTTCAAATAAAAATTCAACCAAGGATATGTCAAATGCGCCGCTTTGTGAGTGTGTGTGTGGGAGGGAACGATGGCACGGCGGTTAGCGCACCGGGCTGCGAACGCAGCGACTTGAGTTTTTGCAAGTGGTATCTGAGATTGTCCTGTACTTTCCCGAGGTCGTCTCAGCCTTGGTGCTGGCCACACCACCCCCTCACATGCCTTCTAACACCCCATCCCCTCCACCCCACTTATATCGCCGCAGTAGCCTTTAAGGTTACATTGGGGATGTTTGTATGCAGTGGAGTTCTCCACCGTTGCAGCTTTCCAACCCCCTCTGCAGGTTGTAGGAGAGGGAATCGTCAACATGTAATTTATATTCAGCACTTTGTGGAACGCTTTGCGATAGTGGGGCCATTTACAAATACAAATAATAATAGCCTGAACAGGCTTTTGGGGCAAGTGCTGTTAGCGAACACCTCCTGAAGGTCGGCTTGGTACATGAGGGGGTGGGTGGCCAGCGCCATGCCCGGCCACCTTTTGGCTGCTCCGTGGCAATGTTTACACACCACTCCAGGTACTCACTTGAGGCTGAGTGGACCTAGAGGAGGCCCACGACCGGTTGAGATAAACATCACTGGTGTTGGCAGCGAGCAGGAATTGAACTCGGGTTGCCGGATTTGTAGCGCAGCGCGCTAAACACGACATTACCACTCTCCACAAATATAGAGAGTCATTTACATACACACTTGTACGTGTTTGCCTATGCAAGTCAGGCTGACCAATGTGAGCTTGTTTGACTCATTCCTGGCAAGGCCATTACACCGTTTTTTGAATGTATGTCCATTGCACTTCTTTCGCACCGGACGTAGCCAACCGTGCGGGGGAAGGAAGAGCATTCCAGACGACCGCAGAAGCGCATCCAAAAGTGCACGATGCAGTGATCGTCTTTGTTCGATGGCGAGCCAAAAGCCACTGCGAGGATGACCGGAGTTCGCGTGATGGTTTATGCTCCTTCACATATGAATTCATTGAAAACGCTTTCGCAGAGAGTTAGACTTTTTGCCGGTGGAAGTTTCCCGCACAACCAAAATGCGCTCCGTCTCTGAGCCGCGGGTTGGTTGTACGTGCCGGGCCTGTTTTCTAAATAAAATTGTGTCATCTTGAGAGACGTCACTTGGAATATCTCCTCCTGCTTTTGCCAGTAATGTTCCGAGGTTGAATCTCTTGTCTGTGCTGAACAAAAATAACGGTTTCCGATACTCTTCGGCCTCGCACACGGATTGTTTTATCTAAATCGCTGGTAGAACGCGAGCTGACGGGTTTCGGGAAAGGACTCGGTACATTTATTTCTCCGCCGAAGCCGAGATATCGAGGCACATTTCCGTGAAGGGCACTCCTTCGTACATTATCGGGAGTTGTTTTCTGCTGTGCTTTACTGCCGCAGTGTTGTGTTGTGTGTGTGGGAGATGAAATGTGCAGACATGTTTCCTCCCCCGGTAACGGGTTGGTGCCTCAAGTCGGGGGCCTCTTCTGTCCACATCGCAGCCTGTGACCCAAAGCCCGATTCCCGTGTTGTTGCTGTTATTTTTATTGACATCTGTACACACGCACACACACAAAACAACGGTTGCTGGGGACAGTTCCCAAAAGCCCAAGACGCCAAAGGCGGTCAGCGGCAGACGGAACTAAATGAATGTGAAACGGATTTAGGGTTCACACGTTCATTGAATTCAGTCGATGGGAGGGGAATTCCAAAGTGGAGCAATGTGAGGTGATTTTTTGTTTGTTATGAAAGCGAATTGATTTTTTTTCTCATTTACCAATTTTGAGTCAAAATACGGCAGCAGCAATGTGTCCTTTCATCTGCTCTGTGTTCGTGAAAACTGCCTCTCTGCCAACATCGGAACACAGCCGCTAGTTTCCCTCAACTTAGTCTTGAGACGCACACACACACTCGCATGCACAATCGCCCGCGTGGATGCCATCATACCGTCACGTGGGTGTTGTGTAAGACCCTGTGACTCCATCCGTGAAAACGAAACATTGTGGGCAGTGTCAGAGTTCAAAATGTAAAAATCTCCATTTTATAAAAGGCAAAGTTGTGAATATGTTTGTCTGTTCAAAATGTTTAGTGTACTTCCCGACATGCAACAAACTTGAAATTTGCGATGTGGGTACTTTCAAGACTGTACACCATGTAAACATAAAAATACACTTTTTGTTTTTGGGGGGGGAGCTCAATAATGCATAGATTTTTTGCACGGCAAGTGAGCTGTGACGTCAAATCTGCCACGTGACCCGCTCATGTGGAAGCGTAACGCATTGTAGTGTAGTGGTTAGTGCGCTGCGCTACGAACCCGGCGACCCGAGTTCGATTCCCACTCACAGCCACCACCGGTGACGATTATTTGAACCAGTCCTGGGCCTCCCCTAGGTCGACTCAGCCTCAAACGAGTAAGTGGTGTGTTGTGTGAACATCGCCACTGGGAGGACAAAGGCGGCCGGGCGTGGCGAATCCAAGTCCTGGGCGAAGCCGGGTAGTACAGCTAGTATAAATAGAAGGCTGAAACATGAGGACTTCTTAATAATTGTGGCTCATCGCCTGACGAAGTTGGTTGTTGTAACCAACAGCAAAACGTCGTATTCGAATTGTAAATGTCGTGAGTTTACTCTCCAACACACCGGTGTGCTGACGTAGCAACTGTATATCACGTTTTGTTAACGTTACAAACTTTACTAATTGGCTGTGTCGGATGGTGGCAGGTTTAACGACACATTTATATTTACGCGATCTAACTAAAAAAACCTCCATCAAGGACTCTGTCGTTGTTATCATCATCCTCCCTCAAGTTTCAACTCTCCCGGACCTCCCACTATTTGCAAAATGGACGCTATAATGTCCGTAGACTTTATATCGTCCGAAATGTTGTAGCATCGTCATATCGCGATGCTACAACATCAGACTTAAAAACCTTTATTAGGGATAATATTGATTACGAAAGCATATGCGCTCAAATAAAACTAACTCGAACATCTATGAGAGGGAAATATCTGGTCCCTGTTGTTCTACGGAGATTATCCAGTTTCTCTTAAAACAAGATAATGATTTATTCAGCTCTGGTCTGGTCGGAAGGACAGTATGGAGAGGGCACATGACCTTGGCAAGCAATTTGAGCCACTCCGCTGCTCCCACACGCGATAAGCGATGTTGTAAACAAAAAATTGCGGTTGTCACATTGTTACACACTTGGTGTGGTGCGCAGTCAAGCTAAAATCTCTCTGCTAAAGCAAGAACATCTCTTGACCTGTACCGGTGTGATGTGCCCTTCCTGTTCTGTACTATGTTTTGACTCTTATTTCTCTTTCTATGGTGGCTTTTTGGCCCATCCTGCACCTGCTTGTTTTGTGGTGCAGAGAAATATTTTTAAAAAGTGAGGAATTGTGGGTAGAGGGGGGGGGTAACTCAGGTGGCAGGGGGTGGCCACTTAGTGCCCGCCTCCAAAAGCCTGCTCAGGTGTGCACCATCCGTGACCGCACCTCCGATGAGCATGGTTGGCTACATACGGTACGAAAGAAGTTCAACATGCGTACATACGTATGCTAAATGCTAAGAATTAGAAGACTTTGTGCGGACGGTGGCATTGATGTAGAAAAAAAACCTGATTGCTAAAGCAGCACGCTTCTTGACCTTCTCACAGTCCACCTTATATGCACATTTCCACGTAAACAAAGAAGCACTTTTCACATTTTCCCGTTCCGGGACATCTCTAAGTTGCAGGGTGGGGTCCCATTCATGGCCGAATCTCCCAACGCGCAAGCGGTTAGCGTTTACTTGATTTAGAGCGGCGTGGCGCCTTTTTTAAATAACATTGTAATCACCGCAGAGAACTGTAGCGACACCACCGCGGACTCTGACAGCTGGCGCCAAACTGGCCTTGTGGGAGCCTCGGTATGGATGAAGTTATTTTACTTCATTTTTTTGTCCGGTTTTGTTGTGATGACGTACACGTATGTACACGTATGTCATCGGAACGGGAAAGGGTTAATTCACCCACATGCTGATTGGCTACTGCTACCTGCAATGAAAATACCAAAGCTTTTTTTTCTCACTACTTTCTGCTGCCCCTGGATTCAGCTTTAATACATAAAACTGACAGTCTGAATGGCCGTAAGATGAGTAATGAGCATAATCTTCTGCTAACTTTACTGCAAGTCTCCCAGGTGCAAACGACCAGCGCCATATCGTTAATGAAGGTCGGTAACAAAATTAATCTTCGCTGTGAACACACAAGCTTGCTGCCAACCACACGCAAGCCTGGGACTCGTCAAGAAAGCTGTCAACCTACTTGGAATGAGATGTCATCTTGCGAGCTCATGAGCTGTAATATGAGATCAGAAAATCACCGTCTGTAATTGGACACTCTTTTCTAATTTATGTACACAAATGGAAACTTGCGTGTACCTCATTTAACTTTCGACAGTGTTGAGCACTCATGTAACCGGCAAAGGAGAGTTCAACAAAAAATGAAACGGAGACGCGGAGCCGGACTCCACGCCTCAGGGTGGTCGCTGCCTTCGGGCAAGTGAAAATTGTGCCCATTACAAATTAGCGTGATTATTCTTATTAAAACTAAGGATCATCATCACCAAACCAGCAATGGCTCCAAAACAAACCGAAAAAACCCACCTCCAACGGTGGTCTATTATTCTGCGCCAGAATCTGGGTGTAAACTCGGCCAGCATTCTGATTAATTGGCCTTGCTACGAGACTGTCAGCTCTGGGCGCTGGCATGTGCCAAGGCCATTGTTGGGCTCTACCCCTTGCGGCGTGCTTGGCATTTGTCCCTGTGGCTCGGTTTAAAACACGTCGTGGTAGTAGGCTTGTCACGACCGATATTATTCGTAGTAAATCTTGTTTGCCGGTGAGATTGCGTCAATGAAAATGTGTCGTCGCTGCTAACCCACCGCCACACGGCACAGACAATTAGTAAGCTTGGCCACGTGCCAATTGGTTACTACCTCAGCACATCGGTGCGTTGGAGAGGACACCCGCGACGTTTACAATTTGAGTACGAGGTTTCACCGGTGATTACAACAACCAGCTTGATCAGGGGATTTGCCAGAATTGTGAGGAAGCCCTCCTGTTTCCATTCTCTCTGGCCCCTCGGCCCTGGTTAAGAAGGGGTGCCGCTGGGCAGGTGATTGCGAACGCTGGGAATTTTACTTCCATGCACGTAGACGGTACTTTGATCAACTTTTAATGACTATTAGCCACATCTGTAGCGGTTGGAATACTGGGTGTGGTGTGCCGGGTGCGGACATATTTTCTGGTTGTACCCTCTCTAACGGTGAAACAGCAGATGTTAAGATGTTCAAACAGCAATTAGATACTCTTTGCAAGGCATCAAATCTGCATTAACCACACACACTTGTAGCAATACATGCAACCAAAACATGCTCTGATAATGTATGCATTGTCTTTGAAACTGTTTGGCCTACACCAGAGACGGCCTTCTTTTTGGGCTAGTCTCACCAGTATTAGACCAGAGAATGCCAAAAGGGCGAACGGTACAAAGGCGATCCAAGTAGCAGATCATTTATAGCTCGTGTCGAGCAGTTTGTATCATTTTTTATCATTTTTTATGCTGGCAAAAATGTCCCACAGATATATTTTCTGGGTCACTGACTCGGTCGGAGCTGGCTGACGTGAAGCCTTGGTCACCGCCTCCATAGGCGCCCACCCCTACCATCTAGATAGCGCTTAACTCATCCATAATCGCATTACGTGTCAATGTTTTCACTCGTATATGGATTTCATAATGGTGCAGTGAGCGGCGTGAGTGCTTGCTGTAAGAAGGGTGGGTTGGGTTGGAGCTAGCCCAGGCAGGCTTGCTGATTTCAGTGGATGATTCATACCAGACACCAACAGCCCCCCCATTAGCTTAACAATGGCTCTTACACTCTCGTTAATTGGCAAGTGCTAGAGGGGATTACAGCTGGGACAGTGGACCCGCGATATGTGTTGCTCTGGCACAAAATCACACCCTGGCATTGATTCACCAACACAACACGGAGGCGGTGCAGGGTCCACGGGATGCTCTCATCCAGCAGTGGATCAGCAAGAGTGATGTGCACGCCACGTGTCGACCTTGGCAGTGAATGCTTTGCGGTTCAGTCTTCCGTATGACGCCAGTCCTCGGGAGAAGCGAAGGGATAAATGGGCCGGTGACTTAGATTTATTTTCTACATCCATTACCGCACACGCTCCATCGCAGGGCTGCGGGCATGGCTGGGTTATCATCACGGTTGTGGGGAGGCTCGGTGGATTTTATAGATTGGGAGAGGGATGGCTTTTAGGGGCTTATCTAGGACCCATGACGGATGAACAATTCCTGGGAGTGCTGCAGTGGTAATGCATTAGTGTTTGTGGTGTACACGGTAGTGTGATCGGATTATGCGGGAGTGTTTTGTTATTTTTATCAAGGGATGTTAATTTTAATTGTTCGAATTTCCACCAGCTCCCAACGAAAGAAATGTGTCATTGTCCGTCCGTTCCGTCAGCTCATTTGCGGCTACGGGGCCGAACTAATCTCGACCTCCATTCCACTTCCTTCAGCCGGTGTCACTGCTTCTCTCAATCTCCATCTCTTCCCTTCTGCACATTTCTCCTGCTGCTTCTCCCCACCTGGTTTCCTGTCTCCCCACTGCCCCCCTACTCACATTTCCCTTCACCTTCTGTGCACATGGTGAGCGTGCACACAGAGTGTGGTGAATGCAACGTGTGATAGTGCCACAACATTTCCCAAGTGCCTAAATATCATCACTTTTCTACGTTTAAGACAGTATTACATCAACCAATTTAATCAGTATTGCAGTGTCGGTATAATCATTCGCAAGTGTTTTCCACGTCACCTTAGCTATGCAGCACGTGTTAGCCGTGAGTTTATGAATATCGTCATTTAATGTGCTATAGGAAAATACAATGATCAAATCAGTCGGAATGCAACCTACGAAAACAGGACTTGATGTAAGCTATAAACCAAACTATTTTTATTTTACCAGGTGAGGCCCACTGAGCTATATTAGCTCTTTTTCAGAAGCGACCTGGCCAAAAATGATAGCTCAACGAAGTGGCTTATCATGTGGAAATGTAAAGCAGCTAAATACTGTAAACGCGTGTTTCTAAATGTGGAGGGAAAAACCGGAGGACCCGGAGAAAAATCCATGCGACCACGGAGTGAGAGAGAGACGCAAACTCCAGATGTACAGGCGCTCAGGTTCAGGATCGAGCTCACGACCTCCTGCATACCAGGCGAGGGAGAAAACATCTCGCCACCGCTGTGTCAGTGCACTGCCAGTGGTTGTTTCATGATACATTATCATGCTGCTTGATGCAGATGGGTTAAGGAGGGCCCAGGACTAGTTCATTTATCGCCGCTCATGTTAGCCATGGCCAGGAATCGAACTGACTTTCTTCATAGCACAGTGTCCTGATCATCGTGCCACCCGTCCACCCAGTAAACATATTTACTTGACATTCAACTTTTTTATATTGCTCATTTCTGGATGCTGCCACAGCGTAATGGCCCGCACACTGGACTTTCAATTCACATGTTGCCGGTTCGATTTCTGAGTTTGGCAGTCACAACAGTGGTGCAAGTTTCTTGAATCCTCCCACCTGTCCACCCAGCAGTATAAATGGGTCGACCGGAGTTGGTCGATCACCAGGTCACGTGTGGGGGGGGGGTAATGTGGAAGAATAGGCCAAATACCCTCTTGTGGGATTCTCTAGAGCTCCCTGTAGTGATGGCTCTTCTGCCAGCCAGTAGCATTCCAATTTTTATTTAGAATCTTTATGCAGACTGGAGGAATCCGATGAGCCGTAAAGCTCTTTTTGTTAGATGTCTGGCAGCATTGGCAAGCAATTGCAGGGCTGCACCTTGACCGTTACATATACAGATAGTCCCCGAGTTACGATGGTCCGACTTACGATATTTCGATCTTACGATGGCGATACGACAAAATTGTAAAATATTTTAAATTTTGCGCGGCAGGCAAACGCAGCAGCATACGAGGTACGATACTGTACGTTGATACGTAGCTTTAGCGATACGTTCAATGCATGTTAAAAGTTTTTTATAGCAGATAGGATTGTTTCCTGAAAAAACTTTTTATTAAATTGCAGTTCATATAGGTAGGCTAAGAATTTACCTTGTTTTTTTACTTTACATTTTACTGTGCAATACAGTATTGTAATTCATAAGTACAGTATATAGTTTATGCAGTACGGTACTGTAAATTGCTCTGTTTTGCTAAATTATCGCAATTCTTTAAGACTCCTGGGTAGGCTAGGCCATCTTCGACTTACGATTTTTTTGACTTACAATGGGGTCATCGTAACGCATCTCCATCGTAAGTATTTGTCATTCGTCGGCAACTTTGCATTTTTCCGTTGCCTTGGAGGAAACGATTGTGGGAGAGTTGTTATTTTAGTTAATGGCCGCCCCTTGTGGTTGCCTTGCAGGAGGGACAGGCCCAAGTCTCTGCGGCTCTTCCTGCTCCCGGGCCCGGAGCCATCCCCGTCCGTGCCCGTGGCGTCTCCGCAGGATGGCGCCGATGTCGTCGTTGGGGAGCAGTGGCGCAGGCCGCCCCTCGTGTCCAACACCAGCCTCAAGGTGAGCTCGCGGGCTGCCCTCCCGACCGTGACTTTGCGGTGAGCTACGATCGACGAGTTGCGTGCGTGTTCATGCATCCATGATCCACGTGCGGGCATCTGTGATTCCGTCGAACTTTGAGGGGCCGCTGCCCGGTTTGCACGAATAGTCCCCGGGTTGAATTTACCCTCGCGTTGCGTTGCGTTTCGTTCAGAATGGGACACGGATGGAAACATTTCGCTCGAAAGTTGTTTGGTAACAACCTGGCCCACCCAGGCTTGTGGATCAGCGAGATCGTGAGCCAGTTTTGAATTTTCTTAAGAAATTTGAATTGTTTTTGAAATCTAAAGAATCCTGATTCGGCCAATATATGTTTGCTGAACTTCTTTTGCACCGCACATAGCCAACAGTGCTACAGTGCATTTGTCATTCACAATTAAATTGCTTCTGTCAGTGTTTTGCGTACACTTTTAAAGCGTTAGGCAACATTTGTAAGCTGTGTGCTCGCCAGTAGTGTTGCTCGGTGAAAGCCGAACCAAGAGACGTTGATAAAGCAGCGAGCTGTGATTGTCACACGGGCAGGATGAGCTTCTGGACACAAGCCCAGGCGAGCCTGCTGCAGGGAGGGAGGATGAAGCTGCTGCTGGGAGGGGGGGCAATGCTGCTGCAGGGAGTGCGGACATCGCTACTGCAGGGACGGCAGGCAACTCTGCTGCTGCAGGGAGGCTGGGGGATGCTGGTGCAGGGAAGGAGGCCGACGCTGCAGGGAGGATGGGTGACACTGCTGCAGGGAGGATGGGTGACACTGCTGCAGGGAGGATGGGTGACGCTACTGCAGGGACGACAGGCAACTCTGCCGCTGCAGGGAGGACAGGCAACGCTGCTGCAGGGATTGCGGGCAAATCTGTTGCATGGAGCGAGGGCGACGATGCAGCAGGGAGGATGGGCGCTGATCAGCCTTCATCGCCCGAGGCCGGTGTAGCGGTCACCGCGGAGATGACGGTCAACGTGGTGGGGGCCGGGAGCCGCGGCTCCGTTGAGGCCGCGCTGCAGAACAACCTCAACAAGGAGGAGGAGGAGGAGCCACTGCCGGACAGCAAGCACTTAAACATCGAGGCACTGCACGCGCCTCCTGGCGGTGAGTGTCTGATGATACGCAGAACACTTCGGATTATTTTTTTCAAACACTTATATCGAGATTGGCTCAGCGACACGAGTTTGGTTTCCATCTGCGGCGAACGTCAATGGGATTTGGTCAAAAAGGAAACGAGTGAGCTTAGCAAAGCACATGTTTGTGATACGACTCCTTTCAATTTCACCCTTCATGGCACTCTACTCTGGAGTTTATGACCCATTTAGAATGAAACCCGGCATGTGGGGCCGGCTTGGACAAATTAAATTACGAAATCCAAGTCAAAGTGGGTGCCACGGTGGCGAGATGTTAACTACCTCACCTGGTATACAGGAGGTCGTGGGTTCGATCCCGACCCTGCCGCCTGTTGTATATTTGGAGTTTTCATGTCTCTCTCTCCACGTGGTCACGTGGAATTTTTTTCCGGGTTCCCTGGTTTTCCCTCCACATTTAGAATCAACATACGTTCGGAGTATTTGGCTGCTATAAATTTCATTTGTGGCCAGGTCGCTTCTGAAAAAGAGCTATACGGTTAGGTGGGCCTTACCTGGTAAAGTAAAACAAATAGTTGATAGTTTCAATTGCAAAACAATTTTTTTAGAAAGTGTTTATTTTTGTGCATCTGATGGTAATGGTGATGACAACTTGGCTAAGACCATCAATCAAGCTTACTTCACTTCTGAAGCCGAGTCCGTTGATTAATTAGCTGACATATATGATCAATGGAACATTGTCGTAAAAAGGCTCATTTATTTGCCGAAAACATCTTAATATATAGGCGACCGCAAAGCTTGGGTAATTGCCGTCACCACCCGGCTGTCTTGAAGCTTCTCTGTTGGTTCCTCGGCGATTGTGAGATGCGATTTGCATGAACCACGCTGTCGAAAACTAGACATAATTTTTATCATCAAGCTCATCTCATCTGCATGTCGGCCGAGTGTACATTACCACAGTAGAAAAGCTGCATCCACAGAACTCTTTCTGTGCCTCTGCATATAAATTAAATGTTTAGTCCATTTGCCGCAATTCTTTCCAAATCGCTTGATGATGCTGGTTGTAATCACCAGCGAAAGGTCGTACTCAAATTGTAAATGTATTGGGTTTACTCTCCAACACACCGGTGCGTTGCAGTAGTAACTAATTGGCACATTTTATTTACGTGACAAACCTTACTAATTATCTGTGTCGGGTGGTGGGTTAATGACACATTTATACTTACGCGATCTAACCCCAAAAAATGTCATTGGTTGCAAAAACCTACATTTTAAACTGCTTATATTTAGTTTTCGCATAATGATTAACAACAACACAATTCTAGTTTTGAAGTTTTCTTGACTGCAAGGATCCATTCGGTCAAAAAAAAAAATGAAAACATATAAATTAAATCACGACGTTTCGGAAGCAACACAAGCAACCGTCATCAGGTGTAGAACAACACACAAGCAGTGTTGTATACCGTATTGAGCCTGCGCTCTTCCCCGCTAGACAAAGCCTCTGGCTGGGCCGGCGTGCAAGGCATCATCGAGACGACTCCAGAGCTCGGCTCGGCACCTTGCAACAAGGACGGCAGCAGGGGCCACGACGCGCAGCACGTGGGCAGCAGGTCTGTGCAGCGTGCGTGGCCCTCCATCCCCGCGAGCTGCCGGTTCGGAGGCTGATGGTCCACTTGTGGGCCGCACTTCCTGTCAGCGTGAGCTCTCCCGCTGACGTTCCCCGCACTGAGCTGGGCCCACTCCTTAACGACGTTCTGTTGTGGAGCCTTCTCTGAACGACAACGCGCAATGCTCGAAACGATAATGCGGCCACGCTTTTTTGGCTCTTTTGAGCTGGTGGTCTAGACAAGGCTGTGAGAGCATTGTACATGGAATACGGTGGTCACGTGACATGCACATGGGGCATGATGGGAGGTGTGTGCCTCATTCCTGCTATTCGTGAGCAGCAGTAGCAGCACCTATGCGTGTTGTAATTTCTATTTGTTTCTAGCCTGCACGCTGCAGAAGTTTGAATTATCGACATGCTGTCATTTCTTTAGAACTGCTTTTTGTGTTTAGTTTGTTGTCCTTCCCCCGCACCTTGGATTAGCGCAGTTGGTTATGTACGGGTGTGAAAGAAGTTCTGCACACATACATTGACATCTTGGAGGCGTTTGTGACCCTTTAGTTGCAGCACACCCAGCCGGGCCGACACGGAGACCGGGGTGAACGACAGCTCTCTGTATGCAGAGCTTTCGTCAGCGGGGTCGGAGGTCATCTGTGAAGTGGACGAGGGGGCCGACCTGCTGGGTAAGCACGAATGGGGGTGGGGGGGCTCCCCACAATGCTCAGCTGGCCATGACTATACTTCACCAATTCTGCTGGTGATCCTTATTGTCTGATTTAGCTGTCTTATATATATATAAAACATTCGTTTTTTATACAGAGATTTATTATACCCAGGGAAGATTGATGCAATATTAACCCCTTGCCATTCCGAGACATCTGCAAGTTGAAGGGTGGGTGTCCCGTTCACCGATCAATCTTGGAACACACAAGTGGTTAGCGCTAATTTTATTTAGAGAGGCGTAGTGCCGGTTGATTTTAAAGATGTTGTACTCACCGCAGAGAATTGTGGTTACAACGACCGCACTCGATAATAGCTCGCGCCAAATTGTGCCACACACTCCTGCATGGCCTTATGGGAGCCTCGGTACTGATAGAGTTATTTTATTACACGCTTTTATTTAACTTGCTGTCTGTTGTTGTTGTATCCTCAAATCTTGTAACTCAATTTTAACCCACTTCCGAATGTGGTATCGACTGCAAACTTGGTATACTTATGTCATACTGATGAAAATACTATATTCTATCATTAAAAATATAGTATATATATTTTTAAACATTCTTATGTTTCGGCTTGGGTCTAATTGCCCTCGGTCCCTTACGTTATGGCAAGCTTCAGGGCCACTTCCTGGAGTCGTGGAGTTTTTCCATTACTACAGCACATTCATGTTTACGATGTGACGATGGATCTAAGGCTGGATAAAATAAAATTTGGTTACAATATTTGATGACACTAAAAAGTACACAATAACATATTTATTTAAAAAGCGTGTTTAAAAAAAGTTTTTTAAAATATATATTATTTTAGTTTTGCTGTCTGTTCCATTCCGATCTTGTTACACGTACACGTACGTCATTGGAACGGGAAAGGGTTAAAACTCGAATCTCGCAGTGTTCTGCTTTTATTTCTCCCACCTTCATTATATTCTTCAAAATACACATCATCAGCGTGATCGTCGTCAGCAATTTATCATCCGTAAGCCAGGCAGCTTTGGGAGTTACTCAGCCAAGAGAATTGCAACGCTGCTCGACTCAATCCGAGTGCTGCTCGACTGCCACAAAACAAGAGCTGGAAATTGTTCGTAGGTGCCTCATTAATTTCAATGCCGACTTCTTCATATCCATTCAAATGAATGGGAGTCTTTTTGGACCTTCCTTAGCCTGTCAAAGAGTCCTATTCATTTTAATGGGGATGCAGGAATGGTTATTTTTAAAAAATGAGATTGTTTTACAGCCTGGGAATTATCCGTAAAATTCCTGATGATGATGGTGGTACCTGCAAAACAAACAAAAACATACCCGTATCGCCTTAACAGACTGTTGGGGCAAGTGCTGTTAGCGAGCACCGGTGAAGGCCGACACAACAGACAAGGGGGTTGGTGGCCAACACCAGTGCTGATGTTTTACACGCCACACCAGGTACTCATTTGAGACTGAGTCGACCTAGGTGAGGCCCAGGACCCATTCAGATAATCTTCACTGGTGTTGGCCATGAGCGGGTATCGAACTCGGGTCATCGGGTTCGTATCGCAGCGCGCTACCCGCTACACTACCACTCCCCACTACCTGCAAGCCTTTGTGTAGAGATGCCTCTTTGCTAAATGCATCCAGCAGGCTTGTGACACCCAATGAATGACCTCCAAATCTCGTGCTGTCTTTCCCCCCTCACAGGTCTCGGGGTGGAGGTGGAGAACCTGATCATGGAAAATACACAGCTCATGGAAACAAAGTACGTGCAGTGTGTGCGTGCGTGTGTGCGTGCGTGTGTGCGTGTGTGTGTGCGGAATGTGGCGTTCAAAACCACGTCCTAGGGATATTCTGAAAAAGCTTCCCCGAATAGCAATCGGCCAATCGATCGATGCTTTATAGTAATAGTGATATCAACATTTGACATATTTGATGTGGGAACTCAGGAGATTGATTCCCGACCAGGGCCAGTATCAGTGGTGAGTGATATCTGAACAGGTTCTGGGCCTTACTGTCACCAACCTGCGCTGACCAGTACGGTGAAGTACAGAAAATCCCTGGGTTGCAGAAGACCCAACTTACAGAAATCCGGTTTTACAGAAATGCTCCCATAAATCATCTTAACAAAAAAAGTCAATATGTGGACATTTGTGCATTAGTTACGGAAGTGCAAGTAGTGCGGCGCGGTGAGGTTGCGCTCCACCAAAACACCGCCTTCACCGAGGCCGAGTTTCACGAGGATTCAGGTAAATGGAATTTTTTGTAGCGTTACGTAATTATTTTATTTTTGTAGCATTACGTAATTATTTGTTTCATATGCTTAGAATGAACTTTTTCTTCCATTTACTCTACGTACTTTATTTAACTCAATTACACTTCGATTGCTTATGGTCTCAGCCAAAAGCGATTGGAGAAGTCTTGGCCTAGCCTAATGCACGCTAAACGGACATTTTAAAGTGACTGCTTTCTGTTAACAATTAATATAAAACATTTTGTGGTATTTATAAACAATTGGATACAGTCTACGTTCCATTAGTTGAATAATTAAGTAGTGTTGGGGTAGATATTCAATTAAATTAAAGAATCATAGGAGAATTGCAGAGTGTATGTACAGTAATACGATACACAAGTAGCGATAGAAAACGGATGACAGCGCGATACATTATTGAGAGAAAACGAACTAGCAATCGGGTAGGGGAGGCACAACTACTTCCAGCTATGGGATTTTATCGTTGATTTTGGGGGGAAATTTGTTCAGTTTCAATATTCAGAAAATTCGGGTTACGGATCGTTCTCGAGAACTTGCGGAACCCGGGGACTGCCTGTATGGTCAAACGATGCTCATTACCTACATGGTACTGGATTAACCTTGGGCTGTACTTCGTATTTTCTTTTTCCTTTCTCGGACCCAAATGCTTATGTGCATGTCTCAATGCGAACTTGAAACCCCGAGAGCCTGGGTTTAAGCCCTCGGGTTATGTGTATACATTTTGATAGTTTTATCCCGTAATTACTTCTCTTGTGACGAGCTAAAATGTCTCCTTTTGAGCGCTGTTAAGGCAGCAGTGATGATGGCATTTGTGTTCAGCAAAAGACACTTTTAACCTGCGAAAGACTGCGCTGCAGTTTGGTTGCTGTGTGCGGTAGACCCATAAGTGATCATTGGGTGAGGCCACGCGTTGCATTGGGGGCACACGCGACTCTCCAGAGTACCACGTTTTGTGTGACCGCAGCCTTGGGTCTCGTTGCTGTTGCAGCTGATAGATGGGGCCAAGGGGGAGGGGGGAAGCCCTGGTCCAGAGAGTTGAAAGTCTGCCTAGCTGGAGATACAACAACAATAACAGAAACCCGATGTGTTTAATAGATACATTAGTCTGTCTAATGTGGATGAAATCGCTACGCAGACCAAAACAAAACAAAAATACTTACGTCACGAGTTCAGTGCGCTGTGTCTGAGGATACGTCGGCCCTCCAATCCGCCACCACCGCTCCCAGATCACCCCTCCCCAACGCCCCTTCCCCCATTACTAACATTAATATTAATACGCCTGTAGTGACATAGACTGGGTCACTATGGCGCGTAGCGCTGGTTGCTGGCAGAGAAGGGGATCTGCTGTTGTAGCAGCCCTGTCTGCCAGCAGGTCACGTGATAGGCCGGAATAAGGGATGTGGGCAAAGGTGATAGAGGGGGCACGTGAGGGAACCTTCAAGTGGGTGCTAGAAGGGGGGCGTGGCCGAGGGCGGAGCGAGGCCACGCCGGGAGGATAAAAGGGGGGGACCCCGAGCAAGGTTCAGGGCTGTTGTTTGGAGTGGAACCGTTGGTGTTGGTCAGGCAGCCTGTTAGCTGTCCCGACCATAGTGTAGTTACTCCTTGTACCTGTGATGGCTGTCATAAATAGAGTGCCTCCGACTGCTAGTGTCTCTGAGTGACTCGCTACACGTGTAGTAAACTGACATTGACTATATCATGCATTATACACAAACGTATTCTCGTGCAATCATAATACGTTATATTCTTAGTTCTTTGGGTAAAGTCACGTAAATAGAAAAGAAAAGAAAATAAAGAATTAGATAAAATAAACTAAACTAAAATAAAATATTAATAATTAATTGAAAGTAATCAAATATAAAAACCCACGACATTTTGATCGCAACACAAGCGGTCTTCATCAGGCGGAGAGTAAAATGTGGGGGCAAGCCTCCAAATGTAGTTATGTCAGGTAACACATCGTAAAATATATGATCCATTATAGTTTTGGGTTATTTCAATATATTTTGGCCAACCCGGTTGGTATGCATGTATGTTGATCTTCTTTTGCACACCGTACTGCCTTTAGAACTGCCTTTTGTGTGTTTAGTTTGTTGTCCTTCCCCCGCACCTCCGATTAGCACGGTTTGGCTACGTACGGTGCGAACGAAGTTCAACATACGAACATACATACAATTCCGGCCAGCCTACCGTGCTAATCGGAGGCGCTGTTGAAACGCGAATTCCGGCTAGTGCCAGCCGTGCTGCGGGGGGCAGCTGGGATTCCCCCGTATCTCTCTCTTGTGTCGCACGCCCACCTATATGGACATCCGTGGGGATAAAAAAGACCTTTGAATAGCCCGTCAGGATTTACCTCCCCCCCCACCTCCCCGCCAGCGTGAGTAACTCACTGGGATTGCGATTCTGGCGCCGTGCAGGAACGCGCTGAACGTGGTGAAGAACGACC
Source organism: Entosphenus tridentatus (assembly GCA_014621495.2). Classification (NCBI taxonomy): domain Eukaryota; kingdom Metazoa; phylum Chordata; class Hyperoartia; order Petromyzontiformes; family Petromyzontidae; genus Entosphenus; species Entosphenus tridentatus. The sequence goes on along the minus strand of CM025641.2, from coordinate 8,123,559 downwards.
TCATTGCGCAGGTGGAGCAGCTGGGCAGCGAGCGGGAGTCCCTGCTCGGGGAGCTCGGCTCCCTCAAGGCCAGCAGGGCTCGGCTGGAGGGACGTCTCAAGGAAGCCGAGGATGACCTCAAGAGGTGAGAGGGGACGATGAGTTCAACATGTACATTGTGCGTGTTTTGGTTTGTTGTCCTTGCCGCCCCCACCGTGCACCACCGATTTAGCACGGTTGGCTTCACATGGCAACAAAAGAAGTTCAACGTAAAAAAAATTTTTAAAGCTTTCGTGACTTGCAGGGATTCATATTATTGCTTCTTTCGATCACGTAGAAGAGAAATAAAAAAATAAAATAAAATTCTCACGACGTTTCGATTGCAACACAAGCAATCACAATATAAGTTAAACGTAGTGAAGGCTGAACGCAAGTGGATGTGTTGGCGGTACGGCGTGTGCAGCGTAACACACCAGTCCTCACGCAATAGTCTAAAATCAAAACTCGACGCAAGTTTTACGCGATTCGAAGGTTTATTCAGTCTCCTGAGACTTGCTAGAAAAGGTGAGTAGTGACCGTGGATTTGGGGATCCGTTGAATCGAGGAAGCGTCCGACCGAGTCTCGGGCACGTGGAGTCTCAACTCTTACCGTTTGGAACACGGAGCCGGTCAATCGTCACCAGGCTGGGTGCTGCTCTACGGCAACAGACTGTGAAGCTTAGGGTTCAGCCGCTCAGAACATTCGTTTTCCGACTGCTTTGAATCACGAGAACTGATTTTGACCCCACCACCACCCCGCTTGATTTTTTGACCGGGGTTGCGAATCGTGGGGAAAATTAATAATTACTGCTAAAAAATATTTTTTTTTATTCCACGCACCACCGGTGTACCGCCAATACGTTCAAATACATCTCGAGATGCTGTATAAAATAGTGGGGGTTGTGTATCACAGGGATTGAGGTGAATGTTTATTGTAGGGACTCGGACCAAATCACCCAGAATGTGCCTGGTTTCATCGGATCTTGTAAAGCCAAGGAGGGTTTGAGCCTGGACTATGCTGTGGTTACACAGTGTTCCCGTTACCACCATCCTATGGTGTATGCCGTAGGGCGACTGGAAGCTCATCTTCACTTTGGCATTGCGATCTGATATCATTAACCTGCTGGGGGTATATTTGAGGGTCCAACTATCCGGCTAAAGAACATCAACTTGCAACTTTAATTGACCCACCCACTCATCCAGTCACCCACTCATGCAGTCATCCACTCCCCCCATCTACCACCCCACTCACCCACCCACCTCCTCACCCACTCGCTCACCCACCCCACCCACCCACTCGCTCACCTACTCGCTCACCCACCCCACCCACCCGCTTACCCACCCCACCCACCCACTCAATTAAATTCACCCACTCACTCACCCACCCACTCACTCACTCACCCACTCACTCACTCACCCACCCAATCACGCAAATGAGTCTCATTATGGTGTTCTTTAGTTTTTCTCTGGCTCAACACAATCAACTTGCCACTTGAGTCTCGGTGTCTGGGATTGCTCTCTGTGTGTATTACAGGACCAAGCAGGAGCTGGAGCAGGTGAAACAAGCCAACAAAGATGACCTGGATGAGGTGAGCTACATCAGAAATAATATATTTTGCATACAGGTTTTAATTTGTAGGTTGATTCTAATATGTAGGTGTGTATTATGTTGTAACTTTGATTTTGATCATCTCTTAGTACTTTTTTCTAAATTAATTTCACTCTTTGTACTTTAACTGTTTGGCAGTCAAAATAGATTTCATCCTATAATAAGGGAAACCTAGCTATAACTGTAGCTTTATCAAGATAGTCATTATTAAAATGTTTATATTGCAAGTAATTTTCAGGTTTTGGTTATGACTGGCTATTAGGCCTGTCTGAATAATGCTTTTAATTACATCTTTAAAGTTCCTCCGATTAGCACGTTTGGCTGCGTACGGTGCGAAAGAAAACATACAGAGCTGAAAGATGCTTTTGGAAAATCCATTACAGAAACTACCCAGGCGAGACAGCACTTTTAGTGACCGTTTAGAGACATGAATACAACTCCATCACTAAATTACAAGATTGCACACTCTGCCATGATGATGGTGATTTCAAGGTCTTTCTCATTATGTATGTAAATTTAACTTCTTTTGCACCGTACGTAGCCAACCGTGCTAATCGGAGGTGTGGGGGAAGGTCAGCAAAGTAAACACAAAAAGCAGTTCTAAAGAAATTAGTTTTATTACGGGGATCATCTGAGCATGCGGTTGCCACCTTTGAGATACAAACAAATTTGACATATGGTGGTAAGATAAATATATTTGAATCATGGGAACAACTAAATGTAAATGCATTGTCTGGAGTGAGTGGAGTTATCATTATTATCATTGCTTCACAACTGGCAAAAACTGGGGCTGCAATACTCCCGCACGAAGACTGACAGATTTCCAAAGACAGCAGCCGCCACATTTTTATTTTTAATAAAAAAAAGAGAAGAATCCTGCGGGGGAGAAAAAAAAAACCCCACGACAGGTGGCGACGCGATTCGGGTCTGTCGCCTGCGTTTGTGAGCGCGTGGCCCATGCCGGCGCTGAGCTCGTTGTGTGCATCGCAGAACGACATGCCGATGGCGCAGCGCAAGCGTTTCACACGGGTGGAGATGGCGCGCGTGCTCATGGAGCGGAACCAGTACAAGGAGCGGCTCATGGAGCTGCAGGAGGCCGTGCGTTGGACCGAGATGATCCGGTGAGGAAGCCCCTGGCGAACGACGCTCGTTAGCTCGCTCTGCGGCCGCGTCGGCGTCGCTGAGCTGCCGCAGCTCGGATACTTTCATGCAGCGTGAACATTGATGTACGTCTGGATGTTTAACGTCTTTGGCCATGCGTACGCAGCCAACCGCGCTAATCGGCGGTACGGGGGAAGGACAACAAACTAACACAAAAACCAGTTAGAAAGAAACTGAGTTTTCAATCCAGATGATTTAAAAGTGCATAGGCCCCATCTAGGAAGGAAGAGCGTTCCAGACGGCCGCAGCAGCGCCTGCGGTGACCGTCTTTGTTTCGCCTGAGTGCGAACCAACAGAACTTCCGATTTTTATGGATTAAGCAGCATTTTGTTTCGTGCAAACCACACGTGCACCGCTCGCACTGTACACGGTGGCAAATCGTGACTAAAAAGTGTATTTAACATCTTTATCACTGTCAACGCTAGTTTCCTGGAACGGTGGTCCAGTGGTTTGTGCAATAGTTGCTATACTAATGTCTCGGACAGCGCCAGCCAATGTTCAAAGAGCACATGACGAATTTGACTTGAATGTTTCTGTTCCCGAACGTGATGTCGACTCAGGGCCTCACGGGAGCAGCTGAACACCCAAGAGAAGAGGACTCGGTCATCCATCTGGCAATTGTGAGCGCTGTCCTACATCATCACGGCTTATTAGACGCAAGGCCAGCTTGCAAGCGTCAAATAGTGCACGCTAAACGTGACGGAAGTGTTTCCCGTGCCCCGTCAGGCTTTTGTTAAAAGTTGTTGTACCGTTGACTTGGAGAAGTTAAACATCAGTAACGATTTCCCGTTCCGATGACGTACGTGTACATCATTAGTTTTTTTTCCGATTCTATTCCGGTGATGTACGTTTATATCCTAAAAAAATGAAGCCGGAAGAAAAAATAACTTTAAGGGTTCCGAGGCTCCCACAAGGCCATGCAGGAGGGTGTGTGGCACAGTTTGGCGCCAGCTATCGTAGAATGGCGGTCGTGTCGCTACCTTTCTCTGTGATGAGTATGCAATGTCGGCGCGATGCCTCTCTAAATACAATCAACGCTAACCACTTGCGCGCTCCGAGATTAAGCGGTGAACACGACCCACCCTGCAACTTGCAGATGTCTCGGAATGAAAAAGCGTTACACAATACATCTTGTTGATTAATCCGTCAACTAAAACCTGGTTCAAGCTGGTTTTATTTGAACAAATTCTCGTAGAAAAAATGGCCAAAGGCTGATGGATTAATTATATAATTTGTTGATCTATTTTACTCGCCATCCCTGCTTGTAGTAGAACACATTTTTTGTATTATAATCAATCGTGCATGCCAGCTCTTTCTGCACTGTTACGGAGTGTTATGAGCCATAGCTTATAAACAGTTTGGTGTTCAAACACCAAATAGAAACCTTTTTCAAGGAATCAAGTCTGCATTAACCACACGTACTTGTGGTGAACATGCAAACAAACATGCTGTGATAATTCATGTATTGTCCTTGAAACTGATTGTCCTACACCAGAGACAGCCTTCTTTAGGGCCTAGTCTCACCAGTGTAAAACCAGAGAACGCCAAAATGCGAACAGTACAGAACAGTGCACATAGAGCATTTATATCACGGGTTGAGCAGCTGTATTGTGGGAACTTTTTTGCCAGTACGATACTTGCTAAAAAATGTCCCATGATAGAGCATATACACACATCGGCCTGTTGTCTTTTCAGCAGCCAATCGGCCGACTACGAGGAATATTTGGAGACACAGAATGGACGCGTGTTAATACAAGGTGGCCCAAAAGCCAGGACACACAGGGATATTTCATTTATTTTACCACTGGCATTATAGCATTTTAATAGTGTATTCGTGAAGTTAATATTTGATCTATTATCGTTATTAATATGTTTCTTCTTTCTGCGGGGTCACTTAAAATCTGTCGTTTACAAAACTCGACCAATAACCCTGAATTTATTGAGACCACAAAACTTCATTGATGAATGTTCAATGGTTACACAGCTGTAAATATAAAAAAAGCCGTAAATTCATTAGAAAAGAAAATGAGCGTGTGCAGTCATGTTAATGGGGTCAGTTTGAATATTTGTTAGAAAAAGTGAAATGACTCCAGATTTTCTATGCCAAAAACCACAGCTATAGGTATGCATTATGTACAAGGTAAGACAACACGTTGTCCTGCTCACAAGCAGAAGACTCCACCCACGAAGTGGATAGCAGAGCCACGCCAATCAACATCAATCAAACTCCACCCACTGTTGTAAAGATATGCAACTACTGTACTGTAGAGGCGATCACGTGGATTTAGGATTAACGGGAGCACATATTTGGTCGGTCTAAGCACGTGACTTGTACTAAACATTTCCAAGGATAACAATGTGTAACTGTTTTTAGATGATTAATTTGGGCTTAAGGGAAAATCCATGAGTTTTTAATTTATGTCAGAATCTCAGGTGTGCGGTTAATCCGCAAATCAGATAAACCGCACGCGGATAATCGAAAGTCGACTGTATAATAGACCCTACGTGTCCTGACTTGTGGGCCACCCTGTACACGTTGGTAATCAACGGGGGCGTTGTTGGGCAGCCGGCTGACTTTGAGCGGCGTACAGCCGTGGCAAGCGCCTGACCTTTCCTGACCTTGCCTGACCTTGCCTGACCTTGCCTGCCCGCTTTTTTTGTTTATCAGCTTCAGCCGCCTGTTCGGGCCCTCCGGCACGGCAACGAGGAGACCGTCCCAGCCCAACCTGCGTTACAACGCCCCGAGCAGTCACGTGACTCCTGGCGCGCCCCCCAAGAGCACGGCCATCGCCCAGCTGCCCGGCGACAAGTCCCGCGCCTTCGACTTCCTCTACGACGAGTTAGGGTCACGCGCGCGCGGCGGGCGACGTCGTGGGGCCCCCGTTCGGATCTGGCGGCCCGCCCCGTGGTTATTAAACTGCGGGCGCGCTTGACGATTCATTTCTATTCATATGGAGGCCCCCCTTCACTGAATGCGCTCGATGACGTAGCTTACAAAACGGTGACATGGTTGATTATGATTTGGATGACAGGGGCGTGCAACTCAAGAATTGAGTAACGAGTGACAGCGATTGAGAGGGTACTTCGGGTAGGGGAGGGACGGGAAGGAGTGTAGGGGCGAGGAGAGGGAAGAGGATGAGTAAATCAAGTAGAGCTGAGGCTTTAAGAGAGGAACGGATGGAGATTAAGGAGGGGGGGACTGCTTAATGTACGAGGGACGTTTGTAACGGTAGTAATAATGCTGCGCGCTGTCTGCCTCTCTCACAGCTGACGCTAAAGATCCCGTGACGTCATTCGCAAGGGTAGGCCATTGTGTGACAGTGTCGGGCCAAATTTTCGCCAATGAAAAAATAATTAACTACCTGCAGACGATTCAATTGGGGCTGCGCATAACAATCGCTGCCTTCTACCAGCAGACTAAAGCCCCAGGTCACTCGTGCAAATGAGACTCATCCTGGTCTCTGGTTACACAATGTGCTTGAGACTTAAGTTCCCTTCTCCACCAGACCTGAGGTCTAGATTTAACAACGCACAACGGTGCTCACAGACAGCAGGAAGGCACGACTCTCTTCATGCCTTGCCTGCATGTCATGTGACCACCACATTGTGTGCACAATGCCACTCAGCCTCATATACGCCACCAGCTTAGACAATGAGAGCATTGTACATCTAATGTGGTTCTCACATGATATGCATGCTACATATATTGGATGCACGCAATTAAAGGTTGTGGTGGGTTTTCTCGTCGTTTGGAGTTGGGTTTCAAAGCTGTCACAATGGAAGTGATGGCTGTTAGCTCAAGTCGATCGCTAGCGATGAGGGAGCACTGTGGAATTAGTTATTATAATTGTGATGGCATTTAATTACCCTGGAAAGCCTCAATTACTTCTCGAGAGAGTTGTTGTTGTTGGTAATGGTTGTTCAATTTTATTAATGGAGCAGTGGCAAAGTGGTTTAGCACAATCGTATGAACCCAGCCACCTGAGTTCGTTTCCAGGCGATGGTTAAAACGAGTGACAGATATCTGAACCTGGCCTTCCCAAGGCCAATTCGGCCTTAAATGACTACCGGTTACAGTGTGAAACATCACCACTGGGGCGGACAAAGGCAGCTGCCATGGTACTTGTCCACACCATCGCCTCGAGCGCCATGCCTGCCTTTATAGGCGCTCGCAAACAGCACCAGGCAGGTAGCTCAGCGGGAGAGCGAGCAGCTCACAATCGGAAGGTTGCATGTTCAAATTATCTGTGGGAGTTGACTCAGCCCATCATCTTTCCAGAGTTTGTAAAACGAGTATCACTTTGCAAGGGAGTCAACAGTGGTTGTCATATGGAGATACTCACCCCTTTGAAGGAATGTGGAATTTCCACCTCTGGCTCAGGGCTGCAAACGGGAGATGAGCACTGCCTTAAAGCTCTTTTGAGCAACAAATTGCTTTCACTTAACAACACTTGCCCTCAAAAAGCCTGCGAAAGGCCACACGGGGGATCTGTGTGTGTGTGTGTTTGTCTTTGTGTGGGGAGCGGTCGTGTAGCGGTTAGCGCGCTGCACGATGAACCCGGCAACCCGAATTTGATTCTCACTGCCAACACCAGTGACGATTATCTGATTATCTGAACCGGTTCCTGGCCTCCCCAAGGTCGACTCAACCTCAAATGAGTACCCGGTGCGGTGCGTAAAATAATCGCCGCTGTGGAGACAAAGGCGGTCAGGCGTGGTCCTTGTCACCCACCCCCGCGTGTGCCGAGCCTGCCTTCATACATTCTCGCTATAACAACACTTGCCCCTACAGTATGTTAAGGCTACGCGGGGGATCTTTGTCTTTTGTGCGTAGCCTGTCCCCGTCGCGGAGAGAGCAGAAGCGTGAGCAGTACCGCCAAGTCCGTGCGCACGTCAAGCAGGAGGATGGACGGCCCCAGGCTTACGGCTGGAGCCTGCCCAATAAGTACAGACAGGTGCAGTCGCCCCCCTCCACTCATGAACTCCGCGTTTCTCAGACCCGCCACCCAGATGTTGGTGTCTGTGTCGTATAAGTTTTGTGTCGAACTAGGACACCCGTATCTAACAGAGAGGGTCCTTTGCCTATAAACATCTTGCAGTTACCAGCGTTGGCTCAAGCAAGCCTTGACTGCTGATGACACACTGTGCAGAGTTTTCTTGTGTTGAACCCAATGCTGATGAAATTACGCACTCCCAAAAGACTGCGACTGATGAGATTTGTAAAAAAAGAAAACACTTTGGTTTGTGATTTGAAGGGTCAGATATAGGAGGTGTGTTATTGTCTGCTTAGTTATTTTTGTATCTGGATTTATCCCCATTTCTGATGTTGTGGGTCTTTTTAGACACTCCATAAATGATATTTCGTATCATAATGCTGTACAGATCCAAGGGGGGTGTATATATATTTATTTATGTATATATATATTTATAGATATTTTTTATGTATATATATATTTTAGAGAGTCTGCCATTACACCTCCAGTCAAATATTGAAACAAAATATTTAAAAACTTTCCATTGAGTATTCTTTTGAAAATGTAAAAAAAAGCAATAAAAAAAAATCGAACTTATATATGCTTTACTTTCTTTAGATTTCTAGAGTGGGTGGTGTTAATGGTGGTGGTGTGCGACAGAAGAGCAGTGCATCTCAGCTGGACGAGGAAAAGGTGAAGCAGCTCCCGGTGCCTGTGTATTGCCGGCCTCTCCACGAGCAGGAGCCCAGCATGAAGGTGAACAACACGGCCGCGTCGCGATGTCCCGTCGCGATGTCCCGTCGCGATGTCCCGTCAGGAGGCCCCGTCGCTGGGCCCCGTCGCTGGGCCCCGTCGCGAGGCTCCGTCGCGAGACCCCGTCGCTCACTGGCAGCTAAAACCGGCGTCATCGTGCAGTTCTCACGACTCGCTGATCTTGTTGGTCGCAACGGCCAGCGAAACGTCCCCCTGCTCAATTGTTAAATGTTGTCGATGGCTCTCCAACACAGCGGTGTGATGAAGCAGCAAGAAACTGGCACGTTGGTCACGTGGGAACTTGATTCTGTGGCCGTGTCGAGTGGAGGCGGAGGGTGTTCAACACGCATTTCAGTGGTGTCATCCGACCCCAAATATCAAATATGAATCATCGCCTCCATTGCTTACGTGATTCTAATTGTTTGACTTGATAATTAAAGAGGATAAGTTTTGGATCTTCTCATTTCGTGTGGTTAATGTAGAGCAATAACTGTATTTCACTTTCAGATGGTCAAGACGGATAACCGTGTCAGGAGCAGTACAGTGTATCGCTGTGATGTCTCCTTTGTATTTGTGGATCGGGCCTAGCGTCGTTATACGTTGTACAGTCTGTTCTGGATTGACCACAGTCGCCCACTGGAGAGTTTTACATTTTTCATTTGTGCGTCAGGTATCCGCATATGCCGCCACGGTTTGTGCGGATGCGGTTTAGAATAGACCATGAGCTGAGTTGTGGATGAGAAATATAAACAATTGACGCCACATAGTTGACAATGATTGGACGAGGACATTGGTGAAATCGATGTGACTGATTACACAATGCTGACAGCGCTGCTGCTTGGCGATCATTGCCGGCGGGACGATGCTCGTCAACGACGACGGCGGCAGTGGTGGCGGCCGTGACGCTGACGGCCACGCGTGGTTGCGTTTTCTCACCAGCTGTGGTGCGCGGCGGGAGTGAACCTGTCGGGCGGCCGCACCCGCGACGGCGGCTCCATCGTGGGCGCCAGCGTCTTTTACAGCCACGCGGCGGAGGCGGCGAGCGGCGAGCTCGTCCAGAGCTCCCCGCCGGCCTCGCCGAGCAGCAGCCTCGAGCTCCTGGACCAGGAGCTGCAGGTTGGGAGCCTGTCCCGGTCACCGTAGATCCCAGTTGAGACAATAGGAATCTCACGTAAGTTGCAGACTTCCCAATGTCGAGAGCTCGTCACTTGCCGACCAGCACAGCCTCGAGCTCCTGGACCAGGAGCTGCAGGTTGGGAGCCTGTCCCTGAGCTCCAACGGAGGGGGGGGATGTTTTGTCGATGTTTGGTTGGTCACCGTAGATCCCAGTTGAGCTCGAGGAATCTCACGTATGTTGCAGACTTCCCAATGTCGAGAGCTCGTCACTCGCCGACCAGGGTAGCCGTGGAGCTCCCTGGACCAGGAGCTGCAGGTTCGAGCCCATCTCTGAGACTCACACAGGAATGTTACGTCGATGTTCAGTTGGTTACCGTATATCTTGATACAGGGAAAAAAAGGTCCCATAGATATAACTGCTTAACCCAAGCGATTAATACTTTAACACTTGCATTGTCTTTGTACTGTTCGTCTTTTGGCAATATCTGGTCTAACACCAGTGAGACAAAGCCATACAGAAGGCTGTCTGGTGTAGGCCAAATCAGTTTCAAAGACAGTGCATATATTATCAGAGCATGTTTTTGCTGCAAGTGTTTGTGGTTAACGCAGACTTGATGCCTTGCACTCGGTTTCTATTTGGTGTTTGAACATCTTAACACCTCCTGTTTTATTTCCAGAAAGGGTAAAGCAAAGACTTATTTTTCATCATACTTATATCCCAGTTTAGCAATAGGAATCGTACACAGCGAGGCCGTATGTACCAGACTTCCCAATAAAGCAGGGATATAGCAACATTAAGAAACGAAATGTTGCTATGTGACATTTCCGTCAAATAAAGGACACTTTTCCACAAGAGATGATGGCTTGTGGTTGAGATCACTCGTGGAGAGGCAGCCATGAGAGGGAAGAAACATTGTAGCGTTTGTTCACCATGGAGATGGAGCGATGAAATCGGCTCATACGAAGGTGGTAGATGAACTGTCAGTACCATGAGAGCTGACAACGGCTTGGGGGAGGGCTTCATCCAGCAGCAGATTGATCATGGCCGATGACGACAATGGCAGCTTTGTGTACGTGTGCACACGCGCGCTCGGCAAAAAAGAGTCGCGGTACGAATGCGAGACCTCTCCTTCGCAGAAGCATCAGAGGGAGCTGCGGCAGGCGGACGAGCTCTCGAGCCTCGTGTGGGTGTGCACGAGCACGTCCAACACGAGCCACGTGCTCGTCCGCGACGCCAACCAGCCCGACCGCATCCTCGAGCAGTTCGCCGTGTGCAGCTCGCACGTCCTGTGCATCGCGAGCGTGCCCGGTACGCGCGGCCAACCGACGACGCTGGTCGCTTCCATCCTTTTATGTCTTTTACGCCCCCCGCCACTTGCACATGCGAGTCGCGGCACAGGTCAGGAAGCACGGGTGGGGGTTGCTTTTCCACTGCACGAGCCGTGCCATGTTGCACGCAATGCGCGATCTAGGCACGCGTGCAGGTGATGCCGCGCCGCCGCTGTGTTAAAGAGGCTTCCCGCACCTCTGATTAGCAAGGTTGGCTACGTCAGTACGTGTGTATACGTATAAGTAGTTATGTATACACACGTACATATACATACTTACTGAACAACATCGGGCGCATTGCACGCTGTCATCAGCCTCGCCCCGAGCGCGGCTTGGCCCTGAGCCAGATTACGATGTCTTGTGAGGCCAGTGAAGCACGGCTAGGTTCCCTGCTCGACGCGATAAAATATCGGTGAAAAACAACCCTTGTGCCCTGCTGGCCCCAGTCCTGGCACGGCTCGGATGTGTAAGTGGACAAAGGGGGAGGGGGGGGGTATTCCTCGCCCTGTGTTTTGTGTCTCGCTGTGCCGTGGTTCTTGTTACTGTCACGCTGCCCGCCGTGTCTCGCTCATCACCGCACTGCGCTTTGCCATCTCCACCTTGCGCCCAGCACTTATCACCACCGCCTTGTGCTGTGCATCATCACTTGGGGCACCGCAGCATACACTGGGTTTCATCTCTGGGAGCGGATATAAGTAGGTTGAAATTTCTAAAGCGCAAACATTTAACAAAAGTACGTTTACAAGAAATTGGAAGCTAATTGCGCATTTGATTGTATTTATTGATTTCGGTGTTAAGAAATTGGAGCAATTATTAGGGACAACCATATTTAAAAACCGCATCACGTATAGGGCCACTTGAGCTTACTGTATTTCACCAACTCAAATACCGGAGAGACTTGCAAGCTGAGTTACACGAGGAAAAACCGGGCATACGCATGGATCATGTTAGGCTTTCCTCCATGCGTTTGCCGTCAGAAGTATTTAATTTGTCATCGATGCCGCCGTCCACTGATGGATATTCATAACTCGTAGCCATTTCTGTCGGGGCACGGAACGTCGCGCAGATCAAGAGCTCCGACGCGGGACGCTGCGTGCCTGCGCATGCCCATCCCACTTCTCCTAGCCTACCACCCACGGGGGCAGTCGTCAGGTCTTTTCGTTCCGGATTACGTTTCCACGTTTTGAGCACCTCTCTTGGTTGATGTGGCAGTTATAGTCGCGTAACTCCCTAATAGCAACGCAGCTTCATGCTCTAGCTTCATTCACATTGGATCACCTTAACGAGAATTATAAAGCCCCCCCCCACCCCCATTACATACAGACGGACGGACAGCCAGGGGACAGAGCAAATGCGTAAATGTTTTCACCCGACCCGCTTCAACTCTGCGAGGCTTCGCCTAAAAACAATCTGCGTTTTCAAAACCAACTCGCAGGCGCCCGAGAGACAGACTACCCCGCTGGGGAAGAGATCCAGGTGGACGCGAGCCTGAGCCCGCGGGCTCCCTGCGGCGGCGCCGCCGCTATCCCTAGCGCCACCGCCGGCGACGTCGCGGACGGGCCGGCGGCGCTGGGGGGCCTCGTGCTCGTCGACTGCACCACGACCTGCGCCGGCGGCGAACCGTCTGGCCGCCTCTCGTCAGGCGCCAGTAGTCCCACCCCGCAGCTCAGGCCAGGTTTGTGCGTGTGGTCGTTTTTTTTTCTGGGTAGGCGCTTCGTCGTCGTCGTAGTTGAGAGATTCGCCAACCGCTCTCCTGGGGATCCAGGAGGTCGGCTCCCCATCTCCTGGTGCGGCATTTGGAAGGACGGGTTGCAAGTTGCTTCAATCCCTCCCCGCTCCCCCGCGCCGCCTCTGTCCCACCCGGCAGTGTGGTAGCCTGCGTGTGGTGGGGTAAACGGTGGGTGGTCTCACTCTTCCGGCCAGCGTGGAAGAGTCGGCCAATGTGTGCCCTCTAGAACCCCCTCCGGTGAAGAGGGCCCTTACATGACAGTCGGTGCATCAGATACCAAATCATCGAGAATGCATCCAATCTCATCAGGCCAGATTGCGCGGTGATGCGTTGGCGCCTTTGGCCAAGTACGGTGCGAAAGAAGTTGAACGTACAAACATACATTTGTGTTTATTCCACGTGCATGATTTTCGTGTTGGATGTACATTCCCGCGATCTCGGCCTCGCATTCCAATGCTCAGCCACAGCTGCCATTCCCCCCCCCCTTCCCCCATTATAGTTTCTGTCGCCCCCCGTCGCCGCTGTCGCGAGCGTCCGCCGCTGCGTACGATGTGAGAGAGCGTCTCGTTTTTTAGCGGGAGGAAGCCACCCCCTTCTGGGGGAGAACGAGCAGGAGGAGGAGGAGGAACCCTCGACGGAGGAGGCCACGGAGGCCCTCGAGAGCCCTGGGGAGGGGGGCCCGGAGGGAGGGGGCCGTGCGTCGAACGGGAAGCACTCCGCCGCTCCGGCCGCCTTCACCGAGCACGTCTTCACCGACCCCCTGCATGAGAAGCCGCAGCTAGAGCCCAGGTGACGCGCGCGGGTTCCGGGGCCCTTGCGTAGCGAAGGTCTGATTAAACTTTTGTAGCGCGTTGAACATTAAAGGCCAGATTCACATTTTAACCAGGCGGTGGTGGCTATGAACACGTGGCCTGTAATCGAGCGCTGTGGAGGCAGCGGCGAGGGTTCGTGGATCACCGCACAGATGTTGTGAAACTTCCTTTCCATGGGTGTCGAGGAGGGTCCACACCCTGGCTCGCTGGGAGAAGGCAGAGCAGCGAGTGCAGGGGGATAGAGTGTTGCCCCCTCGCACACGTGGGCTTTCTCTTGGTGCTCCGCTTTCATCCCACCTGAAGACGGCTGCTTGCGTTGTGGCCGAAACGTCGTGAGAATTATTTTATTATGTTTTTTTATTTTATTTTATTATTTTCCTCCTCATTCATTGTCTGAAAACATCTTGTGGTGCCCACTCCCACCCCGCCAAACAGGCCGCTCCCCCGCTGCTCGCGGAGCCCACGATGTTATCGTTATTATCAACTGCGTCTGTGAATCTGGCATCTTCATGCTTTTGCTTTGATGCAGGGCAGCAGGGTTTATTGTCGGCCTCCGTTCTATGAACCTGTTCTCACGCGCAGATGTTAGCGCGTCGATGGTTTGTCGTCGTGACAGCATAGCGCACGCGCGTCCGTGAAGCGGTTAGCGTCTCGGCGGTGTCACGGCGGTTCGCGCGTTGTAGTGGTCGGGCGTTCATGACCATCGTGTCGCGCTCGTGGTCGTTTCGTCCCCAGGGACCCGGACGTGGTGCGGGACGGCGTGTCCATGCGGGCCGTCGACACGGACCTCATGCACGAGGAGGCGGGGAAGATGAGCAGCATCCTTCCCACCATGTGGCTGGGCGCGCAGAATGGATTGTGCGTGTGCCACGTCACGCACGCACGCACGCACGCGTACATGCACTCGCGGGGTCGCGTGGGGCCGTGTGTGTGTGAGGTTCCTTCGTGTAGTACAATAAAAGCGGACCGCGATGGAATCACCGATCTTGCTGATAGCTAATCAACTGAAGGGGGGCGTGTCGCACGACTACGCGGTCCAAGTATCGCTTGACAATGGAATAGATTTCCAATGAATCGACATCTTCAAGGTGGCTGCTGGATCAACTGTGAGCGACTGCTTGCTGGATCGACTGAGCGGAATCGATACAATTAACCTCGATTCACCATCCACAGTAGCCATATTTGGGCAAAGACACGCCCCTTCCGGTAACACCACGCCTACTTCCCGCCATATATGGGCAAATCTCTGATCGGTGATTTCGTGGGGTGTCCGATTTTATCGTATTTCAGCGCAGCAGTTCAAGTCCTTCCTCATTGGCCGTGACGATGTCCTGCCGCCAACGTACTCACTCGCCTTATGTCGGTTAACTGGAAGATGAAACAAGACGCGGACCGATTTGACCGTTCGAGAGATTCGATGAATTGTCAGGATTTTCGGGGGAAGGGGGTCACAATATTCGGGACAGGGTTTGCGTCAAAGTAATACACGCTTTTAAGAGATGAACGGTAGTTGTGATATTACATAAATCGGCTTCCATTCTATTACCTCCACGTAAACAAATATCTTGAGTCAATCGACCTTCTGTCTTTCCGGATCGGATTTCCACAGCCGAAGGTGATTGTCTTGTTACCAGGAATGCTGGCAAAGTCGGCGCTCACTCAGATGCCGTGCAATTGTTTTGCCGGACAGAAATTTGCGCGGCTTTGGAAATTTGTAGAGAGTTATGCTCTTTGCTGTTGTGACGTTACGCGCGCACCTCCGAAGCGACTCTCCCCTTTGTGTTGCAGCCTGTACGTGCACTCCTCCGTGGCTCAGTGGAGGAAGTGTCTGCACTCCATCAAGCTGAAAGACTCCGTGCTGTGCATCGTGTAAGAATACTCGCTGTCGGTCCTCATATGTCTTGTTGTACCCTTTTTAATAAAAATAATGATGACATTTATAATGCGCCAAATTTTGCGTGCAAGTCAACAACTCAAGGCTGCTCGAAAGGCTGACCAAACAGATAGTATTTTAAATGTTTATTAAAAGTCAGAGTGCATTTGATGTTGCAGATGTGCAAAGGGATTAGAGAGTTCCACACCGAGGGGATGACAGCAGAGAACCGACTTGAGGCTGTGACAGTTCGAGACCTTTTGTGTTGCAAGGTCGTGTTGCTTTCAGACGGAGTGGCTTTTTCAGTGTCAATATCTACGGGGCTGCTGGGAGGCATGTAAAAGGATGGTTGTGAGCGACTGCTGCTGGAGCTAGAGTCCTGCATCCGGTCGGGAAATTCAGCGCATGTGACCCACCAAGCGGGTCTGAGCCGATGTTATTTTCACATGCTGGTCAGGCCACGTTCATCGCGTCAACGTCCGCGTCACGGTCGTTAACGTGTCCGACCCGCGCCCGAACGGCAAGCTGTATAAACGACTTGGCTCCGCCCAGTTGTGTGCGTGACCCGTGAGGACCCGACGCGATGCTGACCTCGAACTGGAACCACAAACTCTTCCATGGCACTTGAACTAAACTATCTTTTTTTTTTTTTAAACAATTGAGTGTATGAAAGGTTACCCACATTTTACATGAAGAATTCTGTGTTTAGTTTATTGTTGGTTTACACTGCTCGGGCAATGCCGTATTTGTAATATAAATATAAATTCTCGAGAGCTTAAAAGCCTCGAGCGCTAAATGTGAATTCACAACAACGACAAAAAATACATTAAAGCAACTGAGCTGTTATTGAGGTGGCTGCTACTATTTCAGACCAGGGTGTCAATTAAAAAAAAGTACGATTTGCAGCATGGAAAATACTTTTCGCTTCTAGAAGCCTACGGTTTGCTCCCATGAGTCCAAATCCCTTGACGGTGTTTCCGCATTGTTTTCCAGGCACATCAAAGGCAGGGTCCTGGTCGCCCTGGCGGATGGGACGATGGCTATTTTCCACCGAGCAGAAGGTGCCTCCTTCCTACACAGTTCCTCGTTCGTTCTCTTCATTCGTAGAGAGAAACCTCGCAGAGACACCGCAGTTCTGCTTTTCGTGTCTGTCCCAGTGCGGTCGATGAATCCCTTGAGTTTTTGTTGTATGTGTGGGTGGGGGGACTGAAGAACTTGAATTCAAGTTTAGTCTACAAGGGGTAAACTGAAACTCTAGATCGGTGTTCTTCACTAATTTTCAGAGGAGGGCCACTTTGGCCGATAAGACATCATCAGTGTGAGGGCCGCCACACGTTTTAAAATCATTGGGGTCTGACAGCACGATGGGGTGTTTTCACATTTGTGTATCGTGGGGGGCCGCACTTCAGGGGCAGCCAGTGGCCTGTGGGCCTTGCAATGAAGAACACTTAAATTGATCGTCATCCTCATCACAATCAGCCATGATAAATCATGGTCTTGTCACTCAACAATCCATTTAGCTCTTGCACACAAGCTGAATTTCACCGCTCCCATCTCTGCACTGAACATCCTCCCGGGCGCGTTCCCTCCATTTGGCTGCCGCTCCACCGTTAGACTCGACCAATGTCTTTCTTCCTCTCGAGTGACGTGTCCTACCCCAGCCCCCACTTGCTTTTCAGAACTGTGTCAAGGTGACGTTTCTCACCTGTGCGTGTTCTCCTATCCCTGTGTTCCCCTTCCTGCCTTGCAATGTTTTTTCCAAACATGCACCTCTTCACGCTACTTTATGCGCTGTTCAACTTTGGTTTAATTTTCTTTGTCACTGTCCATGATCTTTAAGTTGTGACTGATTAAAAACTTTTTTTTCAGCACATTGGCACGTTGTCGCAGACAGGAGCGGAAGTGTAATGGCTAGCGCTCTGTGCTATGAACCCAGTGATCCGGGTTTGATTCTCACTGCCAACACCAGTGACGATTATCTAATTATCTGAACTGATCCTGGCCTCCCCTAGTAAACGTTGCCACTGAGGAGACAGGCGGTCGGGCGTGGTGCTGTTCCGGCCTTCATAGGTGCTGCTCGCAAACAGCACTTGCCCCAACAGTCTGTTAAGGTGACATGGGGGGGGGGTCTTTGTCTTTTTGTCACCAGACGGCCAGTGGGACCTGAGCAACTACCACCTGCTGGACCTGGGGCGGCCCCATTTCTCTATCCGCTGCATGGCGGTGGTGCATGACACCGTGTGGTGCGGATACCGCAACAAGATCCACATAATCCAGCCCAAGACACTGCGCATCGAGGTTCGAGCGCGGTCTTCTCGGGGTGGCGGGGGGGGTGATATTCTTAATCGGCGCGCAACTCTGTAGCAGTTCGATCGCGTTCTCTCATATCTCTCGTGAGGGTTGTCTGCTCTGACGGACATGATCGTGGCTTCTGATTCTACAGCGTGTAAAGTACAATCTCTGTCTGACCGTACAGAAGTGCCTACCCAGTATGGCACCACCGTCAAATGTCGGAGCTATGCGTGCCTGTCGCCAATGATTGGAAACGACGACACCTCAGGTCTGCTGCTCTTGGTGATGTCGTCGTTGTTACACGAACCCCGCCTAGAGACGCCTGGTGACCGCGCTTTTGAGAATGTGGGAATATCGCTACCCGAATTCTCCACCCGGCCAACTCAAGCACTTCAAGAGAGACTGCAACGTGCAATCGAGATGCTATTAGCTTGATTTAGCGTTTCCTAAATGACTATTTACGTTACATTACATTACTGCGTTCTTCCTGGACACTGTGTTTGGTCTGCAATCGCTTCATTACTCGGTGATTAAACTCAAACGCACCTTTGCTGTGGCACTTCGAGATGTGCCACGTGAGAATTGCGGTGTAAAGAATGCAAGACCACAACGACAATGCTGATGATGCATCGATTTTCGCGATCCGTGCGTCGTATTTTGGGTTGAACAAATCGGTTATTTTTGGCTCGTGTGTGTCGTACGTTATTGGTGCATGTCACATATGCGGCCACGGTCACCGGAGTTGTAAAATATATTTGTGTATATTCCAGAATAGAATTGTATCACCGATTCCATCAATTTGGGTCGATCAGGTTTGCGTTGGTATTTAAGTAAATTAGTACCGACTTGTTTATTGGGGGCGCCGCAGTGGCGAGATGTCGACTGCCTCGCCTGGTATACAGGAGGTCGTGGGTTTGATCCCGAACCTGAATGCCTGTATATTTGGAGTTTGCATTACTCTCTCCCCATCGTTGCGTGGATTTTTCTCCCGGGTCCTCCGGTTTTTCCCTCCACATTTAGAATGAACATGCATTTTGAGTATGTGGATGCTATAGATTTCCACGTGATAAGCCACTTCGTTGAGGTGTCATTTGTTGCCAGGTCGCTTCTGAAAAAGAGCTACATAGCTCAGTGAGTCTTACCTGGTAAAGGAAAAAAATATATTTTTTAAATAGTATTGCTTGCATTCTCATGCAACGCAGATCATCAATCATGAACAGTTGTTTCTGGTTGTGGTTAAAGCATTGTTCGAAGATCCTCAGAGTGGCTTTAATTCCTGGTCACATTCAATATTTTGGACCTCCCCCAGGTCGATTCAGCTAAAAATTTCACCACCACAACTGGTGAGACGAATACTTCCCTAGGATGCCCGCAGGTCTCCGCCACCTTTCCATGTTCCGTACTGGTCTGGCGTTACATCGCAAGATGGATTTATCGAGATTGTACACAACTGCAATCTCAAGGCATTCTACAAAACAGTGGGACATGTGCATGATGTGCAGTGGTCAGCAAAACTAAAATAACAAGTAGAGCCATTTTTTTTTATTCGGTAAAAAGCTAAATATTTCAAGAGCCGCAGTGCGCTGTGGC
Organism: Entosphenus tridentatus; assembly: GCA_014621495.2. Lineage (NCBI taxonomy): Eukaryota > Metazoa > Chordata > Hyperoartia > Petromyzontiformes > Petromyzontidae > Entosphenus > Entosphenus tridentatus. The sequence goes on along the minus strand of CM025641.2, from coordinate 8,104,304 downwards.
GAATACGAGACGGCGGTACTTAGTAAATAATTGTCACGAAGCGGTCCTTAACGAGCCATGCAGAGCCGCAAATTGCCGACCCCCGATCATGCGGAACAAGGGAGGATATCCGTTTATGCTGTATAATAATATTTGTTTGAATGGGCAAGACAAGGCAGAGAGGCGTAGAGAAGACAGAGTTAGACGGGAAGAGGGCCGGCTCGCTGACAACACCGGGTCTCACGGTGGTTTGCCCCGCCCCCCCCCCCACGTGCATTGCCCATTTGTTTGCAGAAATCGTTCGACGCCCACCCGCGCAAGGAGAGCCAGGTGCGACAGCTGGCGTGGGTGGGCGACGGCGTGTGGGTGTCCATCCGCCTGGACTCCACGCTGCGGCTCTACCACGCGCACACGCACCAGCACCTGCAAGACATCGACATCGAGCCGTACGTCAGCAAGATGCTGGGTACGTTGCGCATTCACGGCGCGAGCGGTGCGGCACCTCCGTTACGGGCTGTTGCGTGCGCATCGCCCAGCTCCTGACGCGCGCACCGCGTCTGTCCTGCCAGCAAGAATCTCTCAGAATCAGAATTCTTCGCGTGCAGCTGCGTTTACAGTTGTGTGAGAGCTCGTGGGAGTGCCCGTTGGAGTGCCTGTGTCTGTGCGAGTGCTCGTGAGAGTGCTCGTGGGAGTGCCCATGTGCGCGCGTGCTCGTGTGCGTGTGTTCCAGGCACCGGATCACTGGGCTTCTCCTTCATCCGCATCACGTCGCTGCTCATTTCCTGCACCCGGCTGTGGGTGGGCACGGGCAACGGCGTCATCATCTCCATCCCGCTCTCCGAGTGTGAGCAGCGCCCCCCTCCCCCTCCGCCACATTCGTGGTCGCCGTCGTCCGTTGTAGAGCACAAACGGTGGCACGCGGTGATTGCCAGGGATCGTGCCATTGAGTCCCGGTCTCACTACACAGAGTTGTAAATCTCAGCTCCTTTTCCAATTTTACTTTCGATTCCGTTCCGACGACATGCGCGTACGTATGTTTACGTCATCGGACTGGAACCGGAAGCAAAAGGCCCTGCGGTCGTGTCGCTACAGTTCTCTGCGGCGCTACGCCTCTCTAAATAAAATGATCCGCTTTCCCGTTCCGGGATTCGGCGGTGAACAGGACACCCACCCTGCAACTTGCAGACGGGAAAGTGTTAACGTGCCCACAATCAAACCACCCCTGTGTACTCATCGGATCTGCGAAGACGAGCATGACTGAGCCTGGTTCGCACCTGCATGGGTGACCGGGGCCTGAGGCTGCCCAGGAGTTGTTGGAGTGGGGCTGTGAGGTGTGGCCAGGGAGTGGTGGCGCCGCGGTGAGCACGCTGCGCTACGAACCCGGCGACCTGAATTCGATTCCCACTCACGGCCGCCAACACTAGTAACAATTATTTGAACTGTTCCTGGGCCTCCCCTAGGTCGATTCGGCCTCAAATTAGTACCTAGTGTGGTGTGTAAACATCGCCGCTGGGGAGACGAGAGAAGGCCAGGTGTGGTGCTGGTCACCCACCCCCTCAATGTGCCGTGGCGGCCTTCATAGGTGCTCGCCAACAGCACTTGTCCCTTTAATACGTCGGCTTTCGCGACCAATATTATCCATTATTCAGGGTTTTTGGGTTAGATTGCATAAATATTAACGACACATTTTTTTATGCGTTTAAACCCGCCACCACCCAGCTGTGTCGAGTTGTCGAGTGGTGGCGGGTTTAACGACACATTTATATTTACGCGATCTAACTCAAAAAACCTCTTGTAGCACTTGTCCCTGCGGTATGTGAATGCTATACGGGGGATCTGTTTTGTGGCCAGGAGATGGCAGTGCTGAGTGTCACATCTCCGACAGCTGGTGGGTTTTCTCTAGTTTATTCCCACATTAAGCCAAGCTATCATTGATGGATTTGCCCAAACATCTCCTCGCCCTGAAATAGCCTGAGACTCAATGAGGCTTTCTGGGTAAGAAGCAGCATTATCGTTATTAATTTAGAAAAAGTTAACTTAATATAATTCTCTACAAATTCAAGTACACCCCCGTAAAGTGTGCCTTTCGTTTTTCATCTGATTCCATGGATGAGGGTACAGTTAATGTGATTTGCTATATATTTTTTTACAGTGACGATTAAAATAACAGATTAAGTAAATTGTCGCAGCATCGGTTGCATGCACCGAGCGGACGGGAAACTTAGCTGGTTACTTGTTGCTGCGTGACTCATGCAATCGTTCAAGTTTTATATACTTGCTGTAAAAATTACGAGTTGGCGTTGAAGTGTATTGCGTGCCACGTGAGTGTACTGGGTTGAAGTGTACTGGGTTTGAGTGTACTGAGGTTGCAGTGTACTGGATGAGTGTAATGGGTTTATGTGTACTGGGTTGCAATGTACTGGGTTGCAGTGTACTGGATGAGTGTACTGGGTTGAAGTGCATCACATGCCATGTGAGTGTGTCCTGGGTTGCATGACGATGGCGGTAGTGGCACCGTTACGATCAGTGCTCCGTGTAATTTCAATCGCCCTCCTTTGTCTCGCCCACCCCATTTTTGTTGTTTCCTGTCGCTTCCTCGCAAGTCATCCATTTTGCTTAAACGCCGTGTTTTCGTTTTGCGTTTGCGCACCGCGGTTTTCTTTTGTTCGTTTTCAATTAACCCGTGGCTGTGCATTACACCCCCCCAAACGGCTCCTGCAAGATCTGCCCATGCAATCCCCTTTGTTCTAATCCTCGCTTAATTTCTTATATCAATGTATTTCCTCCTGTATTTCTAATCGTTCTGGTTCCTGTGAACCATCTTCACTTGCTGGAATGACTATTATGCATTTCTCACCTCCCCGCCCCCTCACCTCCACCTCCTCCTCCTCCTCCACCTCCTCGCGTCCGCATCTCGTTCCCGTCCCGCCCGTTCCCCTCTTGCTCTCTCCCTTTCCCCACCTTTTGTTTCCTCTTCCTCTGCGTGTGACACCGCAGCGTCTCGGCAGAAGGCATTGGGCCTGGGTGGCCCGGCTTGGTGCGGTAAGTAGCACGGGCCCCCCTTCCTTACGCTGATTCTCACATCCAGGACTTCACGTCTTACCCATTATTTTCTCGGTCGCTCGTAGACTGAACTGTATCAGGCGCGTTACTAGTAGTAGTGTAGGCTCAAAGCCAGAGCGAGATGCACTACTGGATGTGGTGTGCCCGGGTGCCTCGACCCAGGCAGACCTGACTGAAATGAATGCCTGCTGCTATCATTCTCTCCACGAGCCACCTCTTGCCTCTGCAGTCAAGGTTTTCAAGTGACTCGGCAAACGCAAGTTTGGAGTTCGTAAAGCGTCGGAATATGACTGCATGTGAATAAGACCCTGGGGTGTGGCGCATCGTCTCGTGAACACACATGCATTTTTAGCTCTTAGCTTTCAGCGTATGCATATTGAGCACTCGTAATAACCTAGGTTATGAGAGTTGCACGTTGATAAATGTACTTGCTTACAAATATGGGAAATATGCCCGTCTGCATTAGAAGAGGGAAATTGGGGTAACGTTGTTCAGACCAGAAGGGGGATTATTGTGGCGTTATGGTCAAAGTGCGTGTGAAGATACTCCAGAGACAGAGACGGTGATGGGGAGATGTTAACTACCTTGCCTGGTATGCAGGAGGTCGTCGTGGGTTCGATCCCGACCCTGACGACTGTATATTTGAAGTTTGCATGTTCTCCCCGTGGTCGCGTGTTTTTTTTTGTGGGTTCTCTGGGTTTTCCCTTCACATTTATAAACGTGCGTTTCGAGTATTTGGCTGCTATATATTTCCACGTGATAAGCCACTTTGTTGAGCTATCATTTGTGACCAGGTCACTTCTGAAAAAGAGCTATATAGCTCAGTGGGGCCTTATCTGGTAAAAATAAAAAACAGTTCAGTTTAGAAGAGGAAAGTCTTGAGCCTACACTTAAACAGAACAAGGATCTCGACAATGCAGTCGACCACATGGGAGTCCCAGACAATGGGGATAGCAGCAGCAGCAGCAGTGGCATCATTCACATCGATGACCATCGCTGTGTTGTGAAGTTGCACGTCGCCTCTCAAGGGCGGCGATGGTAAATGGCAAGATCGGCGTTTCTCAAAGCACGGGTGTGTTCAGTCTGTTGTCCTTCCCCCGCACCTCCGACTAGCACGGTTGGCTACGTATGGCATATAGACATCTCAGCGGTGTAGATGGCCACAATGTGTGGCCGCGAGGGGAGGTTGTAAGGGGCAGGTTATGATTCACCATCGGCGGTGGAGAACAACTGGGTCTTGAGTTTAAGCTGGAACGGAGGCGGCGAGGGGTGCCAATGTTCGGCGCGCTGTGCGGGAGTTCCAGAGAGAGGGGGCAGAGAACAGCGGCGCGGCATCTCGCTCGGCTCTTCTTGGTGCCGTGGTCGGAGGGGGGAGGCGGTGGTCGTTGGCGTGGAGAGGGCAGCCGTGGGCAGGCACCGGGAAGGGGGTTGCCAGTGAACGCAATGAAGTCCAACCGAGCGCAACCGCGGAGCAAGTCGGCGGAATGAACGTGCGGTGGTGCGCGTGCTGCCCCCCGCTGATCGGCCACGTATCATATTTGCAGCCAGCCGCCTGGGGGGAGGAGGCAGCGGCGGGCCGGGCCTGGCGCGTCCCGGCGGGGTGGTGCGTGTCTACGGGGACGAGACGGGAGACAAGGTGACGCCCGCCACCTTCATCCCCTACTGCTCGATGGCCGACGCGCAGCTCTGCTTCCACGGCCACAGGGACGCCGTCAAGTTCTTCCTCGCCGTGCCAGGTGGGTGGGATCGTGCCCAGTGGGGGTTTTTTTTACACGTTCCTCGGGATCCCGTGAGGTTCGAAAAAGGGGGTTGACAGGGTTGGTGTTCGTCCTTGTGTGCACAGTCACCGGCCGCACGCTCATGTTTGAACGGGCGTGGAAGTCGACGCTTCCTCTGTGGCACCTCGTGAGCCAACAAATATTTGGAGTTGGCCGATTCTTTCCCCGTGGTCGCGTGGTTTTTTCTCTGGGTCCTCCGGTTTTTCCATTCACGTTGAGAAACCTGCGTTTGGAGTATTTGGCTGCTTTGAATTTTCACGCGATAAGCCACTTCATTGAGCCAGGTCGCTTTTGAAAAGAAGCTCAAAAGCTCAGTGGGCCTTATCTGGTAGTTTTTAGTTTTTTAGTAAATGGTGAAATAACGTGTGAAGTGGAGAAGGATGGGACCTGTGCTGTGTCGAGTTTCGTGACGGGTCCAGTGGTTTGTTCACTGTGCTGTGAACCCAGCGATTTGATTTTGATTCCTCGCTACGGCGCACATCGGCATGCCGAGTGACCTCTGAACCGACCCTTGTGCACCCCCTCGCCCCCCACCCCAACCCGCACTGACCAGCGTGGTGAAGCATGGTCCAATAAAACCTCATGACCATCATGGTGCGGGGAGGCCTTCATCCAGCCATCCAGAAATGTATTGACTTGTCATTTTTAATAGTGCTCCGTTTGCTTGTGTTTATCAGTGTGGCATTGTATCGAGCATGCAGAGAATATACATACTTAAGCCCTAATTGTTTAATATAGATTTGAAGTTTTCGTGACTGCAGGGATCCATACTCTTTGGTTCTTTCGGTAAAGTCACGTAGGTAGAAAATAAAATTAAATTACGATGTTTCGATTGCATCACAAGCAATGATGCAACACAAGCAATCATCATCAGATAATGATTGCTTGTGTTGCAATCGAAACGTCGTGATATAATTTATTTTATTTTATACCTACGTGACTTTACCGAAAGAACCAAAGAGTAAGAATATACATACTTAAGCCATATCTTATCTGTGATTGAAACCATCTTCGGACGGTAAATCCTGAAAAGCCTCGTCAACAACTACCCATTCTCACCAACCTCCACGGAGGGCCGTGCACATTTATGGCTTGTGTATTCTGTGCGTTTGGATTATTTGGAATATTTTTCTGCTTTAAATTTCCACGTGATAAGCCACTTCACTGAGCGAGCATTTGTGGCCAGGTTGCTTCTGAAAAAGAAGCTAATAGCTCAGTGGGCTTTACCTGGTAAAATCAAAATTAGTTTAGTTTTATTTGTTTATTTAAAAAAAGTGATTTGTTTACCTTTCCTATACTTTGCACTGCTATCGTGTTTTTTTTTTGTATTGTTGGTTGTTGCAACTTTCTGACCCGGCCCCTACTGGACATCTGTGTGCAAAAAGAGCTTCACAGCTCGTCGGATTCCTCCGCTCGTTAAAATGAAGATTTCCGTTTACCGATTCTGCGCGACAGGCTGCAGCGCGGACGCCACCGAGCCGCCAGGCGGCGTGCGGGACAAGCCCAAGTACATGCTGGTCGTGAGCGGCGGCGAGGGCTACATCGACTTCCGCATTGGTACGGGGGGCGGGGAGAGCTTTGTCATTGCCCGTGGCGTGCGGCTCTGCGTTGGCTCACACCCGGCAGGGTGGAAGGGACATCCCCCCCAGGGTCACCTTGCCACCTGCGCTGCGTCGTCCTCGTCAGCAGCTGCCGCCGCCGATTCACGAATATAAAAGAGGCATCCTTTTTTTAGCACGGTTGGCTAGGTACGGTGCAAAGTAAGATCAGCGTCCTGGACGTGCATACATCCGCGGTGTTATACACGCCGCTGCTTGTGACACAATCTGGCGAATCAACCATCTCCGTTTAGGATTATAAATTCAAACTATAAACTAAACCTTTTTAAATTTCGATTTAAAGCTTTCGTGACTGCAGGGATTCATCTTGGTTCTTTCGGTAAAGTCACGTAGAATGGAAATAATAAAATCATAAAAATAAAACATAATAAAATAATTCTCACGACGTTTCGGCCACAACGCAAGCAGCCGTCCTCAGGTGAAGAACAGGTCTTATTTTATCAGGTACGGCCCACAGCTATATAGGTCCATGTCAGAAGCGACCAGGCCACAAATGATAGCTCAACCAAGTGGCTTATAACGTGGACATTTATAGCAGGCAAATACTCTAAACGCACGTTGAATCTAAATGTGGAAGGAAAAACCGGAGGACCCGGAGAAAAATCAACACGGCCGCAGTCGGGATCGAACCCACGACCTCCTGTTTACCGGGCGAGGTAGTTAACATCTCAGAATCTGAATCTTTTTTAGAATGCACTTGCACTTACAGTTGTGCGTCCGTGTTCGAACACACGCATCTGCTGCTTGTGCTGTTACGTTATAGGTGTGGCGCTCTCCCTCTATAATATAGAATCAGAATTTGTATTTATCCTGGTGGAATCCGATGAGCAATGAAGCTCTTTTTGACAGATGTTAGGTTGGGACGGTCAGCAAATTATAAAAAAAAACGATAGAAGTACAAAAAACTCAAACGGGAAGCAAGTCATTGCATAAGCACATCAGCATCAGCCGTACGAAAAAGAGGAAGAGCACTGGGCAATTGTAGGCTCATCCATCATCAGCTTTGGTTGTTTGTTTTGCCCATCGCCACCACTAGGTCACGCACCAACAGTACAGTACAATATTGGATTAACGTAACATCTAAATGCAACCGCATTCCAGCGATGTTGTACAGAGCAGTGGTTGGCATATTTATCATTCCGTAATGACACACCATCAACAGCCTCATGGCTATGGGTATTTGGAGGTGAGACGGCGGACGTGCTGCTGCGTGATAAGATTACGATTCGCCGTCGCACGGCAGGGCTGCGGCGCGCGAGCACGAGGTCGGGGTGACATGTGCCAAGGTCGCCTACCGCTCGCGGTCGGCACGGCAGGGTGGGTGGTGCCAAGAGGCAGCAGGACATATTCCCCGCTATGCGTGATGATGGCGACGACAGAATGATGGTGGCAACGATGATGAGGACTCGCCCGCCTGACTCCCGCCCCCTAGCCCCGACCCCTTTGTCTTCCCGCCCTCCCCCCCACCCCCCCCCCCTGCTATGACCAGGCCTACCTCAACCCCTCCTTAGCACCTGTTCTGCTGGCACTAAAGCTACACCACCACTTGTAATAATAACCCCATTCTTCATCTCAAACCGTTATTGTGGCCCGTACAATTTTTATAACACTGGTCAACACACTTTTTCTGGCATAAGGTATTCCAACGGTTTTAATGCAATTTTGGGGTGCTGATTCCAAATCTGGCATCAGTTTTTGTCTATCACATCAGGTTTTTGAGATATCAAATATTGCATTTTCAATAAAAACTGCAGAAGAAAAATATTAAATAAATGTGGATATCTACATAAAATTATATTATAAACACACTATCCTAAAAATACAGCACCATATTTTAGCACTAAAGCAGTCACTTACTCGCAACAACTTGCAATCATAAGTGACAGAGTTAATTTTGGGTAAAATCAATGAAAATGGGGTATGCCGATAGCATAAAAATGAGATATGATAGAGCAAATCTGAGATCAGATTTGGAATCAGCACCCTGAAATTAGTCTAAAACAGCTGCAAAAGTCCAAGCCAGAAAAAAATGTTTTTTTTGTTGACGACCAGTGTAATCATTGCCAAAGAGCCGTGGAAAATGCGCTCTACGAATCTCGACAAGATGAGGTGATTTTGAACGTACGTTGCGAACGCAGGCGATGGAGAAGAAGCGGACGACGTGGCTCCGATCAAGCCGTCGCTGATCAAGGATCTGAGCCACGTGATCATCTGGCAAGTGCGGGACTGCCCGACCTGAGCGACGATCAGCTGGCTCCGGCAGCTGATTTAATCGCCCGTGGCCAGCGATGCCATCTTAGAGGAGGACAGCTCCACTGGGACTCACGAGGATCGGACAGCTCTCTCTCCCGTGTGGCTGAGGTTCAGCCGGGCCGCAGCAATTTTCATCCTGAGACAATGACATTGATTCGGCTCGAAGGATCCGACTTTGCTCCGTACATGCAAAACAAACAAACAAAAAACTTCGGCGTTTTATATTACCGTTTATTGCTTTGGTGGGTTCAGGAGTATTTTCCTCCCGTTACTTTCCCCGTACCAGCAACGCAGTTGCGCTGCTTGACGAACTGCCTCGCCTTGCTGCCGACGCCACCGTCAATCCCTTCTGCAGCTTTGATGCAGGTAATGTGGTCTGATTTCAGTGCCCTGTTTCTGTTTCGGTGATGTCTGCTCCCGTTCTGCCTTTCTTCAAAGCCGTTTGATCATTATTGTATTCCTGTGATTGAGTACCTTTAAAAAAAAACAAGATATATATTTTTTTCCAGGCCAATTGTTCTTTGTACTCTGTTGCCTTGTGTTTGTCAGAGTGTGGCACTGTTCAAAGCACCGGTCAAAAGGCGCGTGGAACAGGATCCACCCCTTCTGCATCACCACCACACATGCTTTCCACTGCCACGCTCTCGGGCGTTTTGCGTGCGCTACTAAAGCCGAGAAGAAGGGATCAACGTCGCAATGCAAGGCGGCGCTATCACGATCGCTGTCCGACCATCCCGCTGTCGCGTTCGTTTCAACCGGCTGTTCCGCACCTGAGCGCGCTCGTTGAGAAGCCTCGAATTTTTCGCCTTTCCCTTCGGTGATGCGGTTTAGCCGATTGGCAGGTCACGGTGCGGTGCGGTGTAGTGCGGAGCCCCCACCCCCCGCCCTTTCTACGGCATACGTCTGAGGTGGAAGGGGGAGGCCAAATCCTTCCTTTGAGTGGAGGTCCTTGCGTCAGCAGTGGCTTGGCCGAGAGAGATTGGAGTGCTGCGCCTTTACCTGCTTTCCTTGCGGTGACGCTCGGCTTTTAGAAATCCCTCGCCGCCTCATTGCTGCTGTTGCGTGATCTGCATTCACGGGTTTAGGTTTTCTAAAAAAAAAATGTTATCGGATGATTTCCATTTACACGCGCTCGCTTTTCTGCTCTTTCATGTACGAGCTATCGCTTTGTGTCCCGATGCATCTTTCCTCGGACTTCGCAGGCCGTAATTGTGGATGCAGATTTTTTTATCTGAATGTTGAATTTCAACGACGCTCATCACGATGGACGATCGTCATCATTTGTTATGCGTAGAGCACTTTAACTTGCAAAGCACTCCGTAATAAAACTGATGTAAATAAAATACACGGCAGAAAGAAGGCACAGGAGGCTTACCACTCAGAGGGACACTTGAGCACCCAGTGTGGAGGAGGATGACAGGAGAGACTGGAAACAAACTCTTGAGAGGGAACGGGGGACTTGCTGAGTGGGAGGAGAAGTCCGCAAAATGAGGGTGCGGTGACGAATGTTGAGAGATGGTCTGTGATAGGGTTCGATTGCTGAGAGAAAGGAGGTGGGGTGGAGGGCAGAACCACGGAGTTCCATTGGCAATTGAGGCTAGCAAGGAGATGGAGAAAGGACAGAGTTGATGAAGGATGTGAAGGGGGGGGGGATGCGAGGCGGAATGGTACTCGGTGGGAGATGGGGTGGAGGCGAGGGTAGGCAGGAGCGGAGTCGTGCTGTGTGGTCGTTTTAGAAGTGGATGCGGCATCATATGGGGTGGTCTATAACGAGTGGCGAGGATAGGGAGCGGTGTGAGGGCAAAGTGGGAAACTTGGTGAACAGTCTTGTGCATGTGTGTGGGATTGCTGGATGGATCGAAGTGGTGCGAGGCGCGAGCGTGTGGGAGTGCCGACGGGAAGAAAATTGGAACGACTTGATTCTGGTAGAGGAGCAGCTCTCTTACCCCCCCTCCTCCTCGGCCTTCAGCAAGTGCGGTGGCGGTGCCTCCTGGTTCTCGTTCCTCACTCGGAGTCTGCCTCCTGAGTGGCTGACGAGCAGCGGCGCGGCGCTGTGTCCCGGCCTCGCCAGCGCGCAGCTTGCGACGTGCGCCCCGCTGCGTCGTGTCGAGCGTGTCTTGCGGGAAGGTTTTCCGAGCGTGATCTCTGGATCCTCGCATCCGAATCCGGGTTAATTTTTCTGCCGGGCTCTTGGCTCGCTAATCTCTTTGCTCCCTTTGGTGCCTTTCGAAGTGCTTCGGGCGCTATTCATCAAATTTACCCTCGGCCTGCCCGACTTGCTGCATTGAGACCTCCCCCCCCCACCACCACCACCACAGTCGAAATATTCTCGCGGCGTCCGGCTCGTGCGACGCTGCTGCTGCAGCAACCGCCACTCCGGATGTGGAGGCAACTTGTCATGAGCAACAGCTGTGACCGCTGCAACCTACGCGTGGGAGATGCGTGGCCGTCAGAGGAATGGGGAATGCTCTCGTGACGTTCCTAAGATAACGGCATCCTCGTGCACGGGCGACGAGTGGCTTCTTCACCGTGAAATCTGATTAAAGTCACCGGTCAGCTGGTTTTGTCTCGTGGCTGGATCGAGCTGCTGCACCTGTGTATAGACGTTGCTAGGACTCGCAGAGAATTGTGGGGTGGGGGGAGGTTTGCCATGCTGCGTGCGCTTTAGCCTAAATAACCTTAACCGATTTCCATTTTAGCCGCTTACATTTTATTTTTAAGACTCAAAATAATTCTCCCCCCCCCCCTTTGACCTGGGCGCGATGTACGTTGGCCCATTGTCGCGATCCGCTTGGAGCGTCGTCCTTGTCCATCGCCGGCGTGATGTGGCGTCTCGTCGTGTTGCATTCGAAAGTAAATCGCTTTCACCTTTCACGCTTTTTTAATATGCACCCAGGTTGCAAAGCGAGTGTTCACACTTTGGGTTGCCATTAATACACCCGGGTTAAATTGTTTTTTGCAATTGCACAATCGACGTTTTATGGCAATAAGTGTGTGTGTATATGTGTTTTCCTGCAAGTTCACCACCACCCCAAAGAGGAGGGGGGGGGGTTGGGGAGGTCTGTTGGTCGTGAGCCGGGATTGGCGCTCTGTTTGATGTTGATGGGTTTTTTAGGAAAAGTGTGGCCGAGCAAACATTGTCGCATCCTCGGAATGAGACGTCCTGCACGCTGCTCCACGCCAAGAACACGCGGGCTCGTTCCACGCTCCCCTGCACCGAGACCTTGAAGCACTCCGTTTAAGAGTTAATACCCAAACACGTTTCGCGTCCGTTACTCATTTACGCGCGGTGTGCTCCTACGGGTTTTTGCAAGTGTGCTCTTCGTGCTGCCCCTCCATCCATTCCCGTGAACCCCCCAAGCTAATAGTCCTGCCCGGAGCCTTGTCTTTCCGCGGCCGTGGAGCCCACGCGAGTTTGCAATTTGCTCGCCCCCAAAGTAAGACGGCGCCGAACTCTTTACGTTCCCTGCTCCCCTCTCTTCCTGCGCTAAAGCTGACAAGAGGTCCCTTGGAGGCCTGATGAATATAATGCCACCCCCCCCTCGCCCCCCGTTATTCATTGGCAACACCACCAGGCCTATTGTGGTTGGCCTGGTTTGTGTGTAAGGCGACTTGACTCTTTGGCCCCCCGCTCTGGGCGGCCCCCGAAGTCATCTGGACGGCACGCGCGGCTTGGCGGTGACAATCCGTGTGTGCGTGGCTCTCCGTGGTGCAACCGGGCGCGGAGGCGTGGTGAGTCGATCGTGTCGAGGTGGAAGGTGCCGCTCAGCTGCTGCCGTTCGGGAAGGGCGTTCCTTGGTTTGGGGGGGGGGCTGGAAATTTGCCGAACGGCCTCTTTCGCAAAGTGTGGTGGCGCTAATGACGTCCGATTTCTCGCCGCCCGTCGGTTCGCAGCCAAAGAGATTTGCCACGGAGGCATCCGCCAACGGCACGGCGGTCGAGGTGAACATTTAAAAAAAAATTGTTTTGTAATAAAGTTGTCCGAATCAAGACGCGTGCGACCCAAGTGTTGCGACATTTGTGCTTTCAATTGAGTTTTTGGCTCGATGACGTTTTCACGTTCACAAGGTTGGTAATTTTATTTTCAAATACATGACGTACTTTCTGTCATGTATCGGCACAGTTGGGTTGTAAGTGAGAAAACAGCATTTTAAACGTGCGCTTTCGCAAACTTAAACCAGTTAACCGCAACTCGAATGTGTATTGTAAGTTGGCTCTGTGTAATTTGTAACTTGGCAGAGTTAGCCATAACCCTGCGCCCATTTATACCCTCAATTTTCTAAGTCGCCTTCAACAAAGGTCGAATACTTTTACGATGATATATTTTTGTTTTTGCAATGGAGAGAGCTGAATAAATGAGAAAAACGATACGCGTATCGTCAGCACGGCATTTGTGTGTGCGTCCTTGTTGTTAGCTGCAGTCGCGTGAGTTGACCTGGGACAGCGCCACTGCGATTTGAGGTCGCGTTATTGGAATGTAACGCGCCACGTTGGGAGAACGGGCCTCACAATGTGTGATTCTATGCAGTCGCCACGGCTCAATTGGTTGGCACGAGGCCATGTGTATTTGGGTAGTCTTCTTGGTTCTGTCGGTAAAGTCACGTAGAAGGGAAATAATACAATAAATATAAAATAACACGTAAAACAACACAAAGCGCTGTCTTTCCGACAGCTCTGTTTCTTCACCTGAGGACGGCTGCTTGTGTTGTGGCCGAAACGTCGTGAGAATTTAATCTTATTATGTTTTAGCTTTATGTTATTTCCCTTCTACCTGACTTTACCGAAAGAACCAAGAAGATGAATCCCTGCAGTCACGAAAGCTTTAAATCGATATTTGGGTAGTGTTAAGGACAACGGTTGCACTCCAGCAACACATTATTATTGCTCTGTTGCAAAGTATTGCTCGGTTTTAATCGATTAAGCCGAGAGGTTATTATCAATTACTGGCGAAACGCCGTACTCTAATTGCAAATGTTGTGGGTTTTGCTCTGCAACACACCCGAGTGCTGTACTAGTAACTAATTGGTTGCATCGGGTCCGTGCAGGTTTACCTCCACATCTATTTACGCGATCTTTCCCCAAAACCTCGATTATGAATAACTAGCTTTATTACTCCGGCTTCGCCCGGGACTTAATTCACCACATCCGGCCGTCTTTGTCTCCCCAGTGGCGATGTTCACACCACATCAGTTTATTGTTTGAGGCTGAGTGGACCTAGGGGAGGCCCAGGACCGGTTCAAATAATCGTCAGCGGAGATGGCCGTGAGCGGGAATCGAACTCGAGTCGCCGGGTTCGTAGCGCAGCGCGCTAACCGCTACACTACAATGTGTTACGCTTCCACGTGCGCGGGTCACATGACAGATTTGACGTCAGAGCTCAATTGCTGTACAAAAAATGTATGCATTATTGAGCTCCCCCCCCCCCCCCTCAAAGAGTGTTTTTTTATCATTTTTGCATGGTGTACAGTCTGAAAAGGACCCACATGGCAAATTTCCAGTTTGTTGCATGTCGGGAAGTACGCTAAACATTCGGAACAGACACGCATATTCACAATTTTGCCTTCTATATATATGGAGATATTGTTCGCGAAAACCTACTACGTGTTGAACTATTATGATAATCATGATTGATGCACATGTCATTATTTATAAATGCACGACTATCGTGAGCAGTGACATTTGCAGCGTGGGGGGAGGCCTTCATTCAGCAGTGGATTGAACATGGTCGGTGACTGTGACAGTACTATCACGGTGTTTCACAGGTGGAGTGTCCGAGTTGGCTCCAGGCAGAGATATTCTAGATCCTGGCTTGAGTGATCACTTGGGACCTTGCCATCTAAGGTGTACACGTGATGGGTTAAGCTCTAAGCAAGTATTCCTGCAGTTATATCAATGGCATGCTGCAACGAGTATATAAGTAATATTTTAAGAAGCTTTTTTTTTTAAAACACGCTTTAATGAAATGTACCGTACTAGTAATGGAAGAACTCCACGACTCCAGGAAGTGGCCCCGAAGCTTGCCATAACGCAAGGCACCGTGGGCAATTACAGCCAACGTCAGTTGAGCGTGGACAATTAGACCCATGCCGAAACATAACATATGAAAAAGAATGTTTAAAATGTATTTATAATTTTTTTTAATGATATAATATAGTATTGTCATCAGTATGACATAAGTATACCAAGTTTACAGTCGATACTACATTGGGAAGTGGGTTCGAATTGAGTTACAAAATTTGCGGATACGACAACAACAACAGACAGAGTGAGTTAATAGAAAGCGTCTAATAACGATAAAATATACAGCGACTTTGCAGTGCGTTAATCCACAAAGAGAATGCCAAGTTCCCATGTTGACTGTTTAATATTGGTTCGTTCTCTTCGCACATCGTGGGAAGATCGACAAGTTGGGGTTCAGATTTCTAAAATGTAATTCGTATCATGGCCCCACATTGTGCCTCGTGCAGTCTCCAACTCTTGGCCCATGTGCTGTAAAGAGGTACCCTTGCCCGAAACGTCTCCTATTATGTAGTGTTTCTCTTTAAGGCATTTTATTGACATTGGGGGGGGGGGGGTTCTTTGTCAAGTTGGAGGAAAGCTTTGGGTCACGGCGTGTTGAGAGCGGCCGTCACCGGTTCCCGACATCCCCGAGCGGTTCGCTGTGGGTGCGAAATTGTTTCGCCGGATCGCTGCGGGTAGCGTCCAAAGCTCATTTTGTCGATACCAAAAAAAAAAACAACGAATGACTAGAGATTGCCCTGCCAAGTGTATTGTGTTTTCTAGCGCCCGTCGATCGTCAGAGTGGAGTGAATCACGTGAGCGGTTTGGTTTTTGTCTGTGGTCTCGATCGTCGTGGTCTCGATCATCGGGGTCTCTCCCCTCTTAACGAGTTGTGTTTGCAGAGCCATGTTAAATACATAAATTCGTATTTATTTAACATGAGCAAAACAAAAATGCTGTTCGCTCTCCAAAAGTACAGCAATGGTAAGGGAATGAATCGCGTTAACTTCGCGCAGACGTGTAATACAGCACGGGCAGTCCGATGTCGTTATGTATCGTATTATAAATAATATTGACTTCCAAGTTTTGTAATTTACTGACGTGTACGTGTTTTGATTCACGTAAAACGGGATGTTTAATCCCGTAGCAGAGGAAAATCTGTGTTGTCTTGAATGTCCGACGTTTTCTGAAGATGAATGCTGTTCACCTGCATCTCCGGAACATATCCCTCGCGAATAACGAGGGAATCGCGTGCGTCATCCCACCGTCTGGCGTTTGATCTTCCCCTTGATCTCCAACTTGTGGGTGCCACTCCCAACACCGGAGTCGGTCATCCGCCCTCCTCCATTCTCCACCGGTCATCGCAACCTCTGTATTATTTACATCTGAAATGCCTTTGTGTCGTAATCCATTGCTAACTACCTTGCTACCCGATTCCTTATGTCCATATTGCCATATTCCCAAAGGGCACACGTTTATTTTGCGGTTACCAACTCTTGCAAATATTAAAATACAGTTTTGTTTTACAAGCCTTCCATAACCATCTAGCAGAACTCCTGTGTCAAACATTTGCCCTTGCGCGAAAGTTGCAATCTTACAAAGTTTATTTTTTTAATATAGAACTTCTCGGGGTTGGGGGGAGTCCGGGGGGCTTCTGTTGCTTAGAGCCACGGAACGCCGCCCCGCGCAGCGTTCACAGATCCCCGTCACCCCAACAGGATGTTGCTTTCGCTTCGAAAGACGTACGCGCCATTCAAGGCGCTCGGGATCGCGAGAATCGCCCAACTCTTGAGTTGCTTTTAAGATGTTGATGACAACAAAAAGGGGGGGTGGGGAGCAGCTTACCCTGTAGTGTGTGTGTGTGTCCACTACGTCTCAATACTTTTGTCATCTGTTCATAGAATAATGGTAATATCTGAACTGATTTAAGGAGGTCGTCTGTTGCTGTTCACCACTTGTGTGGAGCGGCACCGCCATGCAGGGCACTTGGTTGGTTGGTGGCAGATTTTTCGTGAATGTTTTTCCGCGACGAATTGTAATTCACATTTGCGTCGCAAAACTTAGCGCAAACTCATTTTACGAACGGGCCCTAACTCGCGCTTGTTCGGTCGATAACCGAGTACCAGTTTATTTACAGGCGGCAGACAGATGACATTATCTAGAACGTCGTCGATGATGATTATGATGATGATTATGATGATGATTATGATGATGATGATGATGATGATTATGATGATGATGATTATGATGATGATGATTATGATGATGATGATTATGATGATGATTATTATGATGATGATTATGATGATGATGATTATGATGATGATGATTATGATGATGATTATGATGATGATTGGGTGAAATGAGTGCATGTGGTGAGGAAACAGGGACGTGATACTGGTAGGAACCTCCTGGTTACACCAGCCCACGGGATTATTGTGTCCGTCCGTCGTGCAGGGAGGGGCTGGGTGGGGTGGGGAGGGGCTGGGTGGGGAGGGTGGGGAGGGGGAGGGTGGGACTGTGTGGGAGGTGGGAGGGGTGGGGCTGGGTGGGGAGGGGCTGGTCACCCCGTGGTGCCCTTATAAAACTCAACGTTTAACCTACTCACGCCGGCTTGTGCCCGCCCTCACAGTCGGGCATATTTGCGGAATACACCACGCCGCCGTTGACCTTGGCCACGCGAGGTGACACCCCGTGCAAACCGCGGTGTGGCGGGACCCTCCTCACACCGGCGGCGACGACGCCGTCTTATCGGCAAAATTATTCCGCCAGAGCAGAACCGCTGAGCGGTGGCCGTGTTGGGTGGAGGCGACTTCACCACCCTGCTGTTGCTACTGCTGCTGCTGCAGCGGTGTTCATCAGTCGCCTTCGCTCACGAGTTCTGAGCTCACTCAAAACTCGCTTATAACATGTTCCCGTGCTCATCCCACGACACCCCCCCCCCCCCTTATCAGTTTCACTCTCGCCGAATTCACGCATCGTGGCAGATTCCGCCCCCATTGCTTCCTGTCGCCTATTCACCTCGTCTCCAAGCCACTTACATTCACAATTCTCCGTATGTGAGTGACGTTGAGATGAGATCAGAGATGTCTCCCTGAATCGGAGCCGCTCCTCACACGGGCACCAGCGCGATCTGCGTGAGCTGTGTCAGCCCCGGTGAGAACACGCGGGGAGAGGGGGGCACGGCGAGAGAGGGGGGCATGAGGCGAGAGGGGGGGGGCACTCTTGCAAGGGAGGCTATCCTGCTCTCCTAGGAGTTCTCAGCTGGTGAAATTAAAAGTGAATTTGGCTTAACATGTAAATGGCTTGCGCGACTCATGTTATTCGTAATGACGTTTTGGTTTTTTTAGGGGTAAGATCGCGTAAATGTGGAGTCGCACCAACGAAACGTCGTACTACTCAAATAGTAAATGTTGTGGGTTTACTCTCCAACACACCGGTGTGCTGTACTCGTAACAAATTGGCATGTTCTGTTTACGTGACAAACCTTACGAATTGGCTGTGTCGGGTGGTGGTGGGTTTAACAGCACATTTTATATATTTACGCGATGTTACCCAAAAACCTCTGTTATGGATAATATTTGGTCGCGAAAGCCTACGCGTTAAACAAAATAAATGTTTTACATCATTCTACGCACATTTCATCACACTGTTAATTTCAGTATTATGAACATTGTTTTAAGTATAGCAGTTGCATTTTCATGATTGTTGTGCACGGTTCACATGAAGCTTACTTGCGCTGTAAATATAACACACTCAAAGGAGGTCCCACGATTTAACGCACTCGTTTATATAACTGATGTAGTTGACATGTAAAAATGGGTGAAACTTGACAACGTGGAGCCGTAGAGAGAATCTGTACGGGCTCAATTGGGGCTCCACTGCGTTGCTGCTTTAATGTCGTCTGCTTCAAATGACTCCCCCCCCCCTCCCCGTTTGCCTCGGTCAACAAACGCGGGGACAACCAAGCAATACCTGAAAACAACGCATCACGTTGCTTTGCCATCGCTTATGGAGCGAGGTTCAGTTATTTTGATTCATTTGTCGGGGGGGGGGGGGGGGGATGGAGGTTATTTCCCTGCATGCTATAGCTCGCCTGAGCGCCGTGCTGTTGATGTCTCAGCTATTTAATGCTCTCACCCACGAGGGCTGAACGATTTGGGGAAAATATGGAATTGGGATTTTTCTGACAGATATTGCGATTGCGATTTGATTCGCGATTACATTTTTTTAAGTCAAGCTTCAGTTCAATATTCACTGTGTACTAGATTTAAAACATGTGATGGAGCATTACCACGTGATACCGTCAAAATATGAACTGCTCTATATATTCTAATGCAAGGATAATTACTTAAAATGTATTAATTGCTTACAACATGTATTTAAAAATTGTAATTGAAATAGAACAATCAAACATAGACAAATTGTTAAGTTAAATAAAGCTATCATAATAAAAAAAAAACAATTAAAATAAGAAAGTAATCGGACTTTTCAAATCGCAAAAAAATCGCAGCCTTTGAGATTTTGCTAATCGCACTGTTTCAAATTGCGATTTCCATTTGAAATCGATTCATTGTTCAGCCCGACCACCAACTCCGTTTCTTTGGAAAAGGTCGCCTTAATGCCCCATGTGCAGCTTCATTCAAGCTCTTGTCATCATCATCGTCGTCATCATCCGCCGTGGTCAACCTGCGGCTCCACAGTCGCTTGCGGCCGCTCTTTAAGGGGGCCGCTTCGTGGCCGTCGCTTATTCAGGAGCAACCGCCTCGTGGCCTCTTGAAATATTGACGGGTTTTTGTTTTTGTTGTTGTTAGCGAACTTGAACAAAATGGCCTTGTTATTTCGTTTGCCGATATCCTGGCCATGCTCAATCCACTGCTGGATCGAATGCCTCTCTCCACCATCCTGCAGTGTTAAATAATCCACCTCGAGCCGATTTCATCACTTCACCTCCTCGATTAATGTACGCTCAGTTCCCCAGTTAAGGTCCGAACTCACGCCACTTACGGCATCCACATGCTCCGTATGTTACACAGTGTGTGGTGTGTATGTGTACACCGTGTGTGTGTGCACCGTGTGGTGTGTGTACACCGTGTGTGTGTGTGTGCACCGTGTGTGTGTGTGCACCGTGTGTGTGTGTACACCGTGTGTGTTGTGCGAGACGTCTTCACGCGGATTAGAGAGCGATCGGCTCATCGTCCCGCTTCCACAGACTTGGCAGCGCCCTTCGTGATGTTGTTCCTGCTGATGACTCCTTCATCCAGCAGTGGACTCATCATGGATGATGATGGTGATGATTGCCACTCCTGCTCTATGCTGTCCATCATCCCTTCCCCAACTATGATTCACCGTGCAAATGTCATCGTCTATTCCCAAATTACCAGACGAGTCTCTTCCGTCCCGTTTGAATATTGCTGCCATTTCAGTGGAAGCGTGGTTCCTAAATACGTGAATTCCCGTCGCGTGTTATCGGGTTCGGATGCCATTGTGGTGAGAGATGGACATGGTGGGATGGGTCACAGAGAAGAGGAGGTTTGCTGATTCGGGTTTTGGGTTCTCGCAACCCTCACTCGTTGTTTGCAATGCGTACTCCATTGTTCTACTCCGAAAACTCAACACGATGTATCCTTCATCATCATCTGCAGTCGAGTCTATTGAAAATGAACCTCGAAACTCAAGTATGCCTTTTAAAAAAACAACAACGGGCATCATTACTGTTTCAGTAATTTAGAATGGGGTTGTTCATTGATTTGGGGAACGTGACTTCAATGCAAATGCTGTAAATGGCTCGCACTTTGGATTTCGTTACTCATAAAAAAAAACAATCGCTCCCTTTTGCTTGGCTGCTTCTCTGCTTCTTGCTTCGCGGCTGCTCGCGGTCACCTCGTGCGGGAGAGCGGCGCATTTCGCCTTTGCGCCATCGCTCGCTGCACGTGCATCGGCTTTGCGATAATGTTGCGAACACGTTACCCCCCCCTCCCCCTCCAGGGGGGGAGGCACCGGCCCCCCCCCCCCAGCAAGCTACCTGCTGTGTAAACTCTCTTCCGATGCGTCTTTAAGGACGCTACCGCGCGTCGTTCGGCGCGAAGCCCCCCGACGTTTCGCTCCACGTTCCAGGGAGCTTTGTGCAGGAACCTGAGAGCAATGACGGTCACCCCACGGCGCATCGGAGAGCTGAAGACATCACGATCTGAGGAGCTGCGCAGCAACGTGTCGCAGGCTCCGTGTTGCATCCCCTTTCTGACCGCACGTGCGTGTGTGTCTGTGTGTGCTGTTAAAAGTTGGCACAGTAGGGGGCACAGGTGGTGCATCAGCCACTCATCTCGGTCATTTCAGTCAGTCGACACATGGCACCTGCTGGGTCTGCCCCGTGACCTCCTGCCGGCGGGCGTTCGACACTTCACGTGGCCTCAAGGTGCACATGGCTTGGCACAAACGTCGTGGTGACGTCACCGCCACTTAGTGGCGAATGGCGGTTGTTGTTAATGCTATGCCTGAATTACAAATAATGTTCCAATTTTCACCACTGCGGAATCCACAATCGGCCCAATTGACGTGTGTCGTCTTAACCCTTGACCCCTTTTCAAGACGGAGCCGTGTCAATCCGTTCCAGCTCCAACTGCCCTCATCCACCCACACATGGCACCCTGTTTGGTGTGGTGTGTTTGAAGTCTTTACCATACGCTGGCGTGTTCTGCATGGCAGCAGCTTGTACGTGGCGGCGTTGTGCCTGATGTGAATCCGGTCACTGTGCCCGTCTCCAGAAGCCCGAAGGAGCGGCACTGGGGATGCTCGACCTCTCCAGAGGCTACGCGGACGCGTGGACGTGTCGGGGTGGAAGCTGTCAAAGCCGGCGATCTGAATTACGAGGCCCCCCCCGTTTGACCCAGAACTCAAAACCGGTGCAGGGTGTCTGGATGATGATGATTGGGTCTGGCAAGCCAGTTTATTCATACATTTGCGCCTCCGATTAGCACGCTTGGTTACGTACGGTACAAAAGAAGTTCAACATACGTACATTTGTAATTTGTGGATACAGGAACGCGGTTCTCAGCAAGAACACAAAGTACACACGATATCTGTTCATTTGATTTCACTGCTTTTAAACGAAACCATTTTTTATTTTATCAGGTAAGGCCCAATGATTCTAGATTTGAAGTTTTCGTGACTGCAAGGATTCATACTCGTAGGTAAAAAAATAAAATAAATTAAATCACGACGTTTCGGAGGCAACACAAGCTTCCGTTTTCAGGTGGAACCGTCACAGCAAAATGTCGTGATTTAATTTAATTTTTTACCTACGTGACTTTACCGAAAAAAACAAAGAGTATAAGGCTCACTGAGCTATATAGCACTTTTTAACCAGCGACCTGGCTCTCACAAATGATACCTCAACAAAATTTATAGCAGCCAAAAACTCTAAACGCACGTTTCTAAATGTGCGAGGGAAACCCCAGAGGACCTGGAGAAAATTCCACGCGACCACGTAGGCCTCGGCAAGGTAAAGTAAATTACCTTTATTACCGGGTAAAAGGGTAAAGGTAAAGGGTAAAGGTTTCGACATGCCAAGGGGTAAGGTAAAGAGTAGGGTTAAGGTAGCTCAGAAGAATTACCCGGTAGGATAAGGGTAGGGCGCAGTGACGCAGTCCGTGGCCTCCATTTTAAAGTGATGGCGGAGCACATGGAGACGGTCCACGTTCTTGAGGTCGAGGTACTAGAGGACGAGGATGCCAGCAACGGCTTTTTTGGGGTTGCTGCGAACAGCAATCGAAAGAGGCAGCGGTATGCGTTCCCGTGGGAGCACACACACGATTGGATGGAGGGTGATCGGCATGCACAGCAAGGGAAGCGGCAGTGCATGCACTGCCGCAAGTGGTTTTCCACCCACACGAACGCGTCGGGGTGGAAAGCCCACCTCAAGAAACACAACGTGCTCGCCCCAGGCAGCGAGGTCGGGACGTCGGCGTTGGCGAGCCGCCTAATACAGCAAACGCTGAGCCGGCCAGCAATCCCGGATCGCCTCCTGGTAAAGTTTGAGAACGCGGTGGTGGATTTTTTTATCCAAGGTGCAATCTCTTTGCGAGCCGCCGGCAGCGACAAGTTCAAGACCTTGGTCAACACATTGACGCAGGGATACGAGGGCCCATCGACCCGCACCATCATTCGCAGGATTGTCGAGCATCACGCCATCATGCTGCCCATCGTCGGGGCGTTCTTCTCCAACCTGGACGTCGCCATCTCACTCACCATCGACGGGTGGTCGAACTGCAACCTGAAGGGATTTTGGATGATCACGGTGCACTGGATCGACAGCAAATCTGGTGCGTCAAAATCCATGCTGCTGACAATCCTCGATGTGCAGTCTGGAAGGGGTGTCGGCAAGCGCATTGGGGCCGCTCTGTTTGAGCACCTCCAAAGCCTCGGGCACAATATCTCGACCAAGCTGCTCGCTGTCACCAGCGACAATGGCTCCGATGCGAACAGTGCTGTCAAGACGTTGTTCGCCCTGGTCAACGTGGACGCTGGATATGAGCAGTTGTGGGCTTGCCACCATATTCGATGCGCGGATCATTCCGTCCAGATCGGTGTCGTCCAAGTTCTAAAACTGATCAAGTCAACAAATGCCGAACTGCGTAAGGCGCTCGTCAATATCAGGTGCGGCAAGGTCGTCCGGCAGTCGTACCGCCGCGAGGCTGAGATCGCCAAGCTCGCCAGCAAGGAGCCGACGCACCAGGACTCGCCGACCAGGTGGCATTCGACGTTTGACATGGGCGACGACGCCATCAAGAAGCGTGTCCCATTGGACATTATCATGGCGCGCTTCCAGGATGTGATCGGTGTCGGTGCTTTATCTGAACTGCAGTGGGCAAACATCGAGGGCGTGACAGCATTCCTGCGAATGCCGCGCCAGGTCATGGCCTCGTTGTCGGCGGACCACAATTCGACATTGGATCTCGTGCCGGTGACGATGGAGCACCTCGTCCGTCATTGCGATCACGGTGAAGCCGCCCTTAGAGCGATCGATGAGCCCTTGACTGCGACGGGGATGAAGGCCGAACTGGTGCGGTACCGCCACCTACTGGTTCAGGAACCCGCCATTGTGGCATCCTACTTGAATCCACAGCTGCCAAAAACGACAGACCAAGACGAGCTGGCTACACTGAAGGCCACAATCCGCTCTGTTCTGCAGCATCGCTACTCGGACGTGCTCACGATTTCGCCGACGGCAGTTGCTGCCCATATGGAGGAGCGGTCGCTGTTCAGCACCCTGTTCAGCAACGTCAGCAACTCCATAGACGACGGCGATGAAGTCGATCGTTTTCTGAGCATGGGCGTCACGACCGCCAGCGCCTTCATTGACGTAATGCAGTGGTGGTTTCTCCGCAAAGAGCTGCTCCCCGCCCACTACAAGATGGCCTGCGACTACTTGGGAGCGCCGGCGACGTCAACTCCCTGTGAACGAGCTTATGGATCACGGCCGGCTGCCTGAAGGTTCCGTCTAACTGGGCTGGAGCGGCGCAGGATCTTATTGCCTGTCCAAGGATGATGGCAATGACGAACTTGATCAGGTTATTGATGAGATCGCCATCGACCAAGACGACTGGGATGAAGAGGTTATGGAGGACGGTGTCGTCGACAGCCTAAACGCCCGATTTGAGAGTATTCTATATGAATAAAGCGTCTTCTTGGTTCTTTTGGTAAAGTCACGTAGAACGGAAATAATAAAAGAATAAAAATAAAAGATAATAAAATAATTCTAACGACGTTTCGGCCACAACGCAAGCAGCCGTCCTCAGGTGAAGACCAGGTCTGTGGGGGAGACAGCATCTGAATTAAACAGCACCATGCTTGGAGCGTATATTTAATCTCGGTTGGAAGGGGGGGAAAGGGCGCCTTGACAAAATAATTTGCATATCAAGAGGAATTTAGCATATTTATGGGAAATGCAGGTATGTGATTAGTACTACTTATGCCCGTGCATTATGCAGGATTAGCAGCATCAAAGGGAGGGGATATGGGAAATGCAGGTATGTGATTAGTACTACTTATGCCCGTGCATTATGCAGGATTAGCAGCATCAAAAGGAGGAGATAGGAGTAGCATTAATAAAGGGAAGGAGTGTTAATAGTATGTAGCTGCAGTAACTAAAACCACCACGTAAACAACTAAAGTATAAACTACATAGTATCATCAGTATACTAAATATACTCTACAATAAACTGAGTTACTAACAGTAAG
>CM025641.2:8053408-8065572 GCA_014621495.2 Entosphenus tridentatus | reverse complement strand
CACACACCTACACACACACGTGCACACACACCGACAAAGACACGCACACACCTACACACACGCGTTCACACGCACACACAACAACAACAACCGCCATTCGCCACAAAGTGGCGGTGACGTCACCACGACGCTTGTGCCAGGCCAAGTGCACCTTGAGGCCACGTGAAGTGTCGAACGCCCGCTGGCAGGAGGTCACGGGGCAGACCCAGCAGGTGCCACGGGTCGACTGACCGAGAGGACCGAGATGACTATATTCACACACACGTACATACCTACAAACACACGCGTACACACGCACACACACGTACACACCTACCCACCTACAAACACACGTGTACACAAGCACACACCTACAAAGACACGTGTGTGTACGCGCGTGTGTCTGCGTCTTTGGATAACGCTGCTCAGCTGCGCGTGTCAAATTGTGGAGCTGCATGCAAGGAGAAATGAGTGCACGCAGTCGACCAAAATCCCTGCACTTGTAGTAATGCACTTTCTGTGCAAGTTCGCTTGTCTTGTTCCGTTTAAGGATGATTTAAAACAGAAAAATCCCCCCCCCCCCCATTTCCCAGGGTGGTGTCCATCCTCGCTTTTGCCTTCAGAGCCCCCCCGGAGTGAAGCAAGCAAGCAAGGGGAGAGGGGGGGGTGTGGCTGGGCTAGGTGTATCATTGGCGAGCGTCTTGCGAGTGTGGTCAGCACACCCGGCATGCTGCCCTCGCTGCGGGCGGGGGGAGGAGGGAGGGGGGGTGTGGAATAAAAAAAATATTCGCCGAGAAATGAACGTCGCCTTACGGGCGCCTCATCAACGGACTCTGTCCCGCTGAGGTCGTCAGTCGGCGGCCTGCAGCTCGCCGCGTTGCGCACCGCGGACATCGATGGAGCCGTCGGGCAGCGGGGGAGCCGTGCCTCGCTCCGCGCGCGTGCACGCCACGTCCCGTGCAGCACCACGACGTGGGGGGGGGGGGCTGCTGTGAATCTTCCCTCCTCTTAGCCTCACACCCCCCCTCCTCCTCCTCCCCCCGCGAGAAGCTAATTGAGCGTTCAATGCGACCATTAGACTCGCCCACTCGGGGAGCGCTCCGCTCGGTCCTCTCTCCCGCGGCTTTCACACAGCCTCGTCCCGCCGGGGAAGGGACGTTCCCTGGACGTTCCCCGGATACTTTGGCCGTCGTCCCAAGCTTGCCCGCGTCTAGTCGACTCGGAAGGGAGAGAATGCCCCTCGCGAGCTGCCCGCGGCGTTTGCCAATGCGGATGGTGGCAGCGCGCCTTGCGTTTGAAAACCAGGAGCGCACGCAACCGATAACACGTGGCCATCTGCTCTTACGAATATTTTTTTTTATAAATAATAATTATTTACAACCCCTGTGTCAATCCACTGCTCGATGAAGGCCTCCCTCACGCCGTGTCGATTGTGGGGGGAAGGGGGGGGTTCGACTATACTTCACCACTCTGGTTAGCGCGGGTTAGTGAAGGGTATGGATGGGGGGTAGGGGTAGGGTGGTGCAGACATAATTTGGCTGTGGTGGTAGCGGTGGCTTGGAATTGAACTCTGGTAGTCGGGTTCACAGTGCAGTGCACTAACGCTGCACAACCACCACTACCACCACCCTGAGTCTGTCTGTGGGTCACGTGTCACAGTCTCCTTGAGAGTTTCGTGGGATCGTGATGGATGGCGGACGGCGTGGAGTGGCCTTCCTCTAGCAGTGGATAGACAATGGCTGATGAGCGATGAAAAGGCAACGTGGCTAAGATGGTTCCAGTGAGCCGTGGTGGTGTTTGGATGCCCGTTTAGGTTTCATCCACGAGCTCTGATCACCTCCCACACACACAAATATCACAAATATCTTTATCAAAAGTACCAAACATCACAAAGCAAGATCCCCCCCCCCCCTCTGAAAATAAATCGTGGGACTCAGTAAAAGATTCCAAGGGGAAAAACAATGAAGTGGCTTGGTTTTAGTTTTTGTATTTTTTTTAATTCGGGGATTTGGGGTGGATTTCGTTTTTTTTGTTTGTTTTTGTAACGCCAAATAAAAAAATCGCGTTCTCACGGCGGCGGCGGCGGCGTCGCCTGCTGCTGACTTCTCGGAAACAAAGGGGCAGTGAAGCCACTCGGCCGAGTTGCCGCTGTCACGACGCAGATAAAGAAACTATCTGCGCGTGTCACCGTGGATGGCCACTTTATCTGTTGTCGGTGGATGGCGGTGGGCGGGCAGCGGCCAGGGAATGCGCTCTCTAGGCCCGTGCGCTCTCTCTCTCTCTGGGTTGTGTTTATGGCCGATAGCGGGCACAGGGACAGGGCGTGGACCGTGGTCAGGGGGGGTGACCGTGTAGGATTGCGCCTTGACCCCCGGGGCAGGCCCGGACTGGGCCACGAGGGGGTGGCAGTCCATAAGGGCGAATGGCCGAGGTCGGACCGGTCCATTCCGAGGTGCCGTTGGGGAACTGGTCTGCGTCGGGAAATTGGAAAATGCGATCAGAGTTTCACTACCTCCAATGTGTACGCTCCATTGCTTATTTACACTCTCAGTTGGCATTGAGTCACCGTATATGTGGCAGCACCAAAGGTTATTCCTCACCAGCTCCCAGGCCCCTTGGCTTTTTTGTGCCCGGCTCCAAATGGGTACCGGTGAGGATCGCGCGGTCAAAGTCACGCCAACTCTCATACTCTGATGGTGCATTGTCTTTGAGTTGTGCGCCTTTTGGTGTCATCTGGTCCAACCCATGTGAGACTAGGCTATAAGGAAAGCTGTTTCGGGTGTGGACCAATCAACTTCAAGGACAGTGCACATTATCAGAGTTATGTCTTTGTTTGTATTATGACTGCAGGTATTGCGGTCTATGCAAACATGATTCCTTGTAAAAAGGTGTCAGTTTTGTTGCCAGATAGAAGGGTAAAAAAACAATTATCACGCCAACTCGTCGCCACATCGCAACATCTAGCGACGAGCACGCAGTTTGTCCTCGCACAACCCATTTAACAAATAAAACCAAAATATTATCATTATCGCCGATAGCCCGAATTTGGGGCCTGGTCTGTTTTACGAATGGATGGAACCCAACCGGGCCCCGGGGTGAGCGTCAGTGACGGGCGGATTCAAGACGCGACCCCGAGTGGAGACGGGACAGCGAAAACCGATGCAAGCTCAGTGGCGCCTTACTTGGTAAAATAAATAAAAACTTTACTAGTTTAGTAGATCTCTCCTAACACTGCTTCCTCTCTTCGCTTGAGTGGCGTTTTGTCTTCATCATAAAAAAAATATATGTTGTTTAGTGCACGTGTGATGTGGCTTTTCGCGTTCTTCGTGTTCGTCGTGAGGCCAACGTTGCAGCCTTCTTTGTTGAGTTCTCGAATGATTTCCAGAACTTCAAATCCTTCCGGTAGTTTTAATGGCACCGTTTATTGGCAACATATCTCCATTAGCAAGAACAAAGATCTCCGATATGGCCTTTAACAGACTGCCTGGGCAAGTGCTGCTAGCGAGCACCTATGAAGGCCGGAGCGGTACACGAGAGGGTGGGTGACAAACACCACGCCTGACCGCCTTTGTCTTTCAAATTGGCGATGTTTACACACCAGACCAGGTACTCAATTGAGGCTGAGTCTACCTAGGGGAGACCCAGAACCAGTTCAAATTATCGTCCCTGGTGTTGGCCGTGAGCGGAAATCGAACTCGGGTCGCCGAATTATAAGATGCAACCCCACAACTTTCATATCGCAGCGCGCTAACCGTTACACTACTCATAATACATGTTTTTTTTGGGTTAGACCGCGTACAAATATATAAATGTGTCGTTAAATCCGCCCTCACCCGACACAACAAACTAGTAAGGTTTGTCACTTGAGCAATTACTGCTTGAGCACACCGGGGTGTTGGAGAGTAAACCCACAACACTTACAATTCGAGTACGACGTTTCAAACGCACACACGCGCACAGCTAACAGACCACGTGTAACCATACACACGCGTGCCAGTGTCCTTCAAAGTCCACGGAGAAGATTCTCGCGTCTGTGACTCTCCGTGCATCCCCTCCACCCCTTGCGCAGGTTCCACCGCAGCTTCTATCTCGTGGCCTCACCCCTCCGTCACCGACATGGAAATAAACATTCCTTTATCTTCGGTTGTTCCCGGGGGGTGGGGTTGGGTAAGAACGTGCGGCCGCGTGACTTTAAGAGATAGTAATAATACAACCCGCGGGACTCCGCAGATAAATGTTGATGCACGTGGAACTTTCTTTCGCACCGTACGTAGCCAAGCCGCGCTGATCGGAGGTGCGGGGGAGGGCGGTCGCGCAGTGGCGGCACTCGCGGGCCTTCCAAGCAAGAAGGTCGTGGGTTCCATGCCTCATTTGTCATCTTAGAAGACGACGCTTTAAGTGTTGCCTACAACGAGAGGGGGGGAGAGCACCGCGGTGTCGAGATGCCAACTCCCTCGCCTGGTACGCAGGAGGTCGTGGGTTCGATCGCGACCCGCGGCACCGGAGCCGCATCCACCTCATTCAGGACTGCTTCGTGTCTCCAGACGCTATAGTTGCAAAGTGAAACAAACAAAAAAAAACAACCCCTCCTAATGATTTTCTGATAAGCGGTTAACGTCTAAAATCCCAACGACGATTTGTAATGCGGCGTTGCAAACCATTGCGCGCGTGTGTTGTACTGTTCTTAAGATTGTGATGACAAAAACTATGGCTGGCTCGACGTCATTCAGCAAGTGTCGTCGTCATTGCCCCTCTCGAAATATTTAGTTTTTTTTAAATCCTTTATATGAAGTTCACTTGCTTGCTTGCTTACGACCGTGCAAATCTTTCGGTCGTTTTTTAACCCACTTCCCGTGAGCCAATCGAGCTGACATTTTCCACACAGACTCGTTGTGCGTGACAATTAATGTTCGTGAACATTTTTTTCCTAATTGGTACACTTTTTAAGACAAAAATATTATATTTAATTACCAATTGCTTAATGCTGCCATGCAATCATCTGACCCATAGGTGGCAGCCATCTCAAGCCAGAGGACGAGAGGACTCTAGCCGCCACGCATATAAAGGATTATAGTGAAAAACTTTGTTTTTACGGGTTAATTTTTCTTTTACCAAATGCGACGGAAATGCCCCTTCTTGTTATTCTTGTTGCCGACCCCCTGCAGAGCGCAAACTCCAAACGCGCCAGTCCCCCCAGCTCTCTCGATGTATGCGTGTACGTTGAACTTCTTTCGCGCCGTGCCTTAGCCAACACGAGATGGCCATGGAACGAACGTGGGAGGCAGCGAAGGGTCGTGGGAGGGCCCTCGCGAATTCACTCGGAGAGAACGATTCCACTTAACGAACGGCTACGTCGTTCGTTCAAGTTGTTTGTTCAACGCGTGCAGTTTAAACAATTCCTCTTCATCTGCCCGTTTGTAAATACCGGTGACAGATGATGACACCGATGACCGATTCACGGATCCAAGGTCGTAGGGTCACTCGTGAGTACGAAGCAATAACAAAAAGATCACCACCGTGAACGCGCCAAATCTCCTTATATTGATTCAGCCAAGCAAGGCTGAGCCTGGCGAGATGTTAACTACCTCGCCTGGTGTGCAGGAGTTCGTGGGTTCGATCCACGACCCTGACGCCTGCTGCTGTATATTTGGAGTTTGCGTGTCTCTCCTCGTGATCGCGTAGATTTTTCTCCGGGTCCTCCGGTTTTTCCCTCCACATTTAGAATCAACATCACTCGTTTAGAGTATTTGGCTGCTATACATTTAGACACAATAATCCGCTTCGTTGGACTATCATTTGCGGCCAGGTCGCTTCTGAAATAAGATATTATATAGGTCGTTGGGGCCTTTCCCGGTAAAATAAAAAAAATAGTTTAGTTTTACTTGCCACGTGCTGTAGGCGTGGGGACTGCGAGGCGACCAGGGGATGTCAGCGACACTGTCTCCTTTCCGCGGTGGGCATTCTCCGCGTTCTCCGCTTTCACATCACATGCCACGTAAACGGCGGGGGCCAAGCATTCCAATGTTGCCACCCCCTTGAAAAACGTGACTAGAGACACTGCGAGGGTTTTCTCCTGGACCCAGAACCAGTTTTCATGAATCCCTGGCCACGGATGGGTAGCCTTGGTCGGGAGGATTAAGAACCGCGGGCGGCTGGATTGACATCGCGCTGGGAGCCACTGCTTCGCCCATATTTTGTGGGTTATTTCGAGTGAACTGAACAACACGCGTGAGTAGGCGAAACAATGTGTTGCGCTCATCACGAGGCCTGGGAATCAGTAGTCGTTGATAAATAACACCCGCCACTGAGTGATAAACCGGCGGAAAAGAAATGAGCTTCGGGAGAGGGGGGGGGAAGCAGCAAGAGCGGCTTCAGAGCAAGGAGGGAGATTTTTTTTATGAACAGAGCACGGAATACAGAGAGCTGCTTTGGATTTGTTTCGCAGACTTTACGCGAGAACATGATTCTGTTTGAAGGGTTACGGGAACTTCCAGGCTGTTGTGACATTTCACGCAAGGTAAGCCGCGCTTAGCGCGTGAATTGCTGCATGGATGGACTCGGGCACGCGTGCGGTTACGCAGAGGGAGACGGGGCGGATGGATTTCGGGGCCGAGCACAAAGCGTTTGGCGAGCCTCTTCGTCTTGGCTGCCTCACCCACGTGGATCTCACGCTTCGCCGCCAGCGAGTCCAACGCGCGTGTTCGCTCGGCAACCACGGGCGGGGGTAGAGACTGGAGGACATCCCTGGGAATCTTCGAGCCACTCCGCCGTGACGAGTGGTGGGGACGCTGCGGAGGGCGGCGGTGGCCGTGAGAGGCGGTTGTGAGATCGGGCAGAAGGAAGGAAGCGATGGTTGGCCGCGGTGACAGTTTGCGTTGCGTGCGTTGCGTGCGTGCGGTGAACTTTTATTTGCACCGCACGTAGCCAACCGTGCTAATCGAAGGTGCCGGGGGGGGGGCAAGGACCACAAACTAAACGCAAAAAGCATTTCAACTACCTGAGAGACAACGGTGGCCAGGAGGACATTTTTCTGGCCTCGGAGCTCATTCTTCCGCTACGCCAGTGCACATGAATAATGTTTCCTCTTCAGTATTGGTGATCCCCAAGAACAAATCATTGGCTGCTGTTTGTTTCCCCCAAGGCAATGCACACACTGATTTCCCACCAACTTATTTGTACCCCTGCGTTAGGGGTGTGGAGTTCGGTTTTCGGGATCGCTGCTATATTGGTTCGGACAGAGTTTGGACTAAACATGCTGCATGTGAAACAGTCACACAAGTGCGAAAAGGCGCAGTGAGTGATCGATTCGCTACTCAGGGTTGGAAGGTTGGTTTTGAAATGAGTTTTAGGATAGGAAATGCGTGGATGACAGACGTATTTTTTTGGGTTAGATCGCAATAAAATATAAATGTGTCGTTAAACCCACCACCACATTTATACTTACGCGATCTAACCCAACAAAACACCTCTATTATGGATACTCTTTGGGTCTTTCGGTAAAGTCACGTAGATGAAAACATTTTAATAATAAAAATCATCGACATCATTGGTCGCCAAAGCCTCCTCCTACGTGTCAAACCAAATGCGTGGACCTTTACTGAAGAGGCAAAACAAAACGATGACTTTGTTACAATCAACAAAAACGAAAGGCGGGGGGGGGGTCAAATATTTTAGGAGGGGAACCAGAAGATTGGTTCCAAGGGGCATCGGTTTTGTAGTGGTGGGTCGGCGACGGTGTTAGACCGTCATCCTCTGACAGCGGCGCGCCGCGGTGGTGGCGAGATGTTCACCACCTCGCCCTTGGCGTGCAGGAGGATCGTGGGGAGCGGTGGTGCAGCGGTTAGCGCTACACTGCGCTACGAACCCCGGCGACGCGAGTTCCATTCCCGCTCACGGCTAACACCAGTGACGATTATCTGAACAGGTCCTGGGCCTCCCCTAAGTCGACTCAGCCTCATATGAGCACCTGGTGCTGTGTGAACTTCGCCACTGGGGAGACTAAGGTGGCCGGGCGTGGTGCTGGCCACCCACCTCTTTGTGTGCCATGACGGTCTTCAAACTGTCTGTAAGGCTACACGGTGGATCTTTGTCTTTGATTCCGACCCTTGACGCCTGCTGTGTATTTGGAGTTTGGATGTCCCTCTCTCCGTGGTTGCGTGGACTTTTCTCCGGGTCCTCCGGGTTTTCCCTGCAAGTTTAGAAACGTTTGTTTAGAGTATTTGAGTTGCTATACATTTCCACGTGACAAGCCACTGCGTTGAGCTATTGTTTGTGGCCAGGACACTTCTGATAAAGAGCTCTCTAGTTTAGTGGGCCTTACCTGGTGAAATATAGTTTATAGTTTTTGAAACAGTTTATAGTTTTTGTTGTTTAGTTTGAATAGTTTCCGCTAAGAACTCTTACTCTGAAAGTTTTGTAGGTTACACGGGAGACCAGTGGCTTTGTGCTTTATTTACCGGATGTAGAGATCATAAAAAACAGCATTCCCTCGTTATTCGCGAGGGATACGTTCCGGATATGCACGTGAATGGTAGATTTCGCGGATAACGATATTGGCCTACAAAAACCTATCTTTTATTTCATCACATTCTCTCTCGTCACTTTATCCCATCACTTTCTTTCTCTCTATCTCTCGACGCAATCGTCGTGTAGAGTTCGAGATGCGTTACGCAGATAGCCAAAATAGTGGCTAGCAAGCTCGCGAATAACGAGGGATTCTTGTTACACACGCACACTGTGGCAAACGCAAGCTACGTTTTTGTTGTGATGCCTCATTGGCAGTGACGCTTGGGCACAAATTAACACTCAACGTTCGTCAATCAAACTACCCTCACAGAAAGAAAGGAAACAAAAAAATATAATGGGCGACGTTTCGGGCCATGACCCTTGTTCATGGCACACAACACAAGCTCGGCTTGTGTTGTGTCCGAGTGTGCGACCGGCGCCGAGGGCGCAGCGCCGAGGTCCCCTCGCCCCTCCCCGTCGCTTCCCCCGCTACCCCAACAGAGCGTCGGGATGAAATAAAGTAAGAAAATAATGAAATAAAAAACCGCCTGAAAAATTGATAAGATCGCTTGCTGGCGTTCAGGCGTAATGGAGTGCAGCAAAGCGCTTAAAAGTCTGAAAAGAGAGATTTGCTCTTATTTATTTTGAAATATTAATGGCAGGAGACCCCGGGCTGCTGGATTTAGTGTCGTGCAGCGGAGCGTTAGAA
This sequence comes from Entosphenus tridentatus, assembly GCA_014621495.2. Lineage (NCBI taxonomy): Eukaryota > Metazoa > Chordata > Hyperoartia > Petromyzontiformes > Petromyzontidae > Entosphenus > Entosphenus tridentatus. The sequence goes on along the minus strand of CM025641.2, from coordinate 8,056,379 downwards.
GCGTGGACGTGCCCGCTGGGCCGGCGGCGGCAGCTCGCGGCGGCGTGGGGGCCTTGCGACCGCGGCTCCTGTTTCGAGGCGCGCACCCAGGAGCCAGGAGGCACGCCGGCCGCGATGATTTGCCCCCGGCGTGTCCGGAGTTCCGCTCGAGTCCGTGGTTCAGAGTAGCCGCCCTGTGCCTTGCCGCGCCTTGTTCGGACGTAGCGCCCTCTGCGCACCGCTGTGGTTTGAAGCTCACAAGGACGCGTGCCAAAAGCTCGCTACCGGATTGTCATTAGAAGCAGGTACAAGTTAATACGTACACGTGTACAAACAATAAATTCCCATCGGCCACCCATAATTCAAGGTTAAACTATATCGGTTAAACCGTTTAACTGACTCATCAACCATTATTTATCCGCTGATAGCGTCCCCAGGACGGCTGCCATGTCTCGTGGGCTCGCGATACAACGATCCTTCTTGCTCATGCCACACGAGGCAGTTCTCATCGCTTCATCTCCACGTAGGGCGTCCGTTCGGGCCCGTTTCCCCCTTGTCTCAGCTGTAGACACGAAAGGAGCGAATCGCGTTGATAGGCCCTGCTGACGCACGCGAATCACGATCTCGCGTGGTTTTGTCGCGCAGGCTTTCGCGACCAATGTTAAGATTCATAATTGGTTTCTTTTGGAATGGACTGTGTATGCATTATGTGAGGTTTTTTTTAATAATAACCCTCCACAACCCGACAGAGACAATCTAATCAAGTTGTCATGTGGACAATTGATTAGATTTTTCAGCAAACCGGAGGAGGAATGTTTGAAGGGCCCAAGCATAATTGTGACAATATTGTACGAATTACATTTCGCTGGAGATCACGGTGGTGAGATGTTAACTACCTCGTCTGGTATACAGGAGGTCGTGGGTTCGATCCCGACCCTGACGCTTGCTGTATATTCGGAGTTTGCGTGTCTCTCTCCCCGTGGTTGTGAAGATCTTTCTCCGGGTCCTCCGGGTTTCCCCTCCACATTTAGCAACGTGCGTTTAGAGTATATAAATGTCCACACGAAAAGCCACTACGTTACGCTATCATTTGTGGCCAGATCGCTTCTAAAAAAAAGAGCTATATAGATCAGTGGGCCTTACCTGGTAGAATAAAAATAGCTTCATAAATAGTTCAGTTTTACATCCAGCACTTTCAGGTGATAACAAAGTTCATCTCTCATGCGAAATGTCGGCTTCCTTTCCAACATTCCTCCTCCAGTTTGCTGAAACACCAAATCATGTGACACATTTTCCCACGTGACAACTTTATTTGATAGGCTCTGTCAGGTGGTACAGCGTTACATCTTCAATTGACATTACACCTACACGATCTGACCCAAAAATAAACTAATTGTAAAGCTCACGTAACGATGGTTTGATTAACAAAACAGTGCACGAGTACAGGTTGTGGGATAATACCCGTATCTCCACAAGCGTTGGGTTACGTGGCTAATTCTAAGGTGACCTTTGACATATCTCAGTGATGTCCCATAATGCAACGCGGCACTGGTCTTAACGAGGGGTGGAGGAGGGGGCCGAAATCTCTGGAATTCCGAAGTGGCTCTGTGGTTAACCACTCATGCATGAACTACACAAAAACAAGAGACCGATAATCAATCTTTTCGTGGAGCATAAAACACGTTTATGAATTATCAACGTCCACGCAATCCGAGGTTTAAATAATGGAACGGCGAAGAGGCTAAATATTTATGTCTGAAGAAATAACAAAAAAAACTTTGCTATTAAGAGTGAAATTTTAAAGCAGAAGGGAAAAAAACTCAATTTAAAAAACTCCTCTAAGTGAGCGTGTGTTCTTCTACCCCGGGCTTGTAACGCTGAGTTTTAGACACAGCAGCGAGATCAATTCAGAGCTGCGTGTCCGTGTTTGGAGGAGGAAAGTTTGTCTTCTTGCGACAACACAAGCCTGCATTTACGGCTTTTGTGGAATCTGGCTCTTGATCGGATATGTGAATTCTGCAATGCAATTTATAACGCAATCCGGGCTTCATGTTACAGGCAAAGAAGTGACTCGTGATCATCTGCATGTAGTTTACACGACTTCTCTGAAAGTCATAAAACAGACGGTGTCGGGCAACAATGGTCTTGTACGCTGAATTCCAATGTAGTAATGCGTGTTGTTGAACATTGCAAAATGTTGCTACATTTGATCTCTGGGCCGCCATGGTGGCGAGATGTTAACTACCTTACCTGGTATGCAGGAGGTCGTGGGTTCGATCCCGACCCTGACGCCCGTATATTTGACCTTTGCATGTTTTCCCTATGGCCACGTGGATTTTCTCCGGTTTCTCCGGCTTTTCCCTCCACATTTAGAATCAACGTGCGTTTAGAGTATTTGGCTGCTATAAATTTCCACGTGATAGGCCACTTCGTTGAGTCATCATTTGTGGCCATGCCGCTTCTGAAAAAAAGCTGTATAGCTCAGTGGGCCTTACCTGGTAAAATTAAAAAAACAAGACACCTTTTATAGTTTTACATTAGCAAACCACTGCTTGCTCTGCTGGAGGCCACGGCATTATCACTGCCTGCTACGGGCCTCACTCACTGGCTTCCGAATGGCTTTGGGGCCTTTTGCCGATCCTTGGGTGGTTCGAAGTCGGCTGCCTTCCTGCTCTGGGCCACCCACACTGGTGCTTGCGGCCCATCGGCTCATTGGCCTGCTGGTCTTCTAGGCCTTGTTGGCCTGCGCGTTTTTTTTTTAAGTTTGCCACCTGCCTCTGGGTCTTGTTGTCGATCTCCCCGGCTTTTGTCCGTTGTTCTGATTCAGTCGGCCTCGCTGTGCCAGGCTTTCTTTTGCTGGTGCTGTCCTGCTCTGGGAGCTGCGTTGGCTCAAGTCAGCCCGATGGGATTGCTGGCTCTCCATCCGACCTGGGTTTGTTTTTGGATTTGGCTATTTTGTTTACGATGCGGTCGATGGATTGGGATTTGTGGC
>CM025641.2:8022814-8038181 GCA_014621495.2 Entosphenus tridentatus | reverse complement strand
CCCCCCCCCCCCCCCAGGTGCGTGACGTCATTTATGGACGGCCCCTAAGCGTGGCTACCTGAATAGTGGGCAGGGCTACCTGAGTTGTGGGTGGGGGCTACCCGAGTAGTGGGCGGGGCTACTTGAGTAGTGGGCGGGGTTACCTGAGTAGTGAGCGGGGCTACCGGAGTAGTAGGCGGGGCTACCTGAGTAGTGGGCGGGGCTACCGGAGTAGTAGACGGGGCTACCTGAGTAGTGGGCGGGGCTACCTGAGTAGTGGGCGGGGCTACCTGGGTATTGGGCGCAGCCAATGCCAAAGGGAGTGAGGAGGGCCGTTCAATAGGTGGGTTGAGCGGGCATGGCTCCGTACAAGCGGTGGCGAGATGTTAACTACCTCGCCTGGTGTGCAGGAGGTCGCGGGTTCGATCCCGACCCTGACGCCTGCTGCTATATATTTGGAGTTCGCGTGTCTCTCTCCCCGTGGTCGCGTGGATTTTTCTCCAGGTCATCCGGTTTTTCCCTCCGCATTTAGAATCGACATCGTGCGTTTAGAATATTTGGCTGCTGGAAATGTCCACGTGATTATAAGCCACTTCGTTGACCTATCATTTGTGGCCAGGTGTCGCTTCTGAAAAAAATTAACTCACACAGCTCAGTGAGCCTTAGACCCGGTAAAGTAAAATAAAAAATATTGCCAATAACAAACATGTCACAGCCGGAGGGGGGCCATCAGCTCGCCGTGAGTCCCAGCTGGGCCTGCCAGCAACGCGGCGGGGTGCTGCAACTCACTTGCGCGTGGGTGGCTCGATGCCTCTCCAGACTGAGCGCGTGGCCGAACGTCTTGTGGCAGAGGGGGCAGGCGAAGGGGCGCGTGCCGGCGTGGGCGCGCCGGGCGTGCACCTCGAGCCCGTGCGGCGTGGCGAAGCGCTGCGTCCCACATGGCGGAGTGCACGGTGAGGCACGCGCACGCACGCGCACACCAGGGCACCCAGCTCAACGTGACGCTCCAGCCGCAACCTCTCCACGGAGTAAGGGGCCGTCCAAAAAGTCAGACCCCCCCCCCCCCCCCGAAAACCATATTTTCATTTAGAAAATTAAACATTGTCATTGTAGTGCGGTTAAAATGTGGCGCTGCACTCTGATGTTGTAGGAGAAAACACGTATTAAAAGGAAAGCAGAAATTTAGCATAAAATTCACTTGAAAATATGCAAGGTCTAACTAAAACTGCAGATGTTCAGAATATTATATTGAAATTATCTTATAATTATAAAATATTAAAAATACATATAACTATACAAAATACATTAAACTTTGTAATAGAACGAAGCAAAATGGAGAGTACAATTATAACAATCACATTCATTCCACAGAATGAAAAGCCCTGGCAGAATAATTAGGATCAAAATGTTTAATAACAATCATTAAAAAAAGAATTCAAAATGTATGCTTCTCCGTTCTCCCATGGAGAAGCAAAATGCTCCTTCATGGAATAAATAAAAGGTGACCTTATTAAATTTAAATAATCAAATAGTTCATAATGAAAATTAATCATAAATAGTGTTATTACAATTCTATATTTATTTAAAGTTTGCGCATTTTGATGTGACGTCACATTTCTCAATCCCCCCCCCCGGGGGGCCGGTCGGGAGCAATGGCCGGCCCCCCCCCCCCCTCTAGGTGCGTGACGTCATTTATGGATGGCCCCTAACACCATGGTGGGGGGGCTGCGGGGCACGTAGCAAATCAACTAAACCAGAAGTACAGGGTGCTCCAAAAAAATGTTAACACTTATATGGGACTATCTTTTTAATGGAAAATAACGGATAATGCACTGTAGCATGATAACAAAAATGCATGTTAATAGCTTCAAAAGTAAAAAATTCTCCACTTATTCGCCAACATTGTCAACACGTTCCTGGAATCTTCTCCAGGTGATCTCCAGAGCCCGGAGGCACATTGCTTGTGCTATTGTTGCTTATTCTCAGAAGGGTTAACATTTTTTTGAAGCACCCTGTATTGCATTTGACACGCCTCCGCCCCGCCCCCCAAAGCGCGGGGCCCGGGACGGCCGCCTCAATTGGTCGTACCCCAGGGACGACTGCCCCTGGTGGCAGCTGTCCCTGCGGAGCACAAGGTGAATGCAGCACCGGCCAGCAAGTGGCCATTACTCTTGCAGTAGGGCACGACTTTGCTTCGCTATGTGGCCACCCCATGAAGTAATTTACCTCCGGCGGTCTCAATTCGATTCCCGGCCATGGCCAACATGGGCCAACATGAGTGGCGAGCGATGTCTGAGGCGGTCCTTCACGAACCCGCGGCGCCATTCACCAACCCCGGCGCTTATCCACGAAGTCTTTACGAGGAAACCCCGAGGACTGATACAGCAATGGATTTATTCTTACACCCTTCTTACAGCAATGGGTGTATGTAGACTGTAAACCATTATTGTTGTCACTCGTAGCACCGTGTGATATGATTTATGCTTTGTTTTTGCAGCGACAACCTGAATATAACTGTCGTTAATTGGATTGAATCTCTCATATTTAGTTTATTTAAACTTAATACTGGACTCGCACACTGCGCCCGAGATGCATATGAACATTGCTATCATGTGTTCTTGCGGGCTGCATTCTTTGCAAGGATGCATGCGTAGTACATCGACTCCCAAACAACTTTTATTCAAATCATTACGGCTTATTAAGAAAGAGACAGTATGGAAACCAAGAAGAACAGTACAGTATGTGAATATAATAAATCAACTGTTATTCCTTCATAGTTCGAGAGATCTGAGATTGACCCGTAGCTGGAGGTTTTCTCGGCGTGGCTTCGTGAATAACACTGGTCAACACACTTTTTCTGGCACAAGGTATTCCAACGGGTTTAAGGTAATTTTGGGGGTGCTGATTCCAAATCTGGCATCAGTTTTTGTCTATCACATCAGGTTTTTTAGATATCAAATATTGCATTTTCCATAAAAACTGCCGAAGATAAATATTAAATAAATGTGGATATTTACATAAAATGATATTATAAACACTATCCTAAAAATACAGCACCATATTTTAACACTAAAGCAGTCACTGACTCGCAACAACTTGCAATCATAAGTGACAGAGTTAATTTGGGGTAAAATCAATGAAAATGGGGTATGCCGATAGCATAAAAATGAGATGCGAGAGAGCAAATCTGAGATCATATTTGGAATCAGCACCCTGAAATTAGTCTAAAACAGCTGCAAAAGTCCAGGCCAGAATTTTTTTTGTTGACCAGTGTAATTTGAAGGTGACATCATGGCCAGCCGTGAACCGTCGCACACGAGCAGCTTCCCGTAAGACAATGGGCAGAAGGCAGACAGACCCGAACGCGGTCACTGGCTACAATCACGCACTGTGCGCGTAGTTTTTTGAGTCACTCGTCTGCGATGTTTCACTTCTCACCCCCCACCCCCCACCCCCCCACGGGAAGATAACACGGGCTCGGCTTGTTCGTGCGCGCCCGCTGGAACGCGCGTCAATGTGGTTTACGTAAACCTGAAGAAGAACAAAAAAATCCTCAGCTGTTGCACACACACAAAAAAAACTGCGATGACACTTCGCCGATTGTGAACGTGCATTGATTGACGCCTCGGTGACGGTCTCGTGCGGTCGGTCGGGGACCACGGGGCGAGGAACACTCGTGGAGGAGCTCCACGTGCCAAATTCCACTTCCTCTTCACAGCCCGGCGCCTGGACCCTGCAAACGGCCTGGTAGCCCTCGATAGCTAACCACGCCGCCGCGTCTCAGACAAGTATTTGTTTATGCCCACTATCGGCCCGCATGGACGCTAGCATTCTTCCGTTCGTAACACTCCATTCCTTCTTCCCTCCAGCCTGACTCCCACCACCATCCAGCACAGAAGAATTCCCTCATTAAAACACGACACCATAGGGCCCGTTGCATCTCCGTACCAGCACCACCTAGCCAGTGAGCTTGAGCACGTACGCCAGGCTCTCAGGAGGAATGGATATTCTGACCGTACATCCCCAACCATGGGTAGAGAACCATCTGAGGACCCAATAAAAACCATCACCCTGCCATACATAGTAGGGGTCACCAAAAGGATTTCCAAAATCTTGAACAAACACAAGATCCAAGTTCGGTTCAATACAGTATACAAAATCCGTGATTTTATCACATCGGTGAAGGATGCGATTCCGGACATGCAATGTCCTGGTGTCTATAAGCTGCGTTGTGTCTGCGGCAACAGTCACATTGGTGAAACGAAGCGACGTGTCTCAGACCGGGTTCGCGAACACAAAGCGGATTTGAAACACGGCAGAACCAACACCTCGGCGGTGACGGATCAACGCTGTGGGCACACATGACATTGTTTTCTCCGAGACTTGGGTGCTCTGCAAACCCTCGGGCTACCATCAGAGATCTGTTCATGAAGCCATCCAGATATACAAACACAGACAAAACTTTAATCGAGAAGATGGATTCCGATTGAGCAATCATTGAAAGGACGTGATAAACCATGTCAAGTTTGAACTGCTGTGATTTTCACTCACCCACCCAAAAAATACGCGTTTACTAATTCAAGACTCAAGATTTTAATCTCATCGACATGCTAATTTTACTCTACAATTCCCCCCCCCTCCCGTGCCTATATAAAGCCAAAACAGCAGATAATTATTTCTCACCTGATGACGGACGCTTGTGTTGCGATCGAAACGTCGTGTTCTATTTTCTTTCTATCTACGTGACTTTACCGAAAGAGCCAGAGAGGACGATGCCCATTCTCCATTGGTGGATGAAGGAAATGTTTGTTTGTTTTCTTTGACGGTCATTAGGCACTGTTGAAAACTCCACATTTCTATGACAGGGGCCACAGTTGACTTCTTTAACAAAAAATAGTTGTATTCTTCTACCTCTGAAAAGTGATGAGCGAAGATTATAATTCACAATTTTCAACTCATGAGTTAAGCACTCTGATCATTCGTATTGTAGTGGTACTACGTAGACAGAATATAAATTTTCGTAAGAATTTTTGCTTTATTCATTATTACTTTTATAGCTATGACACCAGCGCACAGTAGCGCTTGTTGTGAATGATATCAGAATTTCTGATGCCTCGTAGCGTTCGTAATTTCCTGCAGAAGTTCTGACGCAACTTCTCTATTTCGAACCTTGCATTGGGACCAATGGTGCAGTCAAGAGTCTATGTGGGTCGGTGACACGGACATTATTTTCACACCCGGAACACCACATCCAGTATAACTTCTCGCTGTGGCTATAGCCGTGGTCACGTGCCACCTACTCCATTCTACCAGCGGTCTGGAAAATATTCAGGAAGATATTGAACCCTGGGTATCGTCATTGTACGCAGTATATCCAGCCACAAATATCAGAGTAAGGTAAATGTTTCCATGCTCAAATGAGCACTGGGCAGTGGTCCTCTCTATGACTTGTCCAGTTATCAGTGGTGGGAATTCCACATTATTTAGGACACCAATAGCACAATTAGAATATATAAAAGCATTTCCCTCCCTCCGGCCAGCGAGCCAGCCAAACTTTGTTTTCATTAATACAACACTTTGTGGAATACTGTACTGCGTGGTGAAATTCTTGAAAAGTGGTGCTCATTTTTTTTGTTTTTACCCCAGAGGAATGATCGAAGGCTTCGCCACACCGTGTGGATCGTGGAGGTTGTCTGACCATACTTCACCAGCCTGTTCATTCGTGGGTTGCAAGGTGGGGAGGGAGCGTAGACTTGGGAGCAATGGAATTTGCTGCACTGCCCGCAATTATGATGATGATGATGATGGTAATAATGACAGCTGATAATGTGTCGAACCCTGGCTAGGATTTATCATCGTAGTCTTAAATTTGGGAGTGATATTCACTGCCAACCAAGCTGTAGCCACGGTGACCACGCTGCGTGTGTATCTATGTACCTTGAACTTATTACGCGCCGAACGTAGCCAACCGTCTTACTTGGAGGTGCGCGGAGAAGACGACAAACTAAACACAAATAGCAGTTTAAAAAATTAGTTTTCCATCCACAAGATTTAAAAGCGCATAGCTCCAGTGGCGTCCGAATATCGGAAGGAAGAGCGTTCCAGACGGCCGCAGAAGCGCGTTTGAAAGCGCGGCGATGCAGACGCGCTCGGGTGTGAGGGCTGTGGCTGGATGGTTCACGTCGGGAATAAGATTATAAACACCGCGGTAGAACCACGCAACATGTCCACTGTTAAAAGAAAGGTCCATGACAGATGTGGGCAGGGTCCCGTCGCTGGATATCACAGCGACACGGCGGGCGAGCATAGCCACCGAGTGGGAGCCAAAGGTGGGAACGCGCCCGACAGGGCGTCCTCCGTGGAGAAGGAGCGATGAGACATACGCATGTATGTACGTTGAACTTCTTTCGCGCGGTACGTAGCCAACCGTGCTAATCCGAGGTGCGGGGGAACTACAACAAACTAAACACAAAAAGCACTTCTCAGGGTTTTCAATCTAGACGATTTAAAAGTGCGTAGCTCCAGTGGCTTCCTAATATCGGAAGGAAGAGCGTTCCAGACGGCCGCAGGGGCGCATCTGAAAGCGCGCGATGCGATGCGGCGGCCGTCTTTGTTCAACGACCAGACAAAAGCCGCCACGGCGAATATTGACCGGGCAGTTCGCGGCATGTGGAAGTCGGCGTACCTTCTGGCACCGTAGACACGTGTAGGTGTGACCGGCGTCCTCTGGAGCACCGGGGTTGCTTGGTGGGGTCTCGGCTGGTGGCCCCGGCTCGTGCGCCAATGGTGGAGGAGAGCCCCAACCGACCAAGCCTCCTGCTGGGCTCGAGTGAGGGCCCTGGGTCACGTGGTCGGAGTTCAGTTGCTCTCCTTCCACGACGAGCTGCAGCTCTAGCGTTGGCGAGAGGGGCAAGGGGTATGGAGCGTCGAGAAGGTCAGTGCTTCGTTTCATCCCGAGCAGTCTGGGACGCTCGACCAGTCAACTGTTGTCACGTGCCACGTCCGTCTTGGCTCTGGTTTTATTTCCATTTTTGGCATATTTATAAACGTTTAAAGGAACATACGGGGGGAAAAACCCCAAAATAGGATTATTATGGATAGGGACACCTTGTACCCCTATCCATAATAATCCGGGGGGGGGGGGGGAGAAACCCTCCACATATTCAACAACACGACTTAAAAAAACAACGAAACAGGTGACGTTTCGGGATGTGGACCTTCTCCATAACACATTGGAGGGCCATTACCCAGAATATCGCCTATTGTAAAGTTTTTTTTTATTTTGAGAGTGTAATTGACAAATGTTTAAAATAGATATTATTTGTGCTTGTGCGCCACTGACAAAGCAGTATCCCCAAACAATTAGCATAACAATCCTGGATTGTAACGGATAGGCGTGCCCTGTACTCTCGTGCTAGTGCCTTACGCCGATAACCCCTACTGCCCCAAGGCAGCCTAACCACCGTTAACGAACGTATCGAGTGAGAAATTCAGCCCTGGTTATCATCATCGTCAGCCATGATCAATCCACTGCCCGAATGGATAAGCCTTGCCAGAGCCGGTGTCCCTCTCTTTGCGATCCTCCGACGTGAACCATCCAGCCACGGCGCTCACACCCGAGCGTGGCTGCATCGCCGCGCTTTCAAACGTGCTTCTGCGGCCGTCTGGAACGCCCTTCCCTCCGATATTAGGAAGCTACGCACTTTTAAATTGTCTAGATTGAAAAGACACGATGATAATATATGCATTGTCTTTGAGCTGTATGCCTTTTGGCGTCCTCTGGTCGAGCACCAATTGGATCGAGACTCAAAAGAAAGCCGTCCCTTGGTGTGGACCAATCAGTTTCAAGGACAATGGCAATATATTATCATAGTGTGTTTTTTTTGCATTTTGACTACAAGTATTGTGGTTCATGCAGACACGAATCCTCGTAAAAAGGTTTCAGTTTTGTTGCCAGAAAAAAGGGGAAAACCCTATTATAACATTATTATTATTATTCTAAAGCAAAGCTGTTAACTGGCAACAACAGTATCAGCACTTGCGTGTGTCGCCGTGTTTTACTCTCTTCCGTCTCCGCCACAAGGCGTCATGGAATATCTCAGCAATCGTCAGCTCAAGACGTGCATTGTTCACGTGATCGATTCCGTAGGGGTTCTGGACAAAATTTGCAGCAGGCGAATAGCCCCTAGGTCACGGCACAAGCAGCCGCGGCAGGCTTTGTGCTCTTTAGGGCCATTGGCCGAAACGTCTATAGTTTTATGTTGAGGCTAACGTGGTGTTGATGAATTTAAAGATTGCTATTTGTGTATGCACTGCTAATGTAGCAGCAGCAGCATCACCACCACCAGATAAATAGTATAGTATATAGTATACAGCACGCATACATTGTGTACTCTATATATACAAAGAACACGTATGTGTTTTATATATATGTACTGTGCAGTAACAGGGATGTTACAATAGTTGATAAATATATCGATTATTTTACTCGATTTGTTTGTCCATCCTGTATTGGTCTCGTCGGTGCAGTTTTAGCTCCGCTTCGTTAGAATTAATCTAACATTTGCACTGTAGCTAACATTACCACTGTATCTAACATTACCACTGTATCTAACATTAGTGCTGTATCTAACATTAGCACATCATTTACATCTACAGGTGATTGTTATTACACGCGCGGTGATTATTAAACACGTACGGTGCTCTTTACGAATGTTCATTAATCGATTAATCGATGCATCGTTCGTTGCATCTGTTGCAAAATATAAACATACGTGCATTTGTGCACGCGTTTGTGTACAATCTTAAATCGTCTCAACATAATCATATGTTGTGTGCAGTATACATATACTGTGGGGAGCGGTGGCATAGTGGTTAGCGCGCTGCCCTACAACGCGAATTCTGTTCCCGCTCACAACCAAATAGCAGTGGCGAATATCTTAACCGGTGCCTGGGCCTCCCCTAGATCGACTCAGCCTTAAATGAGTACCCGGCGCGGCGTGTCAACGTCAGCACCGGGGAGACAAAGGCGGCCGGGTGTGGTTCTGGCCACGTCTCTCCCTCGTGTGCCGTGCCAGGCCTTCAGAGGGTGCTCGCTAACAGCACTTGCCCCAACAGTCTGTTAAGGCCACACGGGGGACCTTTGCCTTTCTTATTACATATACTGGGTGTCCATCCTCTTTGGTTCTTTCGATAAAGTCACGTAGGTATAAAATTATTTTAATACAATTATTTTAATTTAAAAAAATTCTACCTACGTGACTTTAGCGAAAGAACCAAAGAATATGGATTCCTGCAGTCACGAAAGCTTCAAATCGAGATATATATACTGGGTGTTCATAGACTGCATGCACGCGGGGTCTCTACTGCTCACGCTTAACACGTGAACACGTGTGAACACGTGTTACGCGTGCACTGCGTGTGTGCCGTTCTCGGCTGATGTGCGTTTGTATACCAAAGGTCTCATCATAACACGAACTATACGACTACGAATTGATCGGGCACAGTTGGTCAGATAATTATAATTTCAACTAAACCCCCCCCCCCCCCCCGGGGGACACGCCAGCATCGGGGTAAATAATAATAACACGAGAAGCGAAATTCGTAATTTCCGTCCGGCCAAGTATATATATACACGTATGTGTTCTCTGTGTGAAATGTACGTTCACGATATTGTAACAAAGATTCCCCCCATACAGCCCTGAACAGACTGTTGGGGCAAGTGCCGTTAACGGGCACCATACGAGGTGGCGGGTGGCCGACACCACGCCCGGCCCACCTTTGTCTCCCCGGTGCTGATGTTCACTCATTTAAGTCGACCGATGGGGAAGGCCCAGGACCGGTTCAAATATTCGCCACTGCCATTCGTCGTGAGTCGGTGGAATCGAACTCTGGTGGCTGGGTTCGCAGCGCAGTCGAGATCACCACACACACGTGTTATGCAGTGCCAACAGTACTACAGTACTATATATATACCCACACAAAGACCAAGATCCCTTAGACTGATGGGGCACGTGCTGTTAGCGAGCGCCTATGAAGGTCAGCACCACTCCCGGCCGCCTTTGTCTCCCCAATGGCAATGTTTACACACCGCACCAAGTACTAATTTGAGGCTTAGTCGACCTAGGGGAGGCCCAGGATCGGTTCGGATAATCATCACTGGGTCGCCGGGTTCGTAGCGCAGCGCGCTAACCGTTGCACTAGCGCTCAACACTCTACACAAACACACACACAAGCACACAAACATACGCATGTCCGTAAGGGGAATATTTTCTCGTACGTTTAAAATTACGCAAATATGCGCTGCTACAATTAAAAGCGAAGACACCAGAATGATGCGTAAATGTTTTTCTGCTTTGCCAAGAGGCGTATTGTAGCTCTTAAAAAAAAAACACTGCCGCAACTAATCTTGATTTGAAGCTTTCGTGACTGCAGGGATCCATCCTCTCTGGCTCTTTAGGTAAAGTCACGTAGGTAGTAGAAAATAATAATAAAATAACACGACGTTTCGGTCGCAACACAAGAGTCCGTCATCAGGTTAGAAAAAATATCCGCTGTTGTGGCTTTATATAGGCACGGGAGGGGGGGGGAAGGTTTGTGGCGTGCAGGGACGGGTGGGGGCTGGAGAAATCAGCATGTCCATGAACTTGAATTAGTAAACGAAAACAGCACGGGTGGGTGAGTGAAAATCACAGCAGTCAAAACTTGACGTGGTTTTATCACGTCCTTCCAATGATTGCTCAATCATTGGAAGGACGCGGGGAGCGGTAGTGTAGCGGTTAGCGCGCCACGCTACGAACCCGGGTCAGCCAAGTTCGAATCACACACACTGCCATCAACAGCGAGGACTATCCGAAACGGTCGTTGGCCATTCCCTAGGTCGACTCGGCCTTAAATGAGTACCTGGCGTGATGAGTAAACATCGCTACTGGGGAGACAAAGGCGGTGGGGCGTGGTGCTGGCCACCACCCCCAACGTGTGCCGTGCCGCCCTTCATCGGTGCTCGCTAACAGCACTTGCCCCAACATTCTGCAAAGGCTACACGGGGGATCTTTGACTCGTCCTTCACGTCGGCTTCCTGATTTTTGTGACTGAGCCGATGAACTCTTAAAGCAGATGTCTCGATGCTGCTCAGTGCCGTCTAACCAAAATCTAGAAACCTATTTTTTTAAAGTTAACTTTATTACAGACTACTTTAGCAACGGGTTTACTTCGCTCACACCAGTGCTATTACTTATATTAGTATTGCAATGCAATACTGGCACTGACTAGTGTGGTGAAGTATGTTCGAAGGACCCCCCCATGTTTAGTTTGCCGGCCACATGTCCCTTCTAGCGACGATGCGTCCTGCTTCAAGTCCACCGCTTTGTGTGTGTCTTGGCAGCCGACGATTCAGCAACTCTAACTTGCGCGTGCTCTCCAATCCGGGTGTTCCTCTTCCTCTCGAGGTTGAGTCTCTCTTCTAGATTTGAAGCTTTCAGTCTCTCTCCCCGCGTCTCGGCGCACTTGTCAGCTGTTGTTGCTTCCCTTGGTCGGCAATGGTGCGCGGTCCTTATTGTTATTCTTGGATCTTTCGGTAAAGTCACGTAGAAGGGAAATAATAAAATAATGAAACTAAAACATAATAAAATTCTCACGACGTTTCGGCCACAACACAAGCAGCCGTCCTCAGGACACTGTCTTTGCGACAGCTCTGGTCTTCACCTGAGGACGGCTGCTTGTGTGTCGTGGCCGAAACGTCGTGATCATTTTATTATGTTTTATTTTCATTATTTTATTATTTCCCTTCTACGTGACTTTACCGAAAGATCCAAGAATATGAATCCCTGCAGTCACGAAAGCTTTAAATCGAAAGTCCTTATTGTTGTTGTTGAGTCACTTCGATACCCGCCAGAAGAATTGAGTGGCATGTACCGTATGTATGTTGAAATTTTCTTTCGCGCCGTACATAGCCAAGCGCGTTAATCAGATGCGCGGGGGAAGGACAACAAGCCAAACACAAAAAGCAGTTTTCAAGAAATGAGTTTGTCGATCTAGACGATGATTTAAAAGTGCACAGCTCCAGTGGCTTCCTAATATCGGAAGGAAAGAGCGTTCCAGACGGCCGCATCTAAAAGCGCGGCGATGGCGAGCGGCCAAGAAAGTCGCCGCTGCTGTGCGGATGACGACCGCAGTTGGCGGGATGATGGTTCGTGCTCCTTGACCAGATCGCCGAGGTCAACTTTTCCCCCTTCTCGCTGATGCAACTTCGTGGCAATTCGCTGTCCAGGAGGACGACGACGACGACGACGTTGATGTTTGAGCATTCGGGTAAAGAGTTCACGCATCGTACGGGTAGCGGAGGTGATTCGAGTATTTTGGCAGCGACGCATTTCCCCGCGACGATCAGCCACTTCGTCGAGCGACGATTTGTGGCCACATCGCTTCTGAAAAATAAGTTTAAAGCTCAGTGGGGCTTTAACTGGTCAAATAAAATTGTTTTTTTCTTTTGCGATTTCTGTACCTTTACCCTACTTAGCAGCGGCTATCGCGTTTTTGTATCGTTTGTTGTAACTTCCTGACCCGACCCTACTGGGCATCTGTGGGAAAAACAAGAGCTTTATAGCTCATCGGATTCCTCCTCCAGTATGACGATTCTGAGTCTGCTTATTTGACCGCACTTCGTGGCGCTCGTGCGTGCGGGTTGGTGAAGAAGGCCCCTTGCAATGCCCCATCACGCACAGCGAGGTTCTCGGCTATGGTCGAACCACCTCGGCGTCTCCTCCTCACCCGTTCCGACCTCGCGTCGCGCGCGAGTGTCGGAAGTCGCAGCGGGTGAGCGAGCGGGTGAACTCACGTGAACTCAGCCAGGGAGTGAACTTAAGGGCGGGGTCGGTGAGTGTCGGAAATCACAGCGTGGGAACTCAGAGCGGGTGAACCCACAGCGGGTGAACTCAGAGCGGGTGTAGTCAGTGAGCGCGTGAACTCGGAGCGGGTGAACCCACAGCAGGTGAACCCACAGCGGGTGAACTCAGAGCGGGTGAACCCACAGCAGGTGAACTCAGAGCAGGTGAACTCAGAGCGGGTGAACCCACAGCAGGTGAACTCAGAGCAGGTGAACTCAGGGCGGGTGAACCCACAGCGGGTGATTTTACAGCGGGTGAACCCACAGCGCGTGAACTCACAGCGGGTGAACCCACAGCGCGTGAACTCACAGCGGGTGAACCCACAGCGTGTGAACTCAGAGCGGGTGAACCCACAGCGGGTGAACCCACAGCAGGTGAACTCAGAGCGGGTGAACTCAGAGCGGGTGAACTCAGAGCGGGTGAACTCACAGCGGGTGAACCCACAGCGGGTGAACTCAGAGCGGGTGAACTCAGAGCAGGTGAACCCACAGCGGGTGAACCCACAGCAGGTGAACTCAGAGCAGGTGAACTCACAGCGAGTGAACTCAGAGCGGGTGAACTCAGAGCAGGTGAACCCACAGCGGGTGAACCCACAGCGGGTGAACCCACAGCAGGTGAACTCAGAGCAGGTGAACTCACAGCGGGTGAACTCACAGCGCGTGAACTCAGAGCGGGTGAACTCAGAGCGGGTGAACCCACAGCGGGTGAACCCACAGCGGGTGAACTCAGAGCGTGTGAAGTCAGCGAGCGCGTGAACTCACCGCAGCAGATGTCCAGCATGTTCTGCAGCGCGCGCCCGCCGCTGTCGTGGCCGAGGGCGCGCGGCGCGTGGAAGCTGCGCGCCCTGCGCGCCTTGACGAGGAACGCGCGCGGCATCGCAGCCCCAGCGCCAGTAGAGACCCTGCTGTAGTATCACTCCTACTACTACTGTAGTATCACTACTACTACTGTAGTTACACTCCTACTACTGTAGTATCACTCCTACTACTGCTGTAGTATCACTACTACTACTGCTGTAGTAACACTACTACTACTGTAGTATCACTACTACTACTACTACAACTGCAGTATCACTACTACTACTGTAGTATCACTACTACTACTGTTCTATCACTACTACTACTACTGTAGTATCACTACTACTACTGTAGTATCACTACTACTACTGTTCTATTACCACTACTACTACTGTAGTATCACTCCTACTGCTGTAGTATCACTACTACTACTGTAGTATCACCACTACTACTATTGTAGTATCACCACTACTACTGTAGTACCACTCCTACTACTGTAGTATCACTACTACTACTGTAGTATCACTCCTACTACTGTAGTATCACTACTACTATAGTACCACTCCTACTACTGTAGTATCACTACTACTACTGTAGTATCACTACTACTACTGCAGTACCACTACTACTACTACGGCATACTCTATATAGACACGAAGCTACGGGCTATTGACTGTCTGCATACACCGCGATGCGAACGACTGCATAACAATCTACCGTCTCTGTATACACGAGTCTATATGTATAGAACCACAAGACTCATCACTAGCTACACTTGATTAGTATACCACGAGCTGCTGCTGCTGGCTAGCTGGCTGGCTATCCTACACGAAGGGGAACGGGGGGCGAGAACGACCTTCCCTCGGCGATAGGAGCCGGCGCTGGAGGAAGGAGGCTTTAGGAATCTGCATAGGCGAAGGAGCCTTTAAGATCCTGCATAGGAGAGAGTTACGCTCCAGATAGCCGATCAGCGCGGATCATCCGATCGCAATGCCGCTCGCAGCGCGACGCGAACGACAATATTAACAATGAGGCATTAAATAGTTACGAAGCGGCTCTAAGAAAAAAAAACCCAGGTCCCTGTCATAACGTCACACACGTGCGCGTTATTTCTCAGCATGCCCAGTCGTGGTGGGAAATCCAGCACACGCTACTCGTTATCATGTAATAACATTCGATGTTTGACTGGCCGTGTCATATGAAACGATGTATATTGTTTTCTTCAGTTTAATCGCCGCCGCTATAGCGCATCTAACTTTAAATGTCGTAATCTGCAATGCGCCTTTGGAGTTCAGCGGAGGGCGAACTCGATTCGCGTTTCGCTCGCTGGCCGCTCTGTCGCCGCCAAGAGCTCTCCTTGAAAGCTTCCTCGAAACCTCTCCCGAGATGACAGCAACCTCCACTTTTGCCAGCCAACTGCTACCCACCCCCGATGGGTTGACTCTGGCGCAACGCTCGCGCCCTCCTCTTCCCATATATGCAATGCGTGCGCGCGGCGTGTGTGAGTGCAGTTCAGCGTGCGCGTGTGTGTGAGAGTGCGTGTGTGTGTGTGTGCGCGTGTGTGTGAGTGCAGTTCAGCGTGCGCGTGTGCGTGTGTGTGTGAGAGTGCGTGCGCGTGCGCGCGGCGTGCGCGTGTGTGAGTGCAGTTCAGCGTGTGTGTGTGTGTGTGTGCAGCTTGCGCGTGTGTGTGAGTGGAGTTCAGTGTGC
>CM025641.2:8002957-8020167 GCA_014621495.2 Entosphenus tridentatus | reverse complement strand
CCACATTTAGAATCAACGTGCGTTTAGAGTATTTGGCTGCTATAAATCTCCACACCATAATCAATTTCGTTGAGCTATCATTTGGGGCCAGGGCGCTTCTGATAAAGAGCTAAATAGCTCAGTGCGCCTTACCTGGTAAAATATAAAATAAAGTTGTTATCGCATTGCGCTGTGAAGACCAGTTTGATCCCTGCTACCTTCTCTCTCTTAACAGCCGAGATGATGATTCACCATTAGGTCGTGTATGTATGATGTAAATAAAAAACATTAACTCTCCATCACCCGAAGGAGACAATCAACATTATTTATCACGTCATAGACAAATATGCCAAATTGATTTGGCTTTTCAGCCAAAATCAATGTTGAAAAGCAACCCGGGTTTGCTGCAAAACCAAACCAAGTGGCATAGTTTCCCACGTGACGACTGCTGGATGAAGACCTACTGTCTAAAGCGTCATAAATCGCACGATTTCTGCACTGGGGAAATTCACAAGATTCCCCAATACGCGTCGAGCACAGGACCGCAATGGATGAGTCGAATGCGAGGACAAAGGGGGACGTCATTCGCGGTGCGCTTCTCGGGACAGCAGGACGCTTACTCGTGCGGCGATGATGTGGTTTGGATCCCGGGAAAGTAATGCGTCGAGTCGCAGTCAACACTGCGGTGGTTGTCGAATAGAAAAGTTCCACATACGTACGTACGTACATACAAATCAGCTGTTCGGTTAGATATCCACATCTGACACGTGTACGTGTAAGTGCAGCAGTTACATTTTCACACAAAATAATTCATCACAATGCTTAATGGATACAACACTACCATCAAATTGGGTCCGTGCCATGCTCAACGTATGTTTGCAACTGCATAGCTCTAATGGGCGGATTTCAGCTGGCTGCTGCAACCTGGAATGTACAGGGTGCTTCAAAAAGATGTGAACACTTCCGGGAATTTGCAACAACGCCACAAGAAATGTTTTGCCTTCGGGCTCTGGAGACCACCTGGAGAAGATTCCAGGGCACGCGTTGGCAATGATGGGGAACAAGTGGAAACACTTTGACTTCTTGAAGCTATAAACATACATTTGTTATCATGTTACAGTGTATAATGCGTTGGTTTTATATCCTCAAACTAAGCCGAGTTGGAGCGGACCCATTGTGATCACACGTCGTGCGTGAAGGAGGTTCCTGAAAGAGGTGAAATTGAGCTGTTGACTAAGCAAAGAAGTGCAACATTTGACCACGTGTACAATACTGAACTTGAACTCATGGCAGCTCATAACGTGTACATTTTTCATACGAAGAAACATATCATCCACACTGCCCAAATAACCACCCCCCCCCCCCACATTACTTCCAAAGGTTCTCAACATTTATTGTTCATTAAGAACTCCTAGATTTTGGCGAGGAGAAGTGACTAATTACGTATTAGCATAAATAATGCTAATAATTACGTGGAAAAAGAATACAACACCGGACCACGGCGAGCTCGTGAAATTCTTTGCGGCAAATTTTTGTTTAGCCGATCACGGACCGGGGAGGGGGGGGTCATCATTGGGTCTTTCCCCCCTTTTCAAAGAAGCTCTCCAACGACGTTTGTTTTTTTACTCATTTTGGCTACTAGGGGTTAGCAGCTTGTGGGCTTACCAAAACTGTGACTGAGACAAGTGCGCGGTGCGGGAAAGAAACGCCGACGGAAGTGGTAAATAAGATAATGGGGGCGGGGGGCCACGCGCGGACTCACTGCTCTCACCTCCTGCTGTCTGGCCTGGTTCCTCACATGCCACGGACTGGTACCGGTCCATGGCCTGGGGGTTGGGGAATCCTGGGTTAGAACATCAACCATTGCATTTCAGTATCTGCCCCGTTCTCACAGCGCGGGGCTCTCGCGACGGCGTACGTTTCACACACTTTTAATCTGCAGCAGTCTCGCGGCAGACACGACGTTGCCACGTGTAACCCCAAGAGCCAGCAATTTGCAGGTAAATATTCACATTTTTCAATTTGGACCATGATGCTGCTCGGTACGCAACGGCCTACTCATTTCGAATCACGTCAGGGGATCTTTTTTCTAACGTCCATTTTCAGAAGCGGGCCGCGCGTGCGTGTGTACACTTCGCGCACTCGCAGTATTGACCGGGGCGGCTGCTGGGGTCGAACCGCGAACCCTGCGACGAGCGGCGAATGGCCGCTACAGCTTGGGCCACGTCACCGCACGCCGCCCACACAAATACACGGCGCTCGTGCTATCGTTCACCCGCCAGGGCCTCCAGACGTCGCACGAGTCAAACGCGTTGTTGTTGTCGATCTTGAAGGTTTGCCACTTACAGTTGTTTGACCTCTTGATGCCATGCCAATGCTCCTCTCAAGTAAGTGCCCTTTGTCTACCATCTGAAAACACACCCCAGCTATCCACAACCCCCCCGCCACCCCTTCTAGATTCCGCCTACAATGCCTACATGCAAGTTGCTTGTCCAATTTTGCTAAGAAATTCCTAAAAAACATCCTCTGCATGCACCCAGATTCAACAGCTGCACGCTTATGTTCTTGTTGCTTTGTAAAAGTTCAGGATTCGAAGCCGTAGATTATTGTATTTGTATTTCTATAACATCCAAATGCAACTGCATTTCAAGACCCTGCTTCGTAAAACACCCATCTCTTTGCACGAACTTGTAGATCTTTATTCCTCTGGCCAAGTGCTTTATGCAGTCCATCAAAAAAACGTCGCTTCTTGAGCAGGATATTAACAATAGATACAATTTATAACGCGCGCATATTTCACAAATCGGATGCATTGCCTGATCGAGAACTCGCAGGCGCGGATCCAAAGCTCACAGTCCCTCATATGGCAGCACGAACAGGTGAGAACATGAACTGCTTACGCCTGGACAGGTAAAAACCTGAACCGGTGAGAGCCTGAACGAGTGAGAGGCTGAACAGGATACGCTGTACAGGTGAAAGCCCGAACTCGTGAGAGCATGAATAGGTGAGAGCATGAATAGGTGAGAGCATGAATAGGTGAGAGTATGCACGGGTTATAGCCTGAACGGGTGCGAGTCTGAACGGGTGAGAGTGTGACGAAGTGGGTGGTAATTGGATGCTGCGTGTGTGCGGATGATCGGCGCGGCCTCGAACAAACGCCGGTTCTGGGTACAACGAGTGGATTGTACGACTTGCTCCGTAGCGTGCAACAGTTTTGCTGTGGTCAATGGACGTGAGAAGGGTGGGGGAGAGGTATGGAGAGAGGGCGAGACATAGAGTAGGGAGAGAGGGGGTCGAGAGAGAGGGGGGGTAGAGAGAGAGGGGGGGTAGAGAGAGAGGGAAGGGGTAAGGAGGAGAGCAGAGCAAAGCATTGAAAAAAGAAAAAAAAGAAAAAAACGAAGCAAAGTGCCGACTACATCGAGCATCTTCTTGTTTCCTCTGATCGTAAAAAAAACAGAGAGAACTCGGTGGCACAGGACAGCGATCGTGTGCTGTGTCTGCGGTCTGATGGGGGAGGCAGTTCAACGTGTTTGGTGAAGCTGTGCATGCCATGTGGCTGGGCCTGATGCCACAAGACAAACATCGAGACAGGTCGCTTTGGAGCTGCTGTGAACTCGATTGTTGTGGTGGTTTTTTTCTCTTTCTGATGTCCGAGGAAGGATGGCATTGCAAATAATCAAGGCGAGTGCCAACAACACAGGTGAGAGTCTGAACAGGTGAGAGTGCCTGAACACGTGACAGAGCCTGAACAAGTGACATAGCCTGAACACGTGACATAGCCTGAACACGTGACAGGGACTGAACACGTGACAGAGCCTGAACAGGTGAGAGAGTCAGAACAGGTGACAGAGCCTGAACAGGGGAGAGAGTCTGAACACGTGACACAGCCTGAACACGTGACAGAGCCTGAACAGGTGAGAGAGTCTGAACACGTGACAAAGCCTGAACACGTGACAGAGCCTGAACAGGTGACAGAGTCTGAACAGGTGAGAGAACCTGAACAGGTGAGAGAGCCTGAACAGGTGAGAGAGCCTGAACAGGCGAGAGAATGAACATCTGCCAGAGATGCGCAGGTTTAGGCGCTGGCCACGAGCGGTGGCTGAGGTCCCGGCGGGGCTGGGGACGTGTTCGCTGTGGCTGCACTAAAAACAAACTGTGGCCTCGTGTGTCACGAAGCGCTGGAGTTGGCGATCGCCATGGGGTTTCATTGTGCTGAGAACGAGCTTCGTCGAGTGAGAGTCCAAGGTGATGCCGATGATTTTCTGATTATTTGAGAGGTTGGTGGTGGCGCCAGCTATGAGTAGAAGTTCGAAGCAGCGACGCCGTGGGCGAGTCGCTGTCTTGTTCACGAGGAGGTGAATTGGCCAAAGCCAACGCTGCACGGTCGAGGTGCAGTTGGTCAAGCGGAATGGGCACTGAGTGGAGGTGATAATTGAGTGTCGATGACGTCGGTGTGGAAGTTTGTGTGTCGTTACTGTCGATGAGGCGACCTATTGGGGTCAGCGCCAGGTTTCTTCGTTAGAGGAGTTCCTTGACCCAAATTCAGTGATGGTGGGAAAAGACGATATTGAAAGGCGTGGACAACGTGAGCAACTCGTTTTGACAAATTCAACGGAACACAATTCTTGAAGGCGCTGGCTGGCAGGAAACACAGGGGAGAGGTTATTTTTAATTATGGAACTGAGGATGAGATTGAGGACCTTTTGGGCTCTAACAGGTGGGAGCGAGAGTGTAGAATGAGGAGTGAATGAAGGAGTGGCGGGAGATTGAGCACCGCAGGCCACAATTTCACTTCCTCGTGGTGGAGGCAATGTTAGTAAATGTATCGCATTTACTAACATTTGTCTTGAGCTTCTTATCCTTCCTTGGCATGATGTCCGATGTTTCAGACATCATGCCTGGAGTAAAAAGATTGGCTTTGATCATGGGACCGTTTATAAAGTGCGGCTAGGACTTGTTTAATTAAGTGAAATGATATTTTTTGGTTCTTTCGTTAAAGTCACGGAGATAGAATAAAAAAAAGTGAATAAAAATATAAATTAAACTTTTAAAACTTAATAACCATTGCTACAGTCTACATTATAGACTGCCAATACGCTCACCAGCTTAAAACCAGGCTACAGTCTACATTATAGACTGCCAGTACGCTCACCCAGCTTAATAACCATTGCTACAGTCTACATTATAGACTGCCAGCACACTCACCCAGCTTAATAACCAGGCTACAGTCTATATTATAGACTGCCAGTACACTCAACCAGCTTAATAACCAGGCTACAGTCTACATTATAGACTGCCAGTACACTCACCCAGCTTAATAACCATTGCTACAGTCTACATTATAGACTGCCAGTACACTCACCCAGCTTAATAACCAGGCTACAGTCTACATTATAGACTGCCAGTACACTCACCCAGCTTAATAACCAGGCTACAGTCTACATTATAGACTGCCAGTACACTCACCCAGCTTAACCATTGCTACAGTCTACATTATAGACTGCCAGTACACTCACCAAACTTAATAACCAGGCTATAGTCCACATTATAGACTGCCTGTACACTCACTCCGATTAAGAACCAGGCTGCAGTCTACCTGAGTGTGTTTTTAATTCACTTTATTTTGTATTCTTATTTTTCTATCTACGTGACTTTACCGACAGAACCAAAGGATAGGAATTCCCGCATTCACGAAAGTTTTCAGTCAAAATATAAGTAAAATGGTTACGGTGTCCAGAAGCTGTTTGGAACATCGGGTAGTGTGGCATGACCTTGTGATCATGAGTCCACTGCTCTACGGCAGGGGTGGGGAACGTCCGGCCCGCGGGCCGTGTAAGGCCCGCGGAATCATTTGGTGTGGCCATGCCAAGGCAACCACAGGCGGGACTCGAAATTCAATAAATCTAGGAGCAAACCTGGAAAAGCAGTTGCGGGTAGCAACATCATCAATACCAGCTAACATCACACGCCTCGCCAAAGAGAAGCAGTTCCAGCCATCACATTAGGGGTGAGTTAAACACATTCCTGCGGAGGGAGCTGGTAGGAACGTTGGGTTGCTCGGTCAATGGCCAGGGTCAACGGCGGCGTGGTGTATTCCGCAAATATGCCCGACTGTGAGGGCGGGCACAAGCCGGCGTGAGTAGGTTAAACGTTGAGTTTTATAAGGGCACCACAGGGTGACCAGCCCCTCCCCACCCAGCCCCACCCCTCCCACCCAGCCCCTCACCACCCTCCCCTTCCCACCCAGCCCCACCCTCCTCTCCTCACCCAGCCCCTCCCCACCCAGCCCCTCCCTGCACGTCGGACACAATAATCCCCTGTGGGCTGGTGTAACCAGGAGGTTCCTGCCAGTATTAATTGTTTGCCCAAATATAACAACAGGCTAATTTTTAAGTTGATAATTTTGCATGGCCCGCAAATCATGTTATAAAATATCCAAATGACCCTTGTCAGCAAAAAGGTTCCCCACCCCTGCTCTACGCGGTGTGAACTTCCAGCCACAGACTTCACCGTTAGAACACGACCGCGTGTGTCGTCTCGGTTGTGCTGCACAGCTGTCTCCGACGTGTCTTGGGATTGCACCGTGGTTGTTCAGGATGGTGTCCGACGTTTCGCCCCACGTGCTGGGACCTTTTTCAGAAACGAAACTCTTTTTTTTCCTAGAGGCGTGATGTCTGAAACATCGGACATCATCAGAATCCTGGTGGGATCCGATGAGAGCTATAACAAACACACACAGTACAACCCCGAAAACACATCGGAGCGTCATCGTTAAATAATGAAATAACCGTAACCATTTATTGTAATCGACGTCATATACAACATCTGACGTGGAATGCGATTTGAAATGGGAAATACTTATTATTGGTTTTTTTATTGTTTGTGTTGCCATTTTTGGACTTTCCATAGAGAAACCAGAAAAGCCACAACATGAACCCGCTTGATGCCCACCACAGTGATTTTGCTCGTGTAACAGTTTGCAAGTATTTACTATTGAGGAACAAGCACGCCAAGCGAATCTTAATCTCACGCGCCACCAGAAGGGCAGCAATAATGTTGAAACCATCTGATGATTCCATAAACCACGTGGCAGGCACGGACATGAAGAACGTGGACAATCTGCTAACTCCAACCTCCACCTACATTGTTTCAGGGAATGACCCTTATTCTTTGTTTTTTCGGCAAAGTCACGTAGATAGAAAAAACGAATTAAATTAAAATAAAATAAATTAAAAACAAAAGCAACATTTTTAAATAAAAATAAAAAACCACGACGTTTCGATCGAAACGTCGTGGTTTTTTGCTTTTATTTTTATTTTATTTTTATTTTCTATCTACGTGACTTTTCCGAAAGAACCAAGAATATGAATTCCTGCAGTCACAAAAGTTTTAAGTCGGAATGACCCTTCTTCGCCGCAAGAGAGATAGTCTATCTTAGCGCAGTGTTAATAGCGGGTGTTGACTTATATATATAATTAATATGCTTGTGCATCACCGCCAATGCCGTAGAAGCAATAGTTTTGTTTAAATCCTCCAAAGTGCTGCCAACTATCGTAATTGTGGCACACACGCACACACAAAGATCCCCCATGTAGCCTTAACAGATTGTTGGAGCAAGTGCTGTTAGCGAGCACCTATTAAGGCTGGCACGGCACACGAGGGGTTGGGTGGCCAACACCACGCCTGGCCGCCTTTGTCTCTCCAGTGGCGATGTTTACACACCGCACCAGGTACTCATTTGAGGCTGAGTCGACCTAGAGGAGGCCCAGGACCGGTTCAGATAATCGTCACTGGTGTTGACCGTGAGCAGGAATCGAACTCGGGTGGCCGGGTTTGTAGCGGAGTGCGCTATGCTACCGCTCCACGCACACACAGACACATGCGTGCACGCACGAGAACATCTTTTGCGTTTCATAATTTTTTCTGCACCCGACGAAAAATAAACGTTTGAAGTTGCAATCAAAAAAATCAAAACCACTTTTTGTCTTGAGTGATGACGATCGCATGTGTTGTGATCGAAACGTCTAATGTTTTTTTTTTATTTTCTTTCAACCTACTATCTACGTGACTTTAACGAAAGACCCAAATAACTTGGACAAAGATGTTTTAGTTTGCTTGCTTTTCTCCTTTTTTTTAAACTTGCAACGCAAACAATGCAAGAGAATCTGCCAGGCCGCGAGCAGATATCTCTGCCATCGCGAGAGAATCTCAGCTGCCTTGGGTTCCGCAATGTGCCAGTTTGGCCTGTCCCATTTCCCGGTAGCCTGAAAACGCACTTGTCACACATGAAAAACTGCCCCTCTATAAATGCGCGTGGTACGCATGTGGCCCGGTTGATATAACGGCAGGGCAGCGAAGTTCCTCCAAACCTAGTTTTTTTTTCTCTCCAGCTTCCTTAAAGTTGTTTGGTTTGCGCGCCATTCCCATCGCCACGTGCACCGGCAGGCGGTAAGAGTCTGCGTATTCCCGTAAGCAGGACTGGATATAAATACACAACGCACTCTACAACACAAAACACCGAGCAATTTTTTTTAACACGGTTAAAAAACAAATAGGCACGAGTTTCAAAAGCACACGGATGGTTGATTTCCCCAAAAATCTGTTTTACAGTCTGAACATTTTCTTTGGGTCTTTCGGTAAAGTTACATAGATAGGTTCAAAGAAAATAATTAAAAAAAACTACGAAGTTTCGATCGCAACACATCGAAACGTCGTAGTTTTTGTTATTTTCTTTTATTTGAACCTATCTACGTGACGTTACCGAAAGACCCAAAGAATATGAATTCCTGCGGTCACGAAAGCTTTAAGTCAAGATTTAGTCTGAACATTGTGTTTTATATGTGTGGTACCACACAACATTCAAACGTTTCATTCAATTAAAGTACGTGTAAACATATATATAAAGATTTTTAGGATTGTACTTTTGGTCAAACTGCGTGCAGCTTTCAGATTGTTTCGTTGTTGTTTGTTGTTGTCAGTCTCTAATCCTCCACACCTGGGCAAGGCCCTCACTCAACTCCCCTTTAAGCACCTCCGCTTAGCACGGTCGGCTACGTACGGTGCTAAAGAAGTTCAACATACATAGTTGCTTCTGTCGATTAGTGGCCTCCGAAGCATTTGATTTCATCTCACTGCTGCCATCCCTCCCACCGTCTTCCTCCGCTCCTCTTGCCCTCTCTCGATTTCACGCGGTGTATGTTTTACGCGGCACACAATAGATGCGTTTGAGTGAACTACATCGTTGTTGTAGTTGGGAAAAATTCGTCAGGATTATTGGTGGAAGTTTTTGTCAAAGCTCATTCATGGCGGGTGCCACGCGCATAGCACCTACGGCAAGACTGACTGAACCAAAACTAGGACAATTCTCAAAGCCACACGGGGCCACAATAAGACCGAAATGCACTACATTATATGGTGCAATAATTAACTGGAAAGTTTAACTTAATGTAAACTCTATACATTCTTGTCATATCGGTGATTGATTTACAACTCGAATGAGCATTTGCAGTAGCGGTGCTCATCTCCTGTTTACCGCCATGAGCCAGTCGCGGAAATTCCACGTTCCAGTGGCGGGGTGGGGAGGGGCAGTCTCTCCATTGGGAAATCCCTGTTGACCCTCCCCCCCAACAAAGTGGTACTCATTTTAATCGACCCTGGAAAATATCTTCTTTCGTATGGCAAGGTGAGATTTGCAACGTGAGTGTATAATCGATGATATTAAGCCGTATCGTAGCCTCTGTGGAAGCTTGGAGAAATGATGGATTGAGTAAAACCCATGGGTGGAGTTTGCGGGGGGGGGCAAGGGGAGGAGGGGCAATGCCCCTCCCAAACTAAACACTCTTATTAATTTATTTTCAGTACTTTACAATTAAGAG
Source organism: Entosphenus tridentatus (assembly GCA_014621495.2). Lineage (NCBI taxonomy): Eukaryota > Metazoa > Chordata > Hyperoartia > Petromyzontiformes > Petromyzontidae > Entosphenus > Entosphenus tridentatus. The sequence continues at coordinate 8,010,313 of CM025641.2, read as the reverse complement.
CATTAATTAATCAGTTACATGCACCCTCGATTCCTAATGTGAGGGACAAAGCGAACTCCTGCCTCCCCCCTACCACCAAATATAGAAGTCAAACTCTGCCTGTGGTGAAAGCTCCAGTCTCGATTGGAACTGGTAATCTCATTGCGAACTGCTCGCTCTACTGCGGAGCTGTGTGAAATACACAATGACGACGCATACCGAAACGGGAGGGGTTTGTTTTTTTCAAAAAAAATAATTACATGAAATCTGTGCAAAGGACCTATTGGCAAAAAAGAAATGCTTTAAGTTACTGAAAGAGACAGAACACATGGCTCACGAGACATACATTTTTACCAATGAAAAAGGGTTGGGCAATGAAGCTAGCCGGGTAAAGAGCTAAAATGCTTAGATGAATCGTTTAAACACAATGTCTAAGATCGGTGTTCACGTGGACAAAGCATAACGTACGCCTCTACAGGATACCACAAGTCCAAATTTATTTTGTTTAACAGGAAGAGACCAAGGACGAGTCTCATTTACAAGAATGACCTGGGTACCCAAACTATCAAAAGCAAAACAAATAACGCGAGGTTCAGCGATAAAACGAATATAATCAGAGCAAAAAACCAACGGTGTCACGTGGGAAATCGAAAATATTTCACAACATAACTCAACGTTAAATAATAAATTCGCTGAGCCAAGAAAATGACAAAAGGAAAAAAAACATTGCACAGCAATTAAGTAAAGCAATCGGAAACAACAACAATAAAACCAAAACACTGCATCAAACGAGGAATCGATAATATTGCAAACATAAATTACCATTAAGCAATCAAAACTGCAGTGTCACAGTAGTGAGGCATTCATCAAGCAGTTACAAAAAAAAATTGTAGTAAAAAAAAACATTGGATCCATGCACATTCATGCGAAAGCTAAAGATGTAACGTATGAAACATGGTCACTCAATAAAATACACTTCCAGTTGTGAAACAAGAAACAATGGTCTTTGAGTGAAATAACAACGAATGCAGGAATTGATGTCGAACGTTTTAAGGCACTTGGCTTCCCCATATTGCAACGCAGGTCTGTCGATGTGACAGCCACTACGCGAGACAAAACAAACAATGGGGGTTTCACCAGAGGTCGCAACCGGGTACCCGATACCCGTACCCTACCCGATACCCGGCTACCCGTACCCGGCCGGGTACGGGTACGGGTAGCCGTTTGCGACCCTGGTGCGGCCGGGTACGGGTACGGGTAGGCCGTGAGTCACTGGTGAGTAACCGTTTGTCACTCATTTCGGGTAGGGTACGGGTACGGGTAGGGAACGGGTACCCGTACCCGGCCCATTTGCGACCCTGGTGCGGCCGGGTACGGGTACGGAATCAAAACCCGTTTGCGACCTCTGGGTTTCACGCATCAATCTGTTCCCCTAGCCATCCCTGTTCATCAACGAGCTTGTGGTGGGGCCAGGGGGTGAACTCTCAGCTGGGATGTCTATGTGCTGCAGAAGATGCCAAACGGGGCTCTTGTTCACGACCATGGCGGAAACCATGGCCATCTTCTTCTTCATAACATCCGCCACGGGTTTGCTCATCATCTGCAGAGGCAACGGCGCATGGTCAATGCACGTTGGCACACTGCAATCCACGGCGATAGCCGTGGTCGGCTACGATCAACACGGTTGGCTTACGTAGGGTGCGAAAGTCAATGTGCCTCCGATACAGGTCTTGATGCTGCTCAGGTGACCAATATTATTTTTGAGACGAACACTGATATTGCAACCTGTATTTTGGTTTTATTTAATCATCATGTATAATTAATGCCATGTTTAATGGCACACAAGTAAGTCAGGAAGCACCATACAGGTGACCTGAATGTGCAATATTTAAACCGTTAATAGAACAATAAAGGCATTTTATTTACATTTTTAACTCCTGGTGATGAAACAAACATTAAACAAAAATCCAGTTTCTGTGCACAGGTCCAAAGGTCCGAAATGCCAAACAACCAGCAACATTAGCACTCCTAAGTTTGTAATAGAGTTGACAAGTTTCTTGAATTGAATCATGTGAATATGTCACTGTGGTGTGACATTGGGCCTAAAGCGACATGAAGGCCTTCACACAATATTCTTCAGTGATCTGTCCTACATACACATTTAAACTATAATATCTGTTACAAATCAGATGAAACAGTGGTTTCCATCATACTATATTCGACAACGTTTTTCTGGCTGGATTCCTGGCTGGCTGGCACGTGTGCGGCGATGACATCACCTGCATCCCACATCATCACGCCTCCAACCCTCCCACCCACCCTTAACCCCGGCCGCGTATACCACGCAAACGTGTGTGATAGGCTATCATGCTATTAAATCATACTATTATACAATGTTGAAAAACGTTTTGCTGGCTGCCTGGAGGATGGACGGTCCAGTCCAAAGGACGTGTGGTCTGCGAGTTGCATTCATAAATATAAATATGAATATCAAATATAACCTCTCATCTCTACAATCCTAGTTGAGAGCTCCAAGAAAGAAAAACATTGTCACCTTGAGCCACCCGACTCTACCGGACATCTGTGAAAACAGAGCTTTATAGCTCATCGGATTCCTCCTGTATAAATACAATGAACGTGCCGGTCAAACTTCTGCAGAGTACACCTGCGGGCTGATTGGGGAGAACAGCAATGCTTGAATTCCCTTCGCATCGCATTTGACGGCCTTCGTGGAAAGGGAAAAGTGTTGCTCATAATTGGGAGTCCACTGTTCGGAGGCATCTTAACGGTTCAAATTAAAAGCTATACGTGGATTTATTTTTTCTGGTGAGATGTGCATGCGTACCTTCGTGATGGTGGACATGACTGACATCACTTCCTTAATGTTGTGTACTGGCATGATTTTCAGATTCGTCGTTAAGAATCTGTAAAATACGTGTTTCAATCGAGCGGTGAAGCGTTTATGAGTTACACGCTGTCAATTGCGTATGCTTGCATGGCATTGCACTGCATCTACGTGCATGCTGTTTGTTCAGTTAAAGTTTTTCTACTCAGAATTTTATAGTGCCGTACATTTTTGTTCTTGTACCAACGTCTTCCGCATTCATGAATACGCAGAGGGCATAATACTTTCCTTGCAAGTCGCTTTTGTTAAAGTCGAGCTCTCTGAATCACCACACGGGCATTACCTTAAACACAGTAATCCATCTCCTAACTCGAACGTGACATCTGTACCTTACGTGACATCTTCATATAGTTCAGAAAAAATGTGCACTGTTAAACACCATTGACACTGATCTCCTTCTCACAATACCCAATACATCACTTATATTTATATTACGACCTTAAGAGACAAACCCCTTAAGTAAATCCACAATTTTTGAAATGTATCGCTGTTTGTTAATCCGACATTGTAAAACACGAATTAGGTTTTCCGCAATGTTTAAAAACTTCAGTTCTTCAAAGTGATCTGTATTTGTGGGAACGGGTGCTTCCTGGAAAGAATGATCTTGAGGAGTGAGCACTCGTAGGCGCATGAGAAATTTTACGCAGTTTGTCGAACACGCCGTCTGATATTTAGTTTTTACCATAATAGACAATCAAACCGCATATTCATTCATTATTGAATTCTATAACGTGCACACATTGAACTTAAAAGGACATTCAGAGGCACATGCAATCATGCATTTTGTCTTGTTGAAGACTGAATGCTGTAAGGTGAATTCACCATTTTAGTTTTTCTAATCAAATTATCATCAGCCATGATCCATCCACTGCTGGATAAAGCCGTCATCATATCTCACGTCCTGCGATGATGCTTAATCCATAAAGCCCTTGCACACGAGCTGATATCATTGCTTCATCTCCACACTGGACGTACTCCGAGGTGTGTGCTATCTCTCGGCTGCCTCTCTGTTGTTATCAGGAAGCCACTGGAGCTATGCACTTTTAAATCTAAATTGAAAACGAATTTCTTCAGAAGTGCTTTTTGTGTTTAGTTTGTTGTTCTTTCCCCAGCATCTCCGATTAGCACGGTTGGCTATGTACGGTGCGAAAGAAGTTCAACATAGAGTATAAATAAATATTCTGATTCTGACATTGTAAGGTTCGACAAGCGACCATCGTCCCTTCTCGCAAACGTGTCCTGCTAAAGCCCACTAACTTTTATTGACACTCAGTGTAATGCCTTTAATTGCATTTTGTTGCATGATTCAAGTGTTCCTCTTCCCGTGCCTCAGTATATTTCTCAGGATGCGCGTGTGTCTCTCTCTCTATGCTTCATTGGAATTTTGCAATGTTTTTCCCCAGTTTTTTGTTCACATTTTTAGGCTTTCCAAAGATAAACGGTGTGTTTTGGTTTATATTCCATTTCAAATATTTTTCAATGACTGTACACAATATGTATAGAATTTGCAAATGTATGTTTTTTTATATTCATGAGCAATTTAAACAATTACATTCCTTGCTTTAGTCAGCAGCGTATTTTGTTGCAAGTAAAACATATAGTGTGCGTGTACGTAAATGAAACGTAAAAAAAAACCCGTCGGCTAAGCTATAGTGGAATCGTTACATAGCTATCGGCAATTATGTGAGCTCTAGCAATTCGTGTGTGGTAAAAAAAGACCCAGCAAAACGAAGACAGCACACGGCAGCGAGAGTGCGAGCGGACGGCACGCAATGTGGGCAGAGAGAGAGAGATGATGGTGGGCTCGCTTCCCGTACGACTGAAATTCCCCCACAATCAATACTCACACCTGCGTGCCGTTATGCAACACGCTCGCAACATAAAGTGTCACACACTATCCGCACGACGCACGTTCGGTAAAGCTTTGTTTGAAGAACACTGCGAAAATGTCCACGTAGCATTCCACTAATTCGAAAAAACCAAAGGCTGGGCTTGTTAGATCTCTCGTGCGGGTGGCATCACGCTCACGTGACCAAGTGAAAAACTTGTCTTCCCCCCATACCTCAACTGCAGGTGGTGCATACTCTGCATTTCCTTCTGTCCGTGGAAGCTGGCGATGAGTAAGAGAAAGCTGTTGCGATGCACCGATGAGAACTTTTCAATCTCGAGCAGGACGGGGCTCTTCATTCCCTCAGACATTTCCTCCACCGTGACAAGCTTAAAGGCCACACCTGCACTCAGCCGCAAAATAACAGAACTGGACACTTTGCTCGGTGGGAAAGTTGCGTATTCCAGAGCGGGGCAGCCTTCGACGCTGCGAGGGACTTCACGTGTTGAAAACGTGCGCAGTTGTAACTTCAGCGTTAGAAAGTGTTACCCGTTACGTTTACCAATAATATAATTGGGATATTGCTTTATTTTAAAAAATTGTGAATTGTAATGTTTTTTAATCACAAAATGTGAAATTGTATTATTTTTACGCTGATTTTCATCCAGTTTTTTGCAACAACAATAAAAAATGTTCATGCCGATACACATTATTTCTATTTTGCTTTTAAAGTACGCGTGACAAATTGAAAACATTGCAGTAATATTAGATAATAATATAGTCTGCGGCAACAAAATGCTTAATAATAATAACGTCTTGCAGCCCAATTATTTGATCAATAGAGTAGTGCGTATTTGCCAAAGCAATACAGAGTAAAAAGTTAATTTATAATATTACATCTGTGAGGCATTGGAATCAAGACCTCACAAAGCACTATTGTTAAAATGTGGTGCAGTATTAATCAACACGTGTTAATTTTATAATATTTAGGTTTCGTTTATATTTCATCATCAGCACCAAGACTCTGCTATCTATGAATCATCTTTCACTGCTGGAATCCTCAACAATGGCAGATTATATGCTGTATTGAGGCCACAATTTATTTGGTGCGCTGGTATTCTTGACGAGTCGATCGCACCACAACCCCTAGGCGAGTGAGCTGTGGGTTACGAACTTTTCTGTTTTCAAGGCAGGCTTAATGCAACAAAAAACGCAATGGCAAAATTTTAAATGCACTTATTCGCGAACGGGCTGAGACCATAACACCTGTCACAGTACACAGGATAACCTGGTTAACCATTGGTGTCAGCCGTGCTGCTTTTGTACTCCAACAGAGAGGTGACGTGACTCGATACACGTGTCGCAAGATCAATAAGAATCGCTGCACCATTACAGCCATACTCGCTGCAGTGAGACAAATGGCCCTTCGCGTGTTAGTCGACTTGTCATTCACTACGCGTAGTGATTTCCTGCTCAAAATGAACAATGAGGCAGTGCTCATCTCCAGTTTACAGCCTGGCCCAAGACCGAAAATTCCACATTCCTATGACGGGGGATGGGAGCGGTCTTCAAAGGGCAACCACTTGAAATCCCTACGAAGTCCTGAGTCAAACAAGATTTGAAGTCGCAGCCTTCTGACTTTGAGCCGCTGAGTCAACCTTGCCGGCCACCTTGTCACGAGACAATGCCGTACGTGGCACACGGGTGAGTGAGTGAGTGAGATAAGGTGCGATCAACTCTACCTGAACGTGGCAAAATAACGACGCCTGGTCCAACGGAATCAGAGTAGCGCACCTTCATCTTGCACTCCGCTAACTTCCAGATGAGTTCGTGTTCCTTGAAACACGAGGGACGCAACAAGCCAGCTTTCATTCAGAGCAGTAAAGTTGATGAACGTGACACCACATCAAGATGCTGTACAAAAGTGAGGGGCACATGTTGGGAGGAAAGGCAATGGATGATGAAGAGTATCAGGAAGGTTGGGGTACAATGGAGAAATAACCACAGGTAGACCTTGAACAGGGGGTACAGCCTGGCGGATGACCAGGGGAGTCATTCGAGAACAGTGGTCGGCAACTTTTCAAAGAAGAAGAGACATTTTTGGGGTTTTTGGCCAAAATAGTTCGAGAGCCTCATCACACGAAGAACGACTTCTACACAAACATAGCAAGTATACAGCAGATGACAAACACATTCTGACTTCAATAAACAAAATAGGTGATGGAATAAACTGCATATATCCGCATGCTGCTCCAGAGCCGCAGGTTGGTGACTCCCTGTGCTTAGAGTTAGAAGCAGCAGAGGACAAGGAGCGATCGCCTCCGTGTAAGGGGCCGTCCATAAATGACGTCACGCGGTTTTGGACGATTTTTCGACCCCCCCCGCACGGCGTCACAAAAAGTCAACCCCCCCTCCTCAAATATTACGTCACAAAGCACTGCCCCCCCCCCCAAAAAAAATAAAACATGCCTAAAATCGCTTTAAACTATTGTCATTGCAGTGCGTAATGTGCCGCTGCACTCTGGTGTTGTAGGAGAAAACATTTATATAAAAAAAGTATCTTTAATTAAGTAGAACGTGTTGTCTATATTTATTTAAAGTTGCGCATTTTGATGTGACGTCACACTTCTCAACCCCCCCCCCC
>CM025641.2:7963674-7997957 GCA_014621495.2 Entosphenus tridentatus | reverse complement strand
TGGGTGGTGGAGGGGTGGGGGCTGCTGAAGAGTGGGTGGTGGAGGGGTGGGGGCTGCTGAAGAGTGGGTGGTGGAGGGGGTGGGGGCTGCTGAAGAGTGGGTGGTGGAGGGCTGGGGGTTGCTGTGGAGGGGGTAGGGACTGCTGTGGAGGGGGTGGGGGCTGCTGAAGGGTGGGTGGTGGTGGAGGGGGTGGGGGCTGCTGAAGGGTGGGTGGTGGTGGAGGGGGTGGGGGCTGCTGAAGGGTGGGTGGTGGTGGAGGGGGTGGGGGCTACTGAAGAGTGGGTAGTAGAGGGGGTGGGGGCTGCTGTGGAGGGGGTGGGGGCTGCTGAAGAGTGGGTGGTGGTGGAGGGGGTGGGGGCTGCTCGCGCGCGCGTGACCGGGTCACGTGTTCCGCCATGGCGTTCCTGCTGCTCAACGCGTTCAGCTCTCCCGTCGGGCAACGCATTGGTGAGAGCGACAGCCGATCCCTCGCTTCACTTCACTCACAACAACAACAACAGCAGCAGCAGCACAACAACAACAACACGGCGACGTGGCGGGAAAGCGTTTAGCGACGTCGGAGTCAGTCGTGGCACTGTGGCTCGCGGCTGTGGTTTTGCAGATAGGAAGCAGCATCGAGAGCCATGCGTGTTGAAGGTGTTGCCACCGCCTATGGCTGCTGCTGCTACTGCGGTATGAGTGAGAACATTCGAGTGGCACTGCGTCTAATAGGCGTTGTCCTTTTGGTGTATCTCTGTCCGTGCCCGTCGCTTGTATCTGCTGCTGTTGCTGCTGTTGTCTGTCCGAGGGGATACGCGGCTTCGTGTGCACGTGTCGGGGCTGGATCGTTATTGTGAACGTTGGTTTTGTGGAGGCCTGATCATCCAGCAGTGGATTGACCATGGCTGGTGGTGGGGGGGGCGGTGGCGCAGTGGTTTACGCGGTGCTGCCACGACGATGATTTCCGGGCCACGGTCAAACATCAGTGGCGAGTGATCGGAGTTCCTCCTCCCTCCGCCTCACTTGCGTGGTGGTGGTGAAGTATGGTCAAACCACCCCCTTGATCGGCATGGCGTGGGCAGCGGCGGATTGACTGTGAGGTTATTACCCCGACTGTCTTCCACGTCAATCTCATGCACAACGCCGTGACGCCTGCTGGGATTGCTGCGCGTCTCGTCTGGGTCAAGCCGTTAAACAAAAAACATCGTCATCATCACCATCATCGTCAACATAACCATAATTCATCATCGTCGCCATCATCGTCATCATCATCACCACCATCATCATCACCACCATCATCGTCACCATCATCACCATCATCGTCACCATCATGACCACCATCATCACCATCATGACCACCATCATCACCACCATCATCGTCACCATCATCATCACCCCCCTGGCGGCTCTGTCGCGTGCACCTAGCCTGGTACACACAGCCTGGTACACACAGCCTGGTACACACAGCCTGGTGAACCTAGCCTGGTGCACGCAGCCTGGTACACACAGCCTGGTACACCTAGCCCCCTGTAAGTGACTGTGGTGTCTGTGTGTGTCTGTGTGTGCTGTGTGTGTGCTGTGTGTGTGTTTGTGCTGTGTGTGTGCTGTGTCGTGTGTGTGCTGTGTGGTGTGTGTCTGCGGTGTGTGTGTGTGTCTGTGGTGTGTGTCTCTGTGTGTGTGTCCCTGTGTGTGTGTGTGTGCTGGTCCGAAGCTAACACGCTGGGTGGGGCCGGGGGACTTCCTGCAGGTTGACTCGGCCCAAAATGTGTAGGGTTGCTCATCTTGCTTCAGTGCGACGATGATCAAGTGTCGTGGAGACACGGCTATGAAACGTCGTACTCGAATTGCAAATGTTGTGGAGTTGCTCTCCAACACACCGGTGTGCTGTACTAGTAACGAATTGGCACGTTCTGTTTACGTAAAACCCTTACTAGTTGGCTGTGTTGGGTGGTGGCGGGTTTAACGACACATTTATATATTTACGCGATCTAACCCAAGCAACTTGTATTAAAGGTGAATGTTGTCTCCCCACGTGTATGGTTACACACAACACTGCATTCATTGTACTGCAGCTTGTCGGTAAAGATGTCATTGTCAGTGATGATCCACCCAGTGGGTTAATGATGACCTCTCTCCCCAAGCTGTCAGGTCACGTCGCCATCCTGCGATCTAACGCATGCAAACCGAAGTGTCGTCTGTTATAATCCGTGAATAAATAATTAAAATTACTGCATCCCGTCATTTGCGTGAGTGAAATGTTGGAAACATCTTACGCGGTTACCAAAAAAAACCCACTTTATTGATCTTCAGCAATGCATGACAATTTGGCTTCAATAATTGTCTTTATTATCGGTGATTGTTGATTTATTCACGGCCAAGATGTAGACGAACACTTGGGACTCAGATCTCAATGGGATGTGTGTCACCAAAGCAGATCCGTGGAGGTTTGGAGATGTGACTCGTGATCAAATCACAGAGTGGTGGTGTAAGCGGGTAGCGCGCCACGCTACTAACCCGGAGACCCGAGTTCGATTCCCGCTCACAGTCCTGGGCCCTCCCCTAGGTCGACTCGGCCTCAAATGAGTACCTGGTGCGGTGTGTAGTAAAAACATTGCCACTGGGGAGACAAAGGCGGCCTGACGTGTTGCTGGCCACCCACCACCTCGTGTGCCGTGCCGGCATTCTTAGGTGCTTCGTCGCTAACAGCACTTGCCCCTACAGTCTGTCAAGGCTATCATCATCCTTGGGATATTTGTCTTTGTACAGTGCCGCATTGTGTTATTTACCGAGCTCTAACAATGTAGTAATACATTTTCAATAATGAACAGGACCCCAGTTATGGACAACCACACCCCTTGTTTGCTGTGGTAGTTTAATGACCTTATAAGAAAGAGGCTGGCAGTGGGAATTGAAAGACCTCGTACTCTTAAACCTCAACGTTTAAGGTACAGTGAGTGCATGGTACGGCATGGCAAACGGGAAGTGCTTTTAACCATCGGGCAGGCCCATTACATTGGTGAATTTTTATCTTCGCGTTCCTGTTTGAAAACCCGTTGTGTTATCTTGGTTGTATAAATGGAACGGTTTTTCTTTGTTCTCCTCTGTGGTCAATTTACTTGAGGGGATAATCATTGGTGCCTCACCCCCTTCCACTCGTGTCCCGTCATCGTTGCATTGTTATGTGGTGGCCACGTCATGCATGCCACAACAATTCCTGACGTTAATTGTTATTTTTATTGGTTTCTCTGTTTCCCCCTCCAGTTTTATATTCCACTTGTGCTATTAATAATTATATCCCCCGCAAGGTGATGTTACATAACTACTGCGGAGGTGTTGATACCTGTGAAAAAAAGCTTAATAACCCATCAGATTTCTCCAGGAAATATAAAGATAAGAAAAGGTTCGGTCATTTCAATAGGCCGCTTTATCCACACTAGGGACACATTTAAATGCCCTGCAAAGAGAAGAACCACTGTGGAGATGGAGCAATTCGTGAATCCGCATGTGCGAGATGGATTGTGGTACAGCAGGACATTGGGAGGAGTGGTGATGACATGGGAGGCCTTCAGCCAGCATTGGATAAGCATGGTTGATATGATAATGCGTCAAGGCTGGTGAGACAATGACGCTGGATGGATTCGGTGCACTTTCTACCGCCTCTTAATGCCGGCTCTATGGGGCCTATGAAGTGTTTGCAAGCAGCACGACCAACATATCCTCATTTCAGGCTGAATAAGGGATCTTTTCTACGTCCTTAAACAGGTGTGCGCTGTGTGTGCCCTGCATTATTCTAGATGCCTGGCTTGTTATGCCGACAAGTCATGCCATATTTTATCTGCTATATTTCACACCAAAGAACATTTTACATTATGAAACGCAAATTCTATCTCACACGTTTTACAAATCGGACGCTTTGTTCAATCGAGAACTTGGTGTGAAGAAACAATATTTTATGTTCTTATTAATATTTTATGGTTTTTAATTTATAAATGTGCCGAATGGGCACACCTTATCTGCTCTACGCAGATGCGAGCTGTGATTATATTGAACCACATGCTGAATAAGCACAGGCTTGAGCTTATTGGTATACACTACAGCTAAACTTACATTTACTGGTTTGAGCATTTTATACACAACAATGTATGAAGAGCTGTCAAAGATTATATTACAGTGTTTGAAAAAATAGCAGGGATTGCTTTTTGACTCAATGGGTTGATGTCCAAGCTTTGTACCCTAGCCTTTGTAGAGAATCCTGGCTCTTCCATAGTTCCTTTGCAAGCAGTGAATTTGATGGTAATTGATAATTAGTTTAATACATACCTAAGCGTATGCTAAATTGTAGAGTTTTCAGCAGAATAAGCACATTGGTAATGACCCATAAATTGTGTTGGCAGGCTACAGGAATCCAGTCATCGACTTTGTGCAAATTGGCCTGGTTGGGGGGAGTGTCGACCATTCGGCTGCTCTGCTGCTGCCTGTTTGTGCTTAGGAGATCACTGGCAACCTTGAGGCTTCAACCCGGCGAGAGAGAGGCTTTGAAGAAAGTGCTCATTCACTTTGCATGCAGACTTTTCAGCTGGCCAGAAGACACGTGGTCACAGTGCGAGGCATTGGGATGAGGGATGTTCTTAAGGCTGATTGTTGCCCCTTTGCAGTCAACAGGAATTTTAGAATTACTGTTTTCCAGTGACTGTGCAGCACCATGATAAAACACAAAAACATGTTCCTGCTTCGTTGAGTTTGATAATTGTTGAATTTCCATTCGAGGTGCGTGCATTTTCTCTGACGTTTACACAGGTGCTGAAGGGTATCTTGTGATGTGCTCATCTGTAATTAGGTGTCTGGCTTACTCGGTTCATCTGGCATCACCTGACACATCAGACAACCCAGGGTCACTGATCAGGTATCAGTCATAATGCATTCTCATGCTATGTGGGCATCCTCTGCTCATCACACCCCTCCCTGCCCCCCAACGTTGCTCTTTTTGGCCGCTATTTGCAATTCTCACTTTGTGAGAGCCAAGTAGCCCACATGCCCTCGCCGCTGTCCTGAAACACAAGCCTGCAGAGGTAACAGGAGGCAGTGAGAAGGAAGCAGGGATAGGCAACCCCCCACAGTGACTGGAGAAGACATTCTTTGAGGCAAGTTTGTGTGTTTTTTGTTATCTTAGAATCTATCGACATTTTATCGGTTCTATGCATTGTCCCACTGTCAATGACTTATTGATGTATCAGTACACAGGCATGTAGGGTGGCTGTGACCCTGTTTACTGTGGCCAAGAATGTAAAATCTCTTCCTGCCCAAACATAATACACTACATGCATGCCCAAACGTAAACGACATGATGAATCCATCTAAGAATTGACTTAAGCGGCATTAACCAGGGACTTAATATAGATATGAGTGACCAACGGCCCGTTTTTTTCACGTAGCAGTTTACAGCAACTTATCAACCCTCCCAAATATTAACCATCGTTTTTATTATATACATATTATGGAAATTAAGTTGAAAGTACTTCAACTTTAGTCGACAAAAACCTGCATCCAGGCAACTCTGGAGGGACTAACGTTGCTGAATCATTGGTCAAAAGCTTGATAGCAACTAAAGTGAACAGAATGTTTTATTTTGTCGAATGGAAAGGCTAAATTTACATTTCTCATTTAGTATCCCCAATCGCAACCTGGAATATTCACACCTATTACTTGCAGGTTACAGTCCGATCACATGAATTTTTTATTTAGAAAATTCCGGTGTAAAGAGAAACACTCAGACATTTATATATATAAGATTAAGTACGTAATGGTCAGATTTTTTAAAATGTAATTTCAGCCACAACTCTAGTTTATAATGGCTTACTTGTGAATGTCACGGAATCTTTTACATCCAAGTAAAATTGTGCTTTGGTGATTGAATGCAGAAATAACCAGGTATTCACACAAAAAGACAAAAAGCCTCTTACCGCTCCACCACTTGGCAAATGGAGGCAGACAGACTCCGTTAATCCAGCCCCACGGGGTCATTACCAATTGACTATTAAACACAGCAAACCTCAAACACCGCTACAAAGTCTTCAAATCATTCAGAATAATAGTGGAGCTCGACTCATTTAAAATTTACGAGAAATTATCCCACATCACACAAACTCAAACAAATACTTTTTCTGGCTACCAGTCAAATCCAGCTCTACACTTCCAAAGTCATCACCATCCTATTAACGTACAAAGCAATACACGACCACCAAGCTCCACCTTGTATCATCAGAAACCTCGTACAGATCCAAGCAAAACAACAGATCACTTCACTTTTCAACCCATACACTCCTCCAACCACCACCAACAACCAAACAAAAGCCATGGGGAACATATCTTTCTCATTTGCAGCAGTGTCCACTGCAGAGGTCGCAAACGGGTTTTAATTCCTTACCCGTACCCGGCCGCACCAGGGTCGCAAATGGGTACCCGTACCCTACCCGATACCCGGCTACCCGTACCCGGCCGGGTATCGGGTAGGGTACGGGTACCCGATTGCGACCTCTGGGATGAAGCCATGTTGCAGGCGCGGGTGGGTTGATTCTAGGAACTTGAATTGTGAGAAGAGACAAGACGTTGGGAAATGAGTGACAAACGGTGACTCACCAGTGACTCACGGCCTACCCGTACCCGGCCGCACCAGGGTCGCAAACGGGTACCCGTACCCGGCCGGGTACGGGTAGCCGGGTATCGGGTAGGGTACGGGTATCGGGTACCCGATTGCGACCTCTGGTCCACTGTCTGGGACAACCTCCCCGAAGCGAATGCGCACAGTCGACTCCATCATCACCACAGTCATCTCTCTACGCTTGCGTACAACAAATAACTCGCAGCCACAACTTCCTTTCATTTTACGTCACCCTGTCTCACTGTATGAAATAGTTTATTTTTAATGTTTATGGGGGTGTTGATGTGATGGCGCACTTTAGGTGCCAGAAAGGCCACCAACGTGTTAAGCAAAGAATACATTGACTTGGCTTGAATACATTCTCATTTCTCATCTTATGTCATGTAAATTCATTTCCTATCGCATTACATCTGTTAGGAATATCAGTTATAGAGGTTGTTATTGACTTTTTACATACAGTGGTCCCTCGGGTTACGATGCCATCGATGGACGATATTTCAATTAACGATTTGCCTCCCATAGGGTCCCCATGATTTCTATTAGCGATACATCATCTTGGAGAAACGATGTTTTAGGATATCACGTGGGCTGCAAATTTCGACCAATCGGAGCGCTTCCGAAGTGGACTCAGCAGACCTCAGCCAATCAGTGACCCGCCCTTTTATGAGCATTTTGAAAGCAACTGACCATCTTCTTAGCCTAAGGTAATCATTTGTATTTTATGCTCTATTTAGGGACATTTTTTTCTCTTAATTATTTATCCATATTTTTCTATTAATGTCATTACTTTCATATGTTCTTATAACGTTTATTTACTAAACTTACGTGTCTTTAAGGTCAAAAAGGTCAACTTCTGATCGTCTTGGAAGAAATTAAGCCTTTATCATATATTTGTGACATTCGATCAACGATAATTTCAATTAACGATGTTTTTTGTGGAACAATTAAATATCGTTAACCGAGGGACCACAGCATCAGTAGCTGCCTGAGACTTGTCAATGTTGTCGTCAGTCTGACCCTCGATTGGAAACCCCTGCTCTCTCACGCACACACGCGGTTAGCGTGCTGCGCTACGCGTGTGTGTGCGTGAGGGAGCGGTAGTGTAGGGGTTAGCGCGCTGCCCTACCAACCTGGCGACCCGGGTTCGATTCCCGCTCACGGCCAACGCCAGTGATGATTATCTGAACCGGTCCTGGGACTCCCCTAGATCGACTCGGCCTCAAATGAGTACCTGGTGCGATGTGTAAACATCGCCACTAGGGTGACAAAGGCGGCCGGGCGTGGTGTTGGCCACCCACCCCCTTGTGTGCCGTGCCGGCCTTCATAGGTGCTCGCTAACAGCACTTGCCCCAACAGTCTGTTAAGGCTATACATGGGATCTTTGCCTTTATCTTTGTTGGTGCCAGACTCGTCGGCTTGTGAGTTCGCGGGTGAGCCACAAGATTTGAGAGAATTGCCGTCAAACATCGGGCAGCCGTGGAAAAAGGAATTTTTTAAAATTTGTTGATGAATACCGAATATCTTAGCAAAGAATGCGTTCTCGCTTCGGAGGCACAAACGGCACTAAACCAAAAGCAGGTGGAGAAAATGTGCAGTTACTCAAGAATTGTTCAAATGAATCCGATAATAGTCCTTGCCCAAGCCTGTGGCAAGCCTCCATTACGTATTATACTTTTGTCAAATAAATTACCTTCGATTTAAAGCCTCGTGTTTTAATGAGGTGCGGTGCCACGCTCCAACCATCGGGAGACGACTCTGCGAGTTCACCTTACATTACGAGTGCAGCTGTTCATAAGTTGAGACAACCACCGTTGACTTTGTTCATAAGCTGCGAACATGTTCCGTATAGACCGCACGCGCGCCTTAGCGATGAATGTTCTGTGCTTTGTAATGCTACAAAATGTTTCGTATGAAGTGGAATACGTAGTGGGCAGCAGAGGGGGTAGTGCAGAATAAACACATTCCTGCGGAGGGAGCTGGTTGGAACGTTGGGTTGCTCGGTCAATGGCCAGGGTCAACGGCGGCGTGGTGTATTCCGCAAATATGCCCGACTGTGAGGGCACCACGGGGTGACCAGCCCTTCCCCACCCCCCACCCAGCCCCACCCTCCCCACCCAGCCCCACCCTCCCCTCCCCATCCAGCCCCTCCCTGCACGACGGACGGACTGACACAATAATCCCCTGTGGGCTGGTGTAACCAGGAGGTTCATACCAGTAAAATTGCTGTTGTACTGTGCTTCTGTGCCCCCCCCCACATACACATGGTTGAGCTCTCTTTGGTCCTCGAGCGTTTTCTATATTCAGCTCCCGTAGTACGCACTGGGTCATCTTGCCATTTCACAGCCCGCCTAGGACTTTGCAGTACATTGTAAAATACTTCTGGGTTCTTGGCAGTATTTTCTCCATTCAATTATAAGGGGCCGTCCATAAATGACGTCACGCATTGGGGGGGGGGGTCAGATATTTGTGACGAGGGGGGGGGGAGTTTGAGAAATGTGACGCCATATCAAAATGCGCAACTTTATATAAATATCGACAACACGTTCTACTTAATTCGACTTTTTAATGAATGTTTTCTCCTACAACATCAGAGTGCACATTGAATACACACTACAATGACAATAGTTTAAAGCGATTTGAAGCATGTTTTATTATTTTGGCGGGGGGGGGGGGGCAGGGTTTTGTCATTTTTAATTGGGGGGGGGGGGGGCTTTTTTTTACGCCGTGTGACGAAGGGAGGGGGGGGTCAAAAATCGTCCAAAATCGCGTGACGTCATTTATGGACGGCCCCTAACTCGAGTTTAAAAATAGACCCTCAGCCGTCGATTCGTAATTGCTATTTGGGTTAGGCCACGTAATGATCTCACCACATTTGAACAAACTGTTTGGTGATGCTGCTGCTGCTGGTGTTGGCAGCGGGTTGCACAAGGATAATTAACGCGCACACAAAAAACCCGGAAAGCTTGTCGACCAACTCTGCTTTTCAATGAAAATAGAATCATCGGCGGACGTTTCGGGCAGCGGAACTTAATGGACTATGAAGAAAGGATGTGGCCCAAAATTTCGACGATTTATTTTCTTTGATAGACAAAGTTGTTAACGAAGGACTTTTTTTTTGTAACCAAACTTGTGTCTTCAAGACCCTCGATAACCCGCCAATTATTTTTCTTTCGGCTCAGCAGTTGGCCATATTTGTTAAAACCTTAACCGAAGCATAAATCCAACCTTGTATACGCATACTGGATGATTTGTCATGTTTTTGCGTACAATATTTACGGGCTGTGTTGCTAAGGGGCCTTGTGATGCCTGCCCTTTAAAGCGGAGCTCTCACTGCTGGGGTTCTTGTTTTGATTGTTGTTCGGAACAGAGCCACGGTTATTCTGCCCAGGCCAAATTGACTTTTCAACCAGATCATAGCCTCAACCAATTTATTTTTATAAACCAGCGTCAAAACATGTGTGTATGTATGTTGAACATTCTTTCGCACCGTACGTACCCAACCGTGCTGATCGGAGGTGTGGGGAAAGGAACTGAATTTTCAATATAGATTTAAAAGTGAATAGATCCAGTGGCTTCCTAATATCAGAAGGAAGAGCGTTCCGGATGGCCGCAGAAGCGCATCTGAAAGCGCGCGATGCGGTGACCGTCTTTGTTCGATGGCCAGCCAAAAGCCGCTGCTGGGAGGATGACCTGAGATCGCATCAGGGTTTATGCTTCTTGATGAGATCGGCAAGGTATTGTGGTTCGCTTGTGGCAAGCACTTTGTGTGTAATGAGTGCAACCTTATACTTCGTTTGGACGGACATGGTCTGATCTTGCAGTACCCATCGCGACACGTGCCAGACGAATGTTGTACATTTTGCAGGTTGGTAATGTTTTTGGCAGATGTCCCATAGAGTTGTGAGTTGCAATAATAGAGCATTGTCGATACTATGCTGCACGCCACCGTCTTGGCTAAGTCACGACTCCATCGTGGTCGAATGTGTCTTAGAGCCCTTATATCAAAATTGCAGGACCCGGCTATATTCTGCACGTGGTGATCAAACGACATATTTTGGTCGAGTATAGTGCCGAGGCTCTGATGTTGGGTTAAGCAGAATTTATTTTCGTGCAAATCAAACGTAGATGCGTACATTCAGAGCCACAGATGTACACAACGCGTACACATAAACCATATAAATAACACATACACACCCAAGATATATACAAAGACAAAGATCCCCCATGTAGCCTTAACAGACTGTAGGGGCAAGTGCTGTTAGCGAGCACCTATGAAGGCCAGAACGGCACACGAGGGGGTGGGTGGCCAGCACCACGCCCAGCCACCTTTGTCTCCTTAGTGGCAATGTTTTTACGCACCACACCAGGTACTCATTTGAGGCCGAGTCTACCTAGGGGTTGCCAAGGACCGGTTCAGATAATCGTCACTGATGTTGGCCATGAGCAGGAATCGAACTTGGGTCGCCAGGTTCGTAGCGCAGCGCGCTCACCGCTACCCTACCACTCCCACATATATATACAGATGCACAGACAAGAACCCATTAACAGGAACGTGATGGCACACACCTGTAATACAGCAGTGGAGATGAGGATTTGTAGATCTCCATTCCTATGGGCGTTGAGGTGTCATACCCCGGCTCGCCAGGAGGAAGCGGTACAGCAAAAAAATGTGCACGATATTCCACCCGTTCCGTCAGTAAAGGGATATTGTTTGATGCATGTACACATGTAACACCTTAATATGTATAGGACTGTAGAGCGAGGGAAATTGTTGGCACTGGCTCATCACGTGGCAAACTTCTTGCGTGCCTGTGGTTACTTACTCCCCCTGAGTCATTCTCTCTGGGGGAGTGAGCGAGCACTATACTGGTTACGCGTGAAATTTATAATTACATGTTGAAAGTGGTCACTGGCAGGACAACTGGATGTTATGGTTAATTAACTAGGCTGACTGACAAATGTGACGATAATGATGTCATTTTGTTGCTGTTGATACTGGTAATAATGATAGCATGATGATAATGATAATAGTGCTGAAAGTAATGATTTAGACATTGCTTCGTCAATATAAATATGGTATCACAATACATGCATCAAATGGGTGTGTGTTTTATCAACTTGTGTTTTTTTGCTCGATGCAGATTATGAAAATCGCGGCATATAATTCGCAGTAAATAATCCAATTCTCATGCACACTTTCATTTCTCTGTCTGGAACCTAAGGATGGATTTTAATCGATGAGTCATTGGTTTGACGTGCCTCGTGTCGATAGTGCAGGCACGAGGGAGTGTTGTCTGTTTCTTGAAGCCCTGGGGGCTTCACATCGCCAGCTTTCTATTATGATGCTGTTGTGACATCTCCAGGAAGTATGACACTTCCTCTGTGGTGACTCAAAGCCACGGTCGTGTATATCCTTAATCCCAATGTTTTTTCTCATTTCCGTTATTGACATCTACCAACAAGACAAGCTCTTCATTTCAGTGCTACAGGCTGTCAAGTGTTCAGCTAGTTGCATACACATAATTAGTTAAATTATTCATAATACGACTGTAATACATATTGGTATTGGTGCAATTTTTTTAGAGTACAAGGTTTTAACAAAGGATTTATGTTTCAAAGACATAGTTTGAGTTTATCAGTATTTTCTTAGTAGGGGCCAATGTAGCTCTGTCGAATTATAATTTCGTTAATTGTAAGTAATTAATTTTAAAAATGTGGGAGGGAAATCAGAGGACCCGGAGACAAATCGACACAATGATAGGGAGAGAGACACGCAAACTCCAAATATACAGCAGGCATTTGGGGTCGGGGTCGAACCCACGACCTCCTGCATACCAGGCGAGGGAGTTCACATCTCGCCACCGCGGCGCCCAAAATGAGGAAATGAATTGGAGAACACAACACAAATATGGTTGAAGATGCCATAACCAGCAGTGTGAACGTGAAAGCACTAAGCTGGAAGTTGATGTCAAATTGCAAATGATCAAGTCCCCCAAGGGCACAGTGGAACCATAACATACGATTGGGACAGAATCTGCGTGGATCTTTACAGAAATAAAAACATATATACTCTTTGTTTTTTTCGGTGAAGTCACGTATGTAAAAAATAAAATAAATGAAAACAACTAAATTAAATCACGACGTTTCTGAGGCAACACAAGCTTCCGTCTCCAGGTGGAACCGTTACAGCCTACGTGACTTTACCGAAAGAACCAAAGAGTATGAATCCTTGTAGTCACGAAAGCTTCAAATATAAAAACACATATATATTGGTTAATTATTTTTGGGTGAGGTGTAGCCAGGATGCTTCCAAAAGTAACCCCTAAAGAGGCAACCACTGCTCAGATCAGATGGAAAAACTTTACACATCGTAGATGTAGGGACCCATTTGTTGTTTAAAAATCTACGGATATTTGTGGACCGAAAAAAAGGCTAATTATGTGTTTAGTAATCTCATATATTTTGAACCGTCTATGCTTTTTACTTGTTTGTGCATCTCAAATGTTAACCATGTAATGTTATGTTTACGCGTGAAGCGCTACGTGATGATTTTGTTATGAAAGGCGCTATATGAAATCAAGTTTGATTGATTTATGATTGACGTGAAATATCTCAATCGTAGAATTCCAGTCACATTCTTAACCGGGCGGTGGTGGCGCACACGCCCTTAATCCATCACCACACAAAGTGAACTCCCTTCCCTTGGGCATTGAGGAGCCATACCCTGGCCTGCCACGTAAAGGCGATACAGCCAAGTGTGGACTAATCTCCATCTGTTCTATCTATTAGGGATAGTGTTGCCCCCTTTGCACACGGTTGAATTTCTCCGGGTGCTCTCATTAGTTGGCTGGACACCTAAATCTGTAGAGGACTGGAGAACCTCGACAATTGCCGGCTCACTGCATGGCTTTTCCCTGGTTCCTCGCGCCTGAGTCGTTCTCTTCGTGAGTGAGTGAATACTGTGCATGTTACAAGTTTAAATTATTGTCATCTGTTCATGAAGATTGTAGAGTGCCAAATGAATATAAGACTGTGCATTAGGAGTGCATCAGGATCAAAATAATGAGATGTGGTTTGTTAATGAAATCAATGTGTCCTACAGAATATTTTTTCAATAATTGAATATTACCTGCCATTATATATGAATCGTATAAACATGAACATATGATACAGAATCTGGAACAAAAGCTGAAAAGTATAAACAGAAGCATGAAGAGATGCATTGTGGGATTTGCACAGAGAAACAGAAATAGGAACATGTGCATCAAGGAGTAAATGCAAATTAAACATCATTAACTCGGCATTGGCAACTACTATAGTGATGAGTCCGAATTTACAAGAATATGTTCCACAGTTGTCCGTCACTGCATCAGTGTTGCTGTCAGTGGGTCACAGCTCAAATTTATTTTGATGTAGAACTTGAGACAAGAGGACCACAATGCACTTCTTCAGAAAATGCTGATGGCTTTTTGCACACGCGCAAGTGGCCGTCTGCTGTTTACGCATTTTTGTATCTTGTTTGACTTTTTGGGGAAAAATGAATGGGCAGCAAACGTCGCTTGAAGCGACGCTAGCAGACGGCCGAGGCAGATGAAGGCATGGCAGCCGAAGGAGGGAACACACCAGACACGGAACGATGAGACAAATTGTGCCGTTGCAGGACCGCGACTGCACAGAAATGCGCGTGGGCTTGGGCAGAACACGTCACCAGAAGAAGGGATGACAGTCGTATGGACGAGACCGGTCGGCAGAACATTTTATACCACAATTGACGAGATGATTTTAACAAAAATGCATTCGTAGCACATGCATACCGATGCACTCAACACATCATTCACACGGGAAATTGAACCCACCTGTACATATCCAACTACAGCGATAGTCAAATTACCCTCGCTAAAGACCGGCACTGAAAAGGATGTTAATGCATAATTTATATCCAACCATGTCGATGCTTAACCCGAAATGGCCTGGCACTGACTGCAAAGGAGGATAACGTAGTACACAGAACATTGTTCATGCTCGCGCACAGAATTGCGCTTGTTTGAATAAAGCCGTCGAAATATATTTGTTCCCGTCGTCGTGGTATTTTGGTAGCGTGCTTGTTGCGGTCGTCGGCTCAACGCGATAAACGGTGCAAAGTGATGGCGATGACAGTGCAAGTTACGCGTTGCCCGTGCTGTGCGCGTTGATATGGATTGCTATTAATAGGGCTTTTGTAAAAACAGGCGAGACGTGAGAGAGACGTTGCCCGTGCTGTGCTCGTTGATACGGATTTTTTGTTGTTGTCCCAGGGTCCACACCTGTGTGGCCACAATCGCACAACAAACGCGATTGGGCAGATTGCTTGGAAAGTCTCCTGCCTCTGCTGCAAGCATCCGATTGTGCATCTGGTGGCATAGACGTCCACACAAGCGGTCCGGTTGCATGCAACGAAGTTGCATGGAGCTAAGTTCCATGCAAATGAGTTGCAACTAATTTGCATGGAACTGAATCGCTCGGGTGTAGGCCGGCCGTTTAGAGGCAGCTGGTTAGCTCTGCCAGGTTATTACCACTTCAGAACCTTGACCAAACCCTTAACATCACCAGTTAGGATCCTGTCTGGTTATCAACAGTGAGAAAAGGCTCTTGACATGCTACATTTCACGTCCAGTCAAATTACCAATGGTAACAACATGTGTCAGTATACAGCTGGATGAGGGCCTCCCCATACTGTGCAGGACATGGGGGATATTTGACCATACTTCACCATGCTGATCGATGCAAGTTGGTGAAGGTGGGGAACATAGATATGGGAGCATAGAAGAACATTGCAATGGATTGTTGCCCACAACGTAGCACAGTAGCCTGTAACACCTGTCATGCATGATGGTTGCCTATCAAAGCTCGATGCCGACTTAGCTTTTGAGATGTTATGAGATTGGGAGGGGGCATTCTGCGTGATTTGGTTACAGGCTGACTGCGTGTAACGTCCATCATTTCACAAGTTTAAAAGTGGGCCGGTTTTGATGTAGTTATGGTTGCATTGCATCCCTTTAATCTCCGCAGCGGCTTTTGTCTCACAATTGAACAAGGACCTTTCAGATTCACTTCTGCGGCCATCTAGAACGCTCTTCCTTCCGATATTAGAAAGCCACTGGAGCGATGCACTTTTAAATCGAGACTGAAAACTAATTTCTTTACAACGGCTTTTTGTGTTTCGTTTGTTGTCCTTCCCCTGCAGCTTGTCAAATATGAAGCTGTGTGCTCTGTTGCTTTGTATCATGTTGCTTTGCAGAGAAGGCCACAGATGGATCCTTGCCGTCCGAAGACTGGAACCTCAACATCGAGATCTGCGACATCATCAACGAGACGGATGAGGGGTGAGTCCTGCCAAGGGAGCAGATTGCAATCAGATTTTAACTCGACCACCAACATATTCCTGCGGAGGGAGCTGGCAGGAACGTTGGGTTGCTCGGTCAATGGCCAGGGTCAACGGTGGCGTGGAGTATTCCGCAAATATGGCCGACTGTGAGGGCGGGCACAAGCCGGCGTTTTGTGAGTAGGTTAAACGTTGAGTTTTATAAGGGCACCATGGGGTGACCAGCCCCTCTCCACCCAGCCCCACCCCTCCCATTTTTGGATGCACGACAGACGGATGGACACAATAATCCCCTGTGGGCTGGTGAAACCAGGTGGTTCCTACCAGTATTATCCTGTCCTGTACCTAATTACTATACAGTTTTAACATCTGCTATATAACAGTTGAGTGTAGCCTTGCTTGTTTTTATTGTTGTGTTTTTCTGACTCCTATAAACATCACAACGATATCACAAATGGGTTGATCAGTAGAAGCTGGATCCAAGCGTGCCTTGTATAAGCATTGTTCTCATATAAGTAACACTTTCTTGATTATTACATTGGTAGTGTGGAATTCAAAGAGAAACTTTTTCATATAAGCATGCTACGAATGTAAGCACAGCTGGCCTGGTTCCCAAGGGAGTGGTGCTTGTATATCTAGCTTCCGCTGTACAAAATCTTGAGACAGAATCGGAGGCGATTGGGTGAACTGGATCATTGTCCAGGCACAACAAACATTAAAATAGCCAAGACCCTGCTTCGTTGTGAAATATCTCTTTTGACGTTTCTGTCCTCAGGCCTAAAGATGCCGTGAAGGCCTTGAAGAAGCGCATCGGTGGAAACAAGAATTTTAAGGAGGTCATGTTGGCGCTGACGGTACGCGCCCTGCTCCTACTGCTCTGCACGCGCACACCGCATGCCGTGCGCTGCCCCGAGCGTCATGTCCCACCTTGTAAGCCTCGACGGATGTTTCATTCACCTGCCAGGGTGAGGCGCTGTGGCGCCATCTGTCACGGCCGTGGATGCAGGGCAGAAGAGTCTTTCAAACTCTGTGACCTATGCAGGAGCGTTCCTCGTCGGGAATGCTCAATCCGCTTCCCGAGCCGTAGCCGCCACTCACAGCCCTGCGTAATGCCAATCCATCTCGCTCCTGCACACACGAGTTGATTTCATCGCTCCATCTCTGCCGTCGTCCCGCCGTATACTGTTAAATCTATTGCTCCCTAGTCCGTGATAAAATCTAACGAACAGGCGCCTTGAGACATTAGTGGAAGGCGCCTTACTAATAAGCGTAAATGATTATTATTAACACTGTAGTGCAGATGCATCTGACGTGAAAAGGCTATCCCATTATGGTCACCTGTCCATCCTGGGCCAGGTGCTGGAGACGTGTGTGAAAAACTGCGGCCACCGCTTTCACGTGCTCATCGCCAGCCAGGACTTTGTGGACGGGGTCCTGGTGCGCATCATCCAGCCCAAGAACAACCCCCCCACCATCGTGCAGGAGAAGGTGCTCAGCCTGGTGCAGGTCAGCGTGTTCACCCACACCTCCGATTAGCGCGGTTGGCTACGTACGGTGCGAAAGAAGTCAAAACACACGTACGTACGCACGTACGTTCGCACACCCGGGTCGCGTTGCACGTTATGGTATTCCTTCGTTATTCACGAACTTGCGCGATTTTTGGCGATGCGCAAATCGCATCTGGAACTTTACACGACTGCGGGAAGAGAGCGAAAGAAAGTGATGAGAGAGAAGGTGATTTTTTTTTTCGATTTAAAGCTTTCGTGATTGCAGGGATTCATATTCTTGGTTCTTTCGGTAAAGTCACGTAGAAGGGAAATAATAAAATAATAAAAATAAAACAATATAATAAAATTCTCACGACGTTTCGGCCACAACGCAAGCAGCCATCCTCAGGTGAAGAAACAGAGCTGTCGGAAAGACGGCGTCCCAATTAAGACGCTGTCTTTCCGAAACGTCGTGAGAATTTTATTTTATTATGTTTTATTTTTATTATTTTATTATTTCCCTTCTACGTGACTTTACCGAAAGAACCAAGAATAGAGAAGGTGATGCGAGAGGTCATGCACGAAAGTGATGAGATAAAGTGATGATGCGTGGCTTCATCATTATTTAAGGCAAGCTCATTTATCAACTATTATTTAATAGTTTAAATGTTTACATTATGTTTATTATAACTACTTATTTGTTTTGATAATTTGCATGTATTTAATAGCTTATTTACGTATTTATTTAAGGTAATTAATTGAAACGAGTTGGTAGGCCAATATCATTATCTGTGAAATTTGCAATATACGATCATCTGCAGAACGTATCCCTCACGAATAACGAGGGAACACTGAATACATGGCTCATTAAGAGTAGTGGGAGATGATGCCAATGTTGCTGCTCCTGCGGCACATTGGTTAACACAGCACCTGGACTTAGCGACAACTCGTATGACTACAATAGCATACGTTGGGATGCTGCCATTGTGTAATGGCACGTACATTGTACAGGGTGCTTTTAAGTCTTTTACAGTAATTTTTTATTACTTTAGAATAAATACATGGTAATTTTGATTCATGTCTTTTTTTCAGACTTTATGTGAACGAAAAGACACAAATTTGCCCGTTTTCTCATTGAAAATGGGTACATATCAAAATATCACTGTCCTGGTCACAAAAGCAAAGTTTGTGGGGAATAATAGCCATTTTCTGTACTTTTGAGGCATAAGCAATTACACTTACTACCCAGGAACAAAAAATAATTGTTACACAGTGTAATTAGACAATGTTGTCAATTGCAATGGCGATAACATGATGCCATTTAAATGGCAATCATGATCACGGTTCTCACCTGCTCGTGCAATTTCAGCATAACCATGCCGCCCTCAGCGCGTCATAACGGGCGTTGCAAAATCAAATAATGCTATTTCTAAGTATTATGTTAAGAATAGCAATAGTAGTAATTATTATTAAACACGTTCCTTCGGAGTGGGCAGGTAGGAACTTGGTTGGACAGCGCATTCGTGTGATCCGTGTCACGCGGCGCAAGCTGCGTGAGGCGGCGTGTCACGTGGTGCTGAGCCCGCCCCAAGCGCTCTATGAAATACAAATCGAGGGCGTGGCTATGCACGACAGACAGACAAATAATCCCTGGTGGGCAGTGTGGAACTGTTGTTCCTACCTGTATATTGTACTTGTTGGTCTTGCGCTAAGGACGAGGGAACCACAGCGGCTGTTGCGGCACCATGAAGAGCAGCGATATAAGCGCGGCTTTCATTGGTCATGGGCTGCCCAGCAACAGCAGCTCTGATTGGACTAGACGTTTTGCCCTCGTAGCTGGGCGTAACAATTCGTGATTTCACAAACGGGGGGAAGATTTTTTTAAATGAAATCTTGAATTGTCACCGCGAGTGTGTAGAATATTTAGGCTCGTTAGGCTTTCCGAAGATATTAATCGTAAAACATTTGAAAGAAAATAAACAGACAACAAGGCGAGTCCAATAAAATTGTGTTATACAAAGACAACAAAACCCATACACTGGCGAGCATGATTCGGAGTAAGCATACAGAAAAAAAAAATTGCGTGTGTGCATAGGGAGATGATTTTTAGCTATTTATGTTACTCATGATCATCGCCGATAGCACAAACATTATGTAATATTTGTTCCAATCTATTACGATCACCGCAACTGGGGCCTGTTATCTGGCATTGGCAGATGGGACCAGAGCCTGCCTTGTCTGCACCTCGTCTGATTGACATTGCCTCAAATCTCTCCGCATCGACACTGGGGAGTGTCGCATTGTCGGCTCCATCTCTTCATTAATTGTTCTCGAACAATACTTACCAATAATACACTAGGTCAAATAAGAACTGTTTATCTTGTCCATCACCGGGACCGCCCTCTGACTCGTTGACGATGGGACCCATCCTTCGCCCGCGGGAACTCGTTGGTGCTGCCATGGTTATATATTTGACACAGTGGTAGGGGGCACAGCTGGTGCATCTGCCATGCATCTCAGTCGGTCAACCTATGGCACCTGGATCTGTCCCATGACCCCCTTCCAGAAAGTGGGCGTTCGACACTTCACGTGGCCTTAGAGAGCACATAGCCACTTCGTGTGGAATGGCGGTTGTTGTATATTTGAGTCGTTGTTTTGTTGTTATTTTAGTTTTTATTGGTGACGGAGAGTTGCACTCTCTCCTCTCTCTCCCCCCACCTTGTTTCTCTGCTCTAACCACCTCCACCACCCCATTCTACCAGCCGTCGATGTTTTATTTTTAGGAACGCTTCCGGAGATGCGATTACATTTGGTTGCTATGCGAATTTAAATCGTCGTCGTCATTATTCGTTTTTCAGACATGGGCGGATGCGTTCCGGAGTGCTCCGGACCTGACGGGAGTGGTACATGTGTACGAGGACCTCAAGAGGAAGGGCGTGGAGTTTCCCATGACCGACCTTGATGCGCTCTCCCCTATCCACACTCCACAGCGGGTCCGTGACCACCACAAAGCTCTTTGAATGGTTTACACACATTGTTACAGTTGATATTTCCCTTCTAATTCTACCCCAAATGGGCCTTGTCTCTTATCATGCAAGTGTCTATCTTGCAAAGTAATCATACGATGCTGTTCTTGCTTGACTCTAATGATTTGGCCGAATACTTGATTTGGCTGAAAATTGCAAGTACGCAAGATTACAAGGTAGTGCGAGAGATAAAAAAATGTTGACGTTTGCCACCTTTTATTGTTGCAGAGTTAACATTGTGATACAATTTGCCGAAATGCATTTCTAAGTGCCAAACTCCCCTTCGGCAGATCCAGACACTCTTCTCAGCTCTGGCATTGGAGGAGATGGCATTTTGCGTTGCCTTGCTGCTGTAGGCACACTGTGTGCATTATTTGACGATGCGGGTCGGCAATACAATTTGTTTTTCAGCCGTTGGAGAGTCATCATGACAGTGGGCATGGCTTGGTCAGTATCGGTCAGCCCTTTGTGCCAGGAGTTAAGGGGGAAAGGGGGTCCCCTTTGTGCCGTGGGGCCCCCCAATGCAGTTGCACCGCCTGCCTGCTTGATAGCAATGCCGCTGGTTTCACGAGCATTGCTCGTAGCGGATGCGAGGCTGTGGGGAAATCGATTAAAGTGCGCATGTGCTTGAACGGCAGATAACTCGCGCGTGAGCGTGCGGCTGCCACGCGTGTTCTGCATGTCGGGCTGCTGACCAGCCAGCCTTCGGTATCGTCCAGACATGAACGGCAGCAGGGAACAGCTTATCGGTCGGCGGGCAGTCCCTTTTTTGACTTCCAGGGAGAACTTTATAAATAACCTATTTATCTTGGGAAAAAAAATATTTACTAATAGCTAGACTTTCTTGGAAGCACGTGGTCATGATGTTCCACCTTACAGTTTGCATTGCTGAAAGGTTAGTGTTATATATATTTTTTTATATATGCGTAAGCAGGTCATGGAAATGGATTAGGTAATGTACTTGGGCCGATGAACACGTCTGATTAATCGGCATCATTGCAATAGGTTAATTTTAAGGGAAATGTTGTACTTATGCTTCATGTAACTCTTGTAAATTATTGGATGGCATTCATATGCAATATATGTTTGATTCATCTACTGTAGAAAATCTAACGTATAAGCTTAAACTAAAGAAGCATTTTTTAAGCGTATCATTGTGATCAAAGTGTCTCGCAAGGATGACCTAACAATACAAGATAGGAAAACTGCACAGCACAACAATTCAGTCCTGTATATGAAACAAAAAATCCGCAAACATGAAGAAAAAGCTATTGCTAAAGGAAATGTTAAATAAAAATACATTTGTATAGATTTTATCAGACGCCACCTTTTTTTTTACTCATTGCGCCAGTGTACATTGTAAGCCCCCTTTGACGCACGATAGCGAAATGCCGCAGTCTGAGAGTAAACAATGCACTGACCTCTGACTCGGGCGAGGGCGCAAGCTGGTGGAGTGGATGCCGTGAAATGTTCTCGCAACCGCTATCAGGGCAGACAGGGTCAGAGTTTGTAAACTTGACCATGAGCTCAGACATGTGAGTCTGAGTGAAGGTGAATACTCTGCAATCAAACGGCATGCAACTATCGAATGTATATATTTTTCCATACAGTGTTTCAAAGCACTCCAACCCTTATTAGTATTATTACGCATGTTTACCCAAAAAGCCTCACGGAGTCTTCAGGCACATTTTCAGCAGGGTCCTGCCAAGTTTTTGTGGAGGGGGGGACGATGTTGTATGTGATCCCAATTGAGCAATTTGCAGTGTCCATTTCCACCACTGGGATATTTTGGCCAATACCAGTTGCAATGTATGGCTTGCCTTTAACTCTGGGAGGAAACTGGAGAACCCGAAGGTAAGCCGTGCAGGGCAAAAGAACATGCAAACTGCGCGCAGAAAAAAAGCACCCGATTGGAGAATCGTAGCCAGGCCCTTGCTACTCTGAGGCTCAAGTGTGACCACTGCGCCACCCTGATGCTCACTCTTAACCCCTTTATTGCCTCACTCTGATTGTGGACTGTCTTCATCCCTACTACTACTTCTATTTTTATTTTACCAGGTAAGGCCCACTGAGCTATGAAGCTCTTTTTACGCAGCGAACTGGTCACGAATTATAGCTCAACGAAGTGGCTTATCATGTGGACGCGACCACGGGGAGAGACGCATGCCAACTCCAAATATACAACAGGCGTCAATGTCGGGATCGAACACACGACCTCGTGTATACCAGGCGAGGTAGTTAACATCTCACCACCGTGGCGCCATTAGCAACTCCACCAGGTTACTTCGCTTGTGCTAAAGCATGGTTCAACACCGATTATGCAATCTCATTCTCTTCCTGGGGAAGCCTTTCTGAATTATCAAGACTCATTTTCAGGACGGTTTTCACCGGGGTATGTTATTTCTCAGTTTTGTACATGCATAGGATAGACTAGAGTTAATTTTCTTGGTTCTTTCGGTAAAGTCACGTATAAGGGAAGTAATAAAATAAAAAAAATAAAACATAATAAAATATGTTTTATTTTCATTATTTTATTTTTATTATTTTATTACTTCCCTTCTACGTGACTTTACCGAAAGAACCAAGAAGATGAATCCCTGCAGTCACGAAAGCTTTAAATCGAAATTTAGAGTTAATTTACCAAGATAATGAGTTGCACTTTATAGTGGTAAATTAGCTTTTGCACCACATTGTAGGTAGGGCACAACTGGATTGCTGAGAACCCACACCTACAGTGGAGAACACTCAAACTATGGATTAACATCGAACATGTCCGTTCTATCTCCTGCAGGCATCTTGTGGCCCTTGATATTAACGTATTGAATTCTATGAACGTATTTAATTATAGGGCCACTGTTTTTGTTTTGGCACTTAGTTTTAGGCAACCGAGTTTTAGGCAATGCCGTAGGCACATGCATCTTAAGGGACTTGTGTCCTTTCTGCGGCTAATTATATTTAGGTCAAAGCCATGCCGATGTCTGAATCCTATTGAAGCTAATCCAGGTTGGATTAAATTGCATCCGCATGAACCCCCGTGTCCTCACTGTCCCATTCTGCTCCCTCCGCCCCTCGCTCTCTCCATACTCGCCCTCTCTCTCTCTCCCTCCCCGTGACCTCGTGTTCCACCCTGCGGGAGCAAATCTTCACTGGCAGGAATCTAGGCGGCGAGGGGAGGGGAGCTGTGGTTGGGACGTGATGTTTGGCAACAACTCGTATGCCTGTAATAGCGTATGTTGGCTTTCTGTCGTGGTGTAATTCATTGTACTTGTATGTTTGAAATTCTTTTAGAACCGTACGTAGCCAGCCGCGCTAACAGGAGGTACTGGACTATGCTCTCACATTTGTTCCCTACATTCAACCCACACTGACTACACATGGTGTGGGGAAAAGACAACAAACTAAACACAAAGAGCCCTTCTAAATAAATGATCTAGATAATTGAAAAGTACATTGCTCCGGTGGCTTCCTAATATCGGAAGGAAAGAGCGTTCTAAACGGCCGTCGGAAGCACATATGAAAGCGCGCGATGCAGTGACCGATCCAGAGATCACCGGTTCAGTCTCCTGGCACGGCAGTAGAAACACTGGGCGAGATTTTGAAATCGCCCTACCTCTGTCCACCCAGTAGCATAAACGGGTACACCACAATTAGTCGATCAGCAGGTTGCGTGCAGTGGGCTAAGGTGTTGAGTATTACCACCACTTCCTAGATGTCTGCCCATGGTAGGAGAGTGGGCCATATGCCCTATCGAACTCCTTCTAGTGCAGGCCCTTCCGCCAACAGTCGCATGAGCGAGTCATTTCAGGGCCGTACCTTTACCTTGCCAATATTATTGATGCTATTTTGAATTTAGCTTTTTGTGTATGTAACCGCATAGTCCACAATCTTAACCGAGCCGAGTGGGCGAGTGGTGAGTGATGATCTCATGATGTCGCGGCGTGCTGAGAGCACATTCCGGGCCTGCGCCTCATGTCACCGGTGCACTTTGAAAACCGGCGCAGCGGCACTGGGTGAATTAAAACGCGATTGTTATGCTAATGCAGCATTTATGGAAAATTCTGTCTATGAATCAAAGGTTGTAAAAATTTGAGGAAAAAAAAGAATGGTTACCCTGAATCGTTACTCTCAATAGAATGGCCGAGGCAGAATATTGTGACACGCGTATTAACCCTTTTCCATTCCGGAACCGAAAGAAAAAATCAGATCAAATGTTATCGGTACTGAGGCTCCCACAAGGCCATGCGGGAGGGTGTCTGCTACAGTTTGGCACCAGCTATCATAGAATGCGGTCTTGTCTCTTCAGTTTTCTGTGGTGAGTGCAGTGTCTTTAAAAATAACGGCGCTATGGCTCTTAAATAAAATGAACGCTGAAAACTGCTTGTGCGTTCCGAGATTCAGTGGTAAAGGGGACCTGCCCAGCAACTTGCAGTCATCTCGGAACGGGGAAAGGGTTAACCGTGCCGCCTGTCATCCTCGTGCCGTCTGTGTGACGACGCTGCAGAGCACGCCGGAGGTGGACCCTGCAGTGAGGAACACCTCCCAGGGGGGTCGGCCTGCCCCGGGCACCGCGGCAATGTCGGCTTCTGCGCCCCCGCACCCACTGCCCCCCGCCCACGCCCACGCGGCATCCGTGGCGGCTGGACCCATCTCTCCCACTCCGGAACAGGTCGGCACACGGAGGCAACAGCATCACACGGCTTGTCTGCATCTTCCTTCTCCCACCTCGTTCTCCATGCTCAGTTTGTCTCTTTTTGTCAAGACGTGCAATGATTCTTTCCCGGCACGATTCAATTAATTGTTGTCCCTACCCAGAACCTCTGATTAAGCGTAGTTGGCTACGTACTCTGCGAAAGAAGTTCAAATTACATCTTTAAAATAGAACATTTTGCTCCGGGTACAGTAACTGCACCATCACCCTGGAAGATGCAACAACTTTTCCCAGCTTGGGACTGCACTTGACCGTTGTAAACGGTTCCTGGTTTGTGTGCAGACGTGGTTCTCCCAGACACACTGCTGCCCTGTTGTGTTCCAGGTTGCAAAGCTGCGGAGCGAGCTGGACATTGTCGAGTGTAACGTGAAGGTGATGTCCCAGATGCTGACGGAGCTGGTGCCAGGGCAGGTGGAGGATTCGGACCTGCAGCTGCTGCAGGTGCCGATCGCTCGGAGCATTGCGTTCCCCGCTGTTACGAATTAATGTATGCAGTTGAAGGCATGAGGGCGCCACGGTGGTGAGCTGTTAACTATCTCGCCTGGTATACAGGCGGTTGTGGGTTTGATCCCGACTGTAATATTCCACTGTGATAATAGTGGAATATTACATGGCGATATATATAAATAAAATAGAATAATAAAATGCACAGTCACTCAGCTGATGAATGTTAATGTGGTGAGATAATTTAATTTAGAGCATGTTAATTTATTCCTCTCAAAAAAGGCAAGTAAATAATGACATCGTTGCAAATCCTTAGATAAACAGATTTTATTATACGGGAAGATATTGCAAGGTCAGAAATATTCCTTTGCACAAGTTTTACATTTAATGACATCGCAGTAGAGTTTTGGTCTACTTCGTGAAAGTCACAACATTTGACTGTTGACAGATAAACCAAATATGCAAAGGCATGAGCCAGCACTTAAAGAGCGTTAACATAAAGAGCAGTGAACTGGTCTTTGCAAATCACACTGCCTTACAATACCTCTTCTACATAGCACATATAAAGAATGCCGATTGTCTGAAACATTGGCCAATTATTTTTTTTTCCCTTTTAAGTCCGTATTCTTGATGAATGCGAGTTGTTATTTGTGTTTGTGCACCACTGCCAGCCACATCGCAGTGTCGCCAAATGCTCGTGAAAATTTTAAGCGAACGCCTTCGCCCGTTTCCTCGCTGCGCCATTTGCTCGTCAGGCCCTGCATCAGACGTGCCGCACCATGCAGCAAAGGGTCATCGAGCTGGTCCCGCGCGTCTCCAGCGACGAGGTGACGGCCGAGCTCCTGCGGGTCAACGACGATCTCCTCAACATCTTCCTCCGATACGACCGGTAGAGCGCACACCGGGGCAACGCCCCGAGCTCGTACCACCGTCCTTGTCCCGCCATAGTTGCGTTCGCACTCGACGGCTCGTTTGAACAAATGCCCGGTTGTGGCCGCTGCTCTACGTGGCGGGCAGCCGAAGGTAGTGAGGACAAATCCGCTGTTGTACTGCATGTATGATGAACTTCTTTCGCACCATTCGTAGCCAACCATGCTAATCGGAGGTTCTGCACTATTTGCTCTCACGTTTACGTTGCCTACATTTAACCCGCACCGACCACAAATGGTGAAGCACTTTGACATAGCGCGATGCAGCAAGTCCTCGTTTAACGTGGTAGGTGCGTTCCTGAAAAATGCCGCGTTAAGCGAAAAAAGTTTCCCCATAAATAATGTCACGATAAAGTTTGTCGAGATATGATCGATGTACTATGCACACCACACATGGAGATGGCGGAACAAATACCTGAGGGTACGCCGCTGCGTTACTGTGTCATTCTGCGTACTGTATCACACCGCTCAGCCGCGCAGCTCAGGAAAGAGTAGTTCGTCGTCGACCGCTTTAGAAACCGCATCATAACAGTGCGCGTTCAGCGTTATAACGGTGCGCGTTCAGCGTTATAACAGGTACATCCCACATTGTGTATTCCCTAACGGAAGAACCGTGTTATCGTGAAAGCGTGTTGTGTGAACATGAGTTCAGTGAGGACTTACCATGCATGCACATTCTATTCTTTCGCATGGCAGCAATGTGCTTCAGGAGCTAAATGACAACGCCGGAGTCTGCTAGCCACGAGGGAGCTTCAGGAGAAAGCTTCGTGTAGTTTGGCTAGCAGACCTCGATAGTAGCATGCACATTTACCCAGTTTGAATACAATTTCCTACCTAGACCCGTCATAAAATGAGCACTTGGTTGTAGTCCATTCCCATAAACGAGCCCTTTGTTTGATGCAATGAAAACCGCGTGCGATGTTGACCTCGTCAAGCGCTTGTGCCACGGTGGCCCCAATAGGCGAGGAGCGGTAGCGTAGCGGTTAGCGCGCTGCGCTGTGAGCCGTGCGATTCAAGTTCGATTCCCGCTCACGGCCAACAACAGTGACGATGATCTGAACCAGTCCTGGGCCTTCCCCTAGGTCGACTCGGCCTCAACACATGAGTACCAGGTGTGTAAACACATCGCCTCTCGAGACACAAAGGTGGCCGGGTGTGGTGCTGACCACCCACCCCGTCGTGTGCCGTGCCGGCCTTAGGTGCTGCTCGCTAGCGGCACTCGCCCCAACAGTCTGGTGGGGAGGGCGCGGAGGGGGGGGGGGGATCTTTCGTCTCTGTCAGTTGATAACTCACGAACGGCAGGCACTCTGCGTGACATTCTATCACGGCAGCGACGAGGCATTTGTCTTTGCCGTAGGTTCGAGAGATACCGGGCGAGCCGGGCGGCGCAGCAGGACCCCATGGAGGACGCGCTCGCCGCCGAGCCCGGCGCGCTCGCCCCCGCCGCCACCTCCAGGCAACCGGCGGCTCCGAGCTCCCAGGCCGTGAGTGTTGTTGCTCCTCCGCGGGTTTTTGCCGACCGACCGATCGTGATGGTGCGATGGTGGTTATTCGCTGTGCAAGGCGGACAGACGCGCTCAAATACTTCTCAGCTGAATCGAGCATCGCCCCCACCCCCCCCTCCCCCCCGTCTGTGTGTATAGAAACCAGGTCAGGTTTTTGTGCATGGTGCAATATCAGCTATGCACCCACGACGTTCCAAACTGTAATTCGCCGGTCGACCTGTACCATTTCTGTGCGTTAATCGGAAGTTGCTGCTATTATGAATTTGTCTCTCCGCCGACGCTCATCAGCAGAGAGCGTGTTTTGCCGTCACCGAATCGAGTCGCTCACTTCACGACATTCCTTTCGAACGAACGGATGCCCCGCAGAGTGCACGGAACGCAAGGGGTTTTGAATCTTGACAGCCTCAACACCACCTTTTCATATCAGAATCAGAATATACTGGAGGAATCCGGTGAGCTATGAAGCTCTTTTTCACAGATGTCCATCCAGTCGGGACAGGTCAGAACGTTACGACAAACAATCCAAAACACGATAGGAGTGCAAAGTATAGGAAAGGTAAACAAATCAATCTCGATTTGAAGTTTTCGTGACTGCAGGGATCCATACTCTTTGGTTCTTTCGGTAAAATCACGTCGGTATAAAATAAATTAAATCACGACATTTAGATTGCAACACAAGCAATCATCATCAGGTGGGAAAACCACAGCAAGAAATTTTTACTCTTTTTATTTTATACCTACGTGACTTTACCGAAAGAATCAAAGAGTATGTAAACAAATCACTTTTAAAAAATAAAAATAATATTTTTTTTATTTTATCAAGTAAAGACCACTGAACTATATAGCTTATTTTTCAGAAACGACCTGGCTTCAAATGATAGCTCAACGAAGTGGCTTATCACGTGGACATTTATAGCAGCAAAATAATCTCGTGTGAACGCACGTTTCTAAATGTGGAGGGAAACAACCAGAGGACCCAGAGAGAAAAAATAAATCCACGGCACTGCGGAGAGAGAGAGAGAATAGCTGTCAACCTGCAGGGTGCACCTCCTCGTAACTACGGGTGGCACTGCGTGGTGCTGCAGTGATGACAGCCGACGAATGCGATGCACAGAGGCAGCCGTACTGTTTACACACTTTTGTTGCCGCACTGGACTTTGATATTACGTCTCTTGGCATTCGTCTGATTTGATATATGCGTGACAGCTTCGTCTCGCCGTAAGTCATAAAAAGCTCAAAGTGTAGCTGTTTGCATAATGCCATCTGCAAGAACGATTAATCCACTTCGCGTAACATGTATCCCAAACCTCAATAGATACTAAAGACCCACTCTTAATTGTTTAATATAATATACACGGACCCTGCAGACTTATAACCCAAAATGTATTAATAACCTCATGGACCCATTATAAAAGCTCACAAAATTACACTTGAATAGTAACCATAATGTTATAATAATATTATAATAGGGTTTTTTCCCCTTTTTTCTGGCAACAAAACTGAAACCTTTTTAGAAGGAATAATGTCTGCATTATCCACAATACTTGTGGTCAAAATGCAAACAGAAAACACACTCTGATAATATATGCATTGTCCTTGAAACTGATTGGTCCACACCAGGGACGGCTGGACGAAGCTGTCACGAATTTATAAAAAAGAAAGACGTCCCTGGTATGGACCAATCAGTTTCAAGGACAATGCATATATTATCACAGTGTGTTTTGTACGAGTAATGGCAGAACTCCAGGAAGTGCACCCCCCGAAGCTTGACATGACGTAAGGGACCGTGGCCAATTAGAGTCAACGTCAGTTGAGCGTGGACAATTAGACCAAAGCCGAAACATAACATGAAATTTTTTTTTTTAAATATGTATTTTTTATGATAGAATATAGTATTGTCATCAGTATGACATACGTATACCAAGTTTGCAGCCGATACCACATTGAGAAGTGGGTTAAAATTGAGTTTCAAGATTTGAGGATACAACAACAACTTTGATTTAAAGCTTTCGTGACTGCAGGGATTCATATTCTTGGTTCTTTCGGTAAAGTCACGTGGAAGGGAAATAATTAAAATATAAAACAATACAAATTATCACGACGTTTCGACTGCAACACAAGCAATCATCGTCAGGTGTGAAATCCACAGCAAGAAAATTTGAAAAACCGCCACTTTTTTATTTTCTTGCTGTGGATTTCACACCTGATGATGATCACTTGTGTTGTAATCGAAACGTCGTGGTTTTATTTATTTATTTTTTACAATTTGTGCCTATCTACGTGACTCTACCGAAAGACCCAAATAATATTATAATTATGGCTTGCTAATTGGTAAAATGTAGAGTACAGTAAAACCCTGGCTAGCCGAATATTACATTTAGCGAGACCAGATTGGCATATTTAAATTAAATAAAAAATGTTAATATGCAACAAAAGTAAATGTAATGTAATTTACATATGTAAAATGTAAAAAATGTGGTTCAACTGTCATGCATGTACTTAGGGAGATTCGTATGTATGTTGAACCTCTTTCATACCAATCTTGATTTGAAGCTTTCGTGACTGCAGGAATCCATACTCTTTGGTTCTTTTGGTAAAGTCACGTCGGTATAAAATAAAATAAATCACGACGTTTCGGGCGCAACACAAGCGTCCGTCATCAGGGGGGAAAGCGTGGTCTGCTGCTGAGGCAGACTGTTTTAAAAGGTTTCAAATGGGTGTAGCTCAAGGGTCATAAAGAAGTGGCCGGGGCTGGTGATGTTAGTGTGAGAAATTAGCATGTAACTGTAAGATAGGAGAGCGGCCTCCTCCGTGCTAATCGGATGTGCGGGGGAAGGACAACAATCTAAACAAAAATAGCAGTTCTAAAGAAATGGGTTTTCAATCTAGATTTAAGTGCATGGCTCCAACGGATTCCTAATATCGGACGTTGTTCGATGGCGAGACAAAAGCCACTGCGAGGATGGCCGGAGTTCACGTGACGGTTTATGCTCCGTGACGAGATCGGCAATGATGCCTTGCCAGCGGGGGGGGGGGGGGAGGGGGGCGTCTGACCCCAAGGGACATGACGAACGAGTGCCAGATGAACATCCTGCTGCCGGGCTTGCTGCTACGTTTCTTGTTGGGGATGGCGAGCAGGGGGAGTGCGAAGGGATGGGGGAGGGGGATGGGGGGGGGGTCATGACCTCTGACTGACGGACATTAATACCATACAGCACAGTACACACCAGCACATAATGTACCTCAGTGCTTGTTATTTGTTAGTCTGTAACAGACTGTTGGGGCAAGTGCTGTTCGCGAGCACCTATGAAGGCTGGCACAGCACACGAGGGGAGATGGGTGGCCAGCACCGTGCCCGGCCGCCTTTGTCTCCCCAGTGGCAATGTTTAACACACCGCATCAAGTGTTCATTTGAGGCTGAATTGACCTAGGGGAGGCCCAGGACCGGTTCAGATAATCGTCACCGGTGGTGTTGGCCGTGAGTGGGAATTGAACTCGGGTCGCCGGGTTCGTAGAGCAGCACGCTAACCAATACACTACCGCTCCCCACACACACACACGAATACATTCACAGCAATACATGTATACATTAATACATTGTTATTGTTTCTTGAAAATTGATTTCAATTATGAGTTTAGCAGCTAGCTGGATTTTTCAGCTCACCGGACCCAGGGCTTATCATCACCTATTGATCCGGCGATCCGAGATTTCGACGTACGCAGGAGTGAAGTCGGTGTACGTTAGCGCACCGATTTTCATCTGCATGGCCTGCGGTGGGTAGATAGGGGGCACTGTAGGATCGTACGCTTGGCCGTGTCATTTGGAACGTCGCGATAAAAATCCACTGGTCCCCTCTGTTTGAAGTGGGCCTCCACCGAGCCAGCGTGTGATTATCAGGGCAGGTTAAACTCGTGGGGCCGGACATCAAATCGATCGGTGTGAGATAACAGGAGTTGGGGGTTGACTTGGCTTTTATCTTTCTGGGGTGAATAAATAAAATGAGTACCACTTGTGTAGGGATATTGTCGGGCATTGTCCTATGGATAGGCTCATCCCAGCCATAGGCATGTGGAGTTTCCACCATTGGCTCAGAACTGTAAACGGGAGATTAACTTTTGCCTCGATGCTCATTTGAGCAGTAAATCACTTGGACATGTTTTATACTCTGCATTCATAATAAACCTTGACAAGATTGAGCTGCTCAGCTTGTTGGCTCACTGATGCCCAGCTTGGCGATGGGGTTTTCGTAGCCTTTCGGTGGCTGTACAACGTGGAAATTGATGGCTGACTCTGGAGTTTTGAGTGTTATCTCATTATCGTGAGAATTCTCTCCCGTTCCTCTGATCTCCCTGAAATGAAAAAAAACACGCAGAAAAAATGACGAAACATCCCAAGCGGGGACTGTCATGAAAATTAATTATTAAACTCGGCGAGGCTGATAATAGGTTTTTCCCATTTTTTTATGCCAACACAACAGGTGTTAAGATGTTAAAACACCAAACTGAACCTTTTACAAGGAATCATGTCTGCATTAACCACAATGCTTGTGGTCAGAATGCAAACAAAAAACATACTCGGTGAGGCTGTGGAAAAACAATATCAGTAGTACAAGAAAACATTTTTATTATTTAAAAATAGTACTTCTTTTGAAATTGTTAATATAGTTTGTTTCAAATTAAGGGTAGTGAAGCCTGCTGTGTTTGTCATCAAGCATGATAGAATACCATGTATATATTTGTTTTAAGGACTAACCATACCGATTATTGTCGTGCATATATTCTACATTGCTCTACGTGTCGAGTCGAGCCGGGATCGCTGTGTGCTTTGCGTGTCCGTCACCATCAGGCGTCAAGTAACACGTTTCCAGACGGGGGTCTAAAAAACCCGGGACCCGGCGTGTTGGCCACCAACCCAGCAGATGTGGCGAGCAACTCCTTAGCCAGCCAGCTGGCCAGCATCGGTACGTCCACAGCAGCAAAGCCTCGCTCACAGCAGGGGGACGCTTCTAAGCACCTGTCTTATCACCTGGGCTGCACGCCAGCTGCCTCTGTGGTGGCCATGGCAGTGAAGGCGAGCATGTTGAGTGTGAAATGTGTTTTTGTATATTTCAGGAAAAGAAGTTGCTGCTGCATTCTGATGATGTCCTTGGGGGGAGTGCGGGGCCCACTCGCTTTGTCAGACTTTGTGAATGGAATTTGGGCTCTATGAAGTCTGGTAGACCAGGATTCGTGCTACTTGTATCAACTGAATTGGGGAATGATTTTCTTTGACACTAGGAAATGTATGTTTGTTCGGTCACTTACATTGCACAATTTGATCATGCATTTGCACAGTCCTCGGGAAAGTAAGGCATGGGAGTAAAAAATGGACCCCGTGTGGATTTTTGAAAGGTAAAATGAAATATTTGTCGGTCCCCTTTATGTACAGGCACTTATGTATTGTCGATCTTATTCGCTTCCATGGCCTTTCATTTGGCTCAGTGTTGCGTTGTGCATGCAATAAAATCATAAATTATGGACTTTTAGACGCACTTATCAATTGACGTGTGCATACGTGAGCATTGTAATTGTTTTAAATAAAAATCCGTGTATAACGATTGCCTTGCTCATATGAGCATGAACGCAAATCGACTTGGAGCAGCCGTTGCCCCTGACAGAACCACGGGCTAATTGTGGAACGTTTGCAAGTTTGTGGTTGCCCTGTCGTCGCAGGTGTGGCCGGAGACAGCGTAACGGGAACCCTGAGTGCGCTGGGCGTGTCGAGCGCTGTCCCCGTCAAGGCCGACACGTTCGACATGTTCGCCCAGAGCCGCGGCAGCTCCCTGGCTGACCAGAGGAAACAGTAAGTCTACTGGACGTCTGGCAAAAACATGAGCAAGCTGCAGCGTGTACACAATTCTTTGGTACGTGTCGTGACGGGCACTGCAAGATCTGACTGTGTCTGTCAGGTGTTCACCAAGCTGCATTGGCTTCCGGTTGCCGAACGAATACATTATAAGGTCGCGCTCATTACACATTAAGTGCTTGCCGCAAATGAACCACAATATCTTACTGATCTCTTCAAGGAGCATAAACCAAGCACGCGAAGTCCGGTCATCCTCGCAGCGGCTTTTGGCTAACTATTGAACAAAGATGGTCACATATTCTTGGTTCTTTCGGTAAAGTCACGTAGAAGGGAAATAATAA